>OY987232.1:6143199-6480699 GCA_963920705.1 Odiellus spinosus | reverse complement strand
CCACAAAACCGCCACATTTTTGTGGCGGTGGTGTATGGTCTCAGAGGAACACTATTACACTACTGCTATGCTATTTAACCTTACCTAAACTATTTTTGTAAATTATCAGCATTAGACGTCCAAAAACTGAACCCGCAATTATAAGAAAATTAGTTTATACGAAAACACCCTTTTGGAAGTGCGCAAATGAGAACTGCTCTTTTGGCAACCGCACTTTTGAGAAATCGCTCTTATGGGAGTGCGCAAATGGGAACTGCTCTTTTGGCAACTGCACTTATGGCTACACACCAAGTAATATACCATGGCACGGCTAAGACACGACTATAATAAATCAATTAGCAATTTACTCCTATTAAATTAATGCCAATTTAAAGGACTGAAGCTTTTTAGCTAGACCCAACCCTAGTTATATATAATCTTCGTCTAATTTCCACCAGACGTCACGACGTGATGTCCGAGACAAATTTAAAATTTCTATTTTTTCAATTTATCGATTTTCCCACCAAGTGGTCTCCCGAAAAAGCCAAGCTGCATAGCTTTACGATCGAGTGTTAGACTCTGATCCGCGTTGCCACAGGTACTTGGTAAAACTTAAGCGAAAAACTCATATCTTCATAGCTGTACAATACAGAAAACGGGCCGTCGTTAATAAGGGGTCGTCACGAACTAAGGTAGCTTATGAATGTTTCGGTTCAAGTCTGCCATTAATGAAAACTCAAAAACATAACACAAGTCGTCGTTAATAAGGGGTCGTCGCGAACTATATAAAAAGGTTGCTTATGAATGTTTCGCTTCTAGTCTGTCAGAAATGAAAACTCAAAAAACAGTAAACAAGTCGTCGCGAACGAAATAAAAAGGGAGCTTATGCGTTTGGGGCTCGACTATGTCCGTAATGAAAAACATGATTTGAAAAACCAGATTTGAAAAACATGATTTGACAAACCTGATTTGAAAAACCTGATTTGAAAAACATATATAATAGACAAAGTTTTTTCGATTCGATGACCTACCTCGTCTTCTTGCACGACGCCAACGCCAACGCCGCAGTGAGTACAGTACCTAGGGTTGGGTCTAGCTAAAAACGTCGTTTTAAGGGAAGAAGAGAATTAAGGTTAGTTGTAAAAGACTAAACGCGAATGACGACGAGGAACGCTTACCGAGGAATGCTAACTTTCATTGGTTTCAAATTAAGAGGGCGGATAGGTAGGTATTGCTTTCACTTCATTTTGAAAATATATTTATTTTGAAAATATATTTATTGGCTAAGGGCGAATCATCACCAAGAAAACTGGAGGATAAACGTTTGGTGTGGATTGTTAGGTGATCGGGTATTTGGACCTGTTTTTCTCGAAGAACATCTAAACGGAGATCGTTACGTTGATCTCTTAAACACCGTAGTGTCCGATGCCCTAGACGATCTTCCCTTAGCAGAACGAAGACGAGTCTGGTACCAGCACGATGGTGCACCACCGCATTTTATATGTATATATGTATATATATGTGTATATATATGTGTATATGTATGTGTATATGTATGTGTATGTATATATGTATGTATATATGTATGTATATATGTATATATATATATGTATATATATATGTATAATAATAAAGTTAGTTTTGTTTTCTCGAATCCGGTGTTATTAATCGCAATACAAGAACAATTTTTGGTCCGTCGAGCCGGATTATTTTGCAGTATAATCAGAATAATTAACTGGACTTCGCGTAACGGATTGTATCATTAAACCTCGAACCCGGCAATTAATATCGTGACACTATTGTGCTTACGTGCAGTGATTCTCGGGAAAAAAGAACTTCGACAATTCAGTGTCCAATTTCAACGAACAGTAAGCAATGGATCCACTACTTAACAAGCGTAGGACTATTAAAGGTCAAAGAACAAGAATTGAGGCCGTACAGGTCAGCCACGCAACAACTCCGTTAAATGATGCCGCTATACCAGTATACAAGGTGGACAAATTAACAAAGGATCTCGACACCATACATAACAGTATTAGTGCGCGATATGCCTCCCGGCAGATTTTGATGTTCATGAAACAGAGTACAACCAAATTAGTACAGGTTAGAAGATTTAACTATATTTTTTGCGGATGTACTTTCGCACAGAACAGCCAGTTCTCGCAGCGCAACCAGTAGTGCCGCGATCGGTGACATCAAACTACCGAAGTTGGAAATACCTACGTTCAGTGGCAAGTACACCGAGTGGGTACCTTTTCATGATCTCTATATGGCAACTGTGCATGGCAATCTAAAACTTTCGGTTTCTCAGAAGTTTCATTACTTAAAACAAGCATTACGTAATGAAGCGGCAACTTTAATACTGTCTATACCAGTAACCGACGCAAATTATTCTGTGGCTTGGGACATACTGTTGAAAAGATACAATAACGAAAGAGAAATAATAGATGCGCATGAAAGCGTCTTTTTAATCAACCTAGCATGACTAATGAATCCGCTGCAATGCTGCGTCGACTCATCGACACTACGGTGGAATGTGTTAGATCCCTAACGGTTTTAAAACAACCAACAGACAGTTGTGACGCTTTACTGTTGCACATAGTTAAAGGGAAATTAGATCAAGAGTCTTGCCGACAATGGGAGCTCTCTCTAACTGGTACTACAATACCAAAATTCGAAGAATTAAAGACCTTTCTGGAGACCAGAGCAAGGGCCTTAGCGGCTGCGCAATCATCAACTGTGGTTGGCAGACAAAAGGCACCTCCAGAGGGGTCAAGAAAAACAGCTGTCTCCCACTATGGGACAGCAAAAGAGAAATGTTTCATTTGTAGTAAAGAAGGACATGCAATATAGGGATGTAGTACATTTTTGAAGGCCTCCAATGAAGAGCGTTGGAACTTTGTCAAAAAACATTTTCTCTGTTTCAACTGCTTACGAGCAGATCACCAAGCTGGTGATTGCAGGGCAAGTGCATGTCGAAAATGCTCCTCAAAGCATAATTCACTCCTTCATCGAGAACAGTCAGAACAAAATGAGCAATCAGAGCAATGAGACCAGTCAGAACCAAAAGTTCAGTCTGACCAAGAAGTTGTCTCTCACATTGCACGAAAATTAAGTGGCAAATAGAACATACTCTTGTTAACAGCTATAATACAAGTGAGAGATGCAACCGGTAACTATCAACGAGCAAGAGCTCTTTTAGATACAGCGTCTCAAACCAGTTTTATAAGTGAAGCCTGCGCGCAACGGCTTCAGCTTAAACGATCTCACTCAGACATATCTATCGGTGGTATTGGAGATAAGGGTATTGATTCGTGTCAAAGCAGCGTCAAATTGAAATTACGCTCAGATGCAGACAGCAACATAGAGGTAACTGTGGAGGCTCTGATTCTCTCGAGAGTCACGGGATACCTGCCACAGATTCCATGTGACCCAACCAAGTGGCCACATATCAAAGGCTTAAAGTTAGCCGATCCCAAATTTTACGTACCAGGCCAAATAGACATAATTCTTGGTGCAGACATTTGCATTGACATCATGGATGGTGGAGTTCTCAAAGGACCACCGAACACACCCGTTGCATTTAGCACTATATTTGGTTGGGCCATCTCAGGACCCCAAACCTTGCAAGACGAAAGCTCTGACATTCATGTACATCATTGTACGATTGGCATTCAATTAAAGAAATTTTGGGAACTGAAGAGGTAGCGCCACAAAATATACTTACTTCAAATGAAGCACTATGCGAGAGTATCTTTAAAGAAAGTCACACCAGAGATGCAACTGGTCGCTACATGGTGAGAATACCATTCAAAACCAATCCTGATGTACTGGGCGACTCAAGGAAAGCCGCAGTGCGAAGATTCTACTGTCTCGAACGACAGAGAAAGATCAGTTGAAACAGGCAAAATACCAGACATTTATGACCGAATACCTTGAACTAGGACACATGGAACTCATTCCGTCGGACGAGAATAGGAGTCAACAAGGACGTAACTATTACTTGCCGCATCATTGCGTATCAAGCGAAACAAGTACGACCACCAGTTTACGAACTGTGTTTGACGGTTCCGCTAAATCATCAACAGGAATCTCCCTTAATGACACTCTTCTCGTTGGACCCAAACTACAAGAAGATCTTATAAACCAGCTTATTCGGTTTCGTTTACATTCCATTGTAATGGTCGCAGACCTTGCTAAAATGTTTCGACAAATTTTGGTACATCCGGAAGATACTGACTTTCAACGAATAATATGGCGACCAAATAGCCAGGTAATCATTAACGATTATCGGCTACTCACGGTCACATATGGAACAGCGTCCGCTCCATACTTCGCAATAAAAGTACTCAAACAATTATCCCAAGACGAAAAGAATAACTTTCCCTTGGCATCATCGGTTCTCTCCAATGACTTCTACGTAGACAATCTGATGTCTGGAAGAGAAACGGTGAAAGAGGCATTACAGCTTCAAACGGAACTCATGGAATTAACAAAGAAAGGCGGATTTGAGCTTAGAAAGTGGGCTTCAAACGAGCCTGAAATCCTGGAGTCGATACCTCCTGAATTGAGGGAAATTCAAGGACCTCTAAGAATAGATACTGATGAAACAATAAAGACACTTGGACTATATTGGCAACCAGCTGCTGATCAATTTATATTCATGGTAAAGTTATCTGATGAAAAAAGAACGGTGACCAAAAGAATAATTTTATCAGACACAGCCAAAATCTTTGACCCCTTGGGTCTTCTAGCCCCAATTGTAGTCGTGGGAAAAATACTACTACACGCACTCTTTTAAAAACTTAACGAAATATACGGTTTATTTTGATTGAACACTTGCACTTAAATTTCCTTATCATATTGTTACATGCTCAAAAAAGACTAAACTTTACTTATTGATTGCTCATTTGCTCTAAAGACTAAACTTTACTTATTTACTCCAAAAGACTTTAACTAACTTTAACTAACTTAAAATTATTTGTACGCTATATATTTATTACTTGGACCATTTTTAGGCCTTGCCCGCACGCACGAGGTTCTTAACAAGATTATTTTAGAATAATTTTGCACTTTTTGCACGTGAGATTTTTTCTCCTTCTTTACTGCACAGGAGGTCCAGTGACCAGTTTTTACTTTTACTCATTGGACAGAAAACCGAGGAGAATAGTTTATGGATGGTGAGAACACCTGCACTCTGACGTCCTCGGTTTTCCCAACATTCTTCAGTGTTCGCTCGAAATTATTTGACAATAGAAATACGAAATTGGTAAATTTACTAGCAAAACATGAAATGAAAAAAGCAACAAAAATATATTCGGGTGTGTACCAAGTATAGACTTGAACATAGAGAAAAATATACAACTTAATAATAACAAAATCACAAATACAAATTATACATATTGACACAATTAATTTACATGATAATAAATAACACTTAATAATAAATACTTAAAATGGTCGCCCCTATTTTTAGTTCATACGAATATTTAACACACTCCCCACCATTGAACTGTTGACACAGTTCAAGATAATTTTAGAGTTCTAAGTTTTGCACCAACTGGACTGGTCTTCTCATTAGAGTACCATTGGGTAGGCGAAGTAAACAGGAACGGACTACTCCGTACCTGCCTTAAGTTAGCTCATGCACTACGGCCAACTTCCACATGCACCGTGGAGTTTTAGTTTTTCGATTAAAACTACGTCACTGACTTGAAGCTCTAGTTTTCGGACCTTTGTCTAGTTTTAGACGATGGGCAGATCGGAGTTCTAAAAGATAATCAAATTTCCATCTCAACCAAAACCTTTCTAAAAGTGCTTGTCTGTACTTCAGTCTTTTAATTAGCTCCCGCTTTAAGGCAAGGGGGAGTTCGCTCGATGAGTGTATTTGCAAAGGAAGCGCGGTTAGGCGTTTTCCCACCAAAAAATGCGCTGGGGTGAGGGGTTGCGGCTCTCATGGATTGTCGTAAGCAAAGGTTGTCGGACGGGAATTGATAGTCGCTTCGATCTCGATGAGTAGCTTCTCAATTTCTTCATATGTAAGGAGTGCTTGGCCTAGGACTTTTCTGAGAACGGTTTTAACAGACTTGACCCTCCGTTCCCAGAAGGCTCCCCATCAGGCTCCCCGCTCCGCTATGTATTTCCATGTAATTTTTAGCCCCCAAAGAACTCCGCTACTTCTGGGCTTCCAAGATGACTCAGTAATGTTTTCAAATCTTGATCAGCTTTCTTGAATGTGGCAGCATTATCACTGAAGATAACGCGCACCATGCCGCGCCTTGCGATAAACCTTCTGAAGGACATAAGGAAGCTTTCTGTTGTCAAGTCTGACACCAGCTCTAAATGGACTGCTCGAGTCACTGCGTACGTGTATAGGGCTACGTAACATTTCTTGTTGTTTGGCTTCACATAGATAGGACCTGCGTGGTCAATGCCACAAATCTCAATGGGTGGTGACGGATTTATTCTTACGTCCGGTAAGGGTACCATGACCGCTGTAGTTGGCTTTGTTCGGTAAATCTTACAGCGCGGGCATGAAGTGATAATTTTCTTCACCAGTTGTCTTCCCCTGGGTATCCAGAATCGCTCTCTTATTTCCACCAATACGTCATTGACGCCTGCGTGTTTGAGTCTAATGTTTTTTGACATGTCTATCAAATAGGCTAGATGATGGTTCGCAGAAAGAAGCCAAGGGTGTTTCTCACGGTAGGACATCTGAGCTGCTCCTAGGCGTCCTCCTACGCACAGGATCCCGCTGTCATCGAGTTTTGGGTCCAATGACAGGATAGGTGATTGTTTTGGTATTTCTCCGCCGTCCTTAAGGCTTAAAATCTCGTCTGGATAGGTCAAAACTGGACGCTCTTTATCCAGTATTCTTCCGCAGTTTGCATCTCCTCTGTTGTTAGTGGCCCTGTTCTCCTATTATCTTTTGCTCAGGTATTGTTTGCGAATCGAAGTATCCACGCGGTTAATCGAATGACTTGCTGAAGCCGGTTATATTTGTTAAGGTGGAACAACGGTTTGGGCGCGGTTCCGACGGAATTCAAATTTACCGCGATTTTTTAACCGCCTGCTCTAAGTTCGCACTCGGTTGACACGAAACTTTTCTTGGGGTAGTTTTCTTGGGGGGCCCTGCCACCATAAATCGCTAGAAGCTATGTCATTTAAATTTTTACCGCGCGTAGGAAGATCGACGGGGTTTCTTTACCCGCCACGTGTTCCAACACAAAGGATCAGTACGTTGCTGAATTTCTCTTACCCTGTTTTGTTCGAAGGGTCTCCAACGGCTCGCGGCGCCTCGAATCCAGCACAAAGCGATAGTGGAAACGGTCCACATTTGCACCTTGTCTGGTTTAATTGTCATAGCTTCAACTAATCTGTTTGCTAATCGCGCATCTATCACTGCATCCATCAACTCTAATCTTGGCACTTTCAAAGTTTGTGATTTTAAATCATCCTTTAATGGGGCGACCTTGGCTTTAAAAAGGGAGTCAACTTCAAAATTAATTTTAAAATACTTAGACTTAATATTTTTAAACACTTAGACTTAATATTTTTAAACACTTAGACTTAATATTTTTAAACACTTAGACTTAATATTTTTAAACGAAACTTAGAAAAGGCACACGTTCGAACTTTCATTTAAAATTAGTTTCAACTGTAACAAATGATTATTTCGATAAGTTATGTCCCGGAACAGACATGTCCTCGAAAAAGTCGATTTTAATGTTATTTCTATGGGAAAATGCAGCGTTTTGATTGGCTAGAGATTGAAATTGCATTACAGATGATGATCAGCCCATAACGTAAGAACCATACCAGGTTCTCCGAATAACCCAAATTAATTTTGAATAAATTCAGCAATCTCAGGATTGTGTTAAATAACTCTTAACACACAAAAAATGCTAAAAAATAAAAAACTAGGAAATATTTCGATCTTCGAAGTATAAAACTCGTGAAGTCGATAACCAAAATATATCAGAAAATCAATCGGTAAATCGTAAAATACCTCTTTCACGAAAGCGAAAAATGAGTACAGAGAAAAATGAATCAGAAAAAGCTTTTGATTTTCAAACTAATATTTCAGTCACAACTCAGTAATAAAAATAAAATTAGAATTCAAGTCATTGAAAATATACCAAAAATGTCCAAATAAGAATATTTCAAACAAATAATAAACACGTAAAACAAATAATAAAAGTTAAAAATTACTTCCTTACCAATAAATTGTATTCAAACGAATCAAACTTAATATATCAAAAATGTCTTTGCGAACAAAGACCCAGAAGGACATAATATGGCCTTGAATGTCTGAAGTGACAAATATTATATCAAAAATGTCTTTGCGATCAAAGACTCAGAAGGACATGTTATGGCCTTGAATGTCTGAAGTGACAGACATTTAATTTTCTTTTAAAACATTAGATTTAAATACAATTAAAGAACAACAGCAACTCCCCATAAGAGTCTGGGTCCACGTAATGTTAAAAATTTTCGTCTCTTTTATGATAAATTCGTATTATATTATTAAAATAGGGTAGTTGGGGGATAATTTAAAGCTAAAATTCGAGCTCACAACTGTAAATTTTGGGAATTACAACGAATGGAAGGTTTCTTCCATAATGTAAAGAATAGGAAGAATCTATGACTTCCGTGCCGGATATGAAAGCCTTCCCCCACACGAAAATCTTGAACGGTTATTATTTTAGATTCATAATTATGTTAGGAAAATATTAGGAAAGAATTATTTTGTAACTGCCACGGGTATAGTGCTGGCGGCAAAATGAAATTCGTATATTTTTGGTCTACTATGCCTCGAAATCCTCGAAAACGCCTGTAGAAGTGTTCCACTTGTCAAGCATTCATGCAGTAGGCTTTTGCTAGCTTTACAGGGGCCGTGCAAAGACTATATAGCTTACTTGAATAGTCTTTGGTGTATAAGAAACTCGAAAAATAAATAGAGAAATCATACCAATTAGAAGATACTGGAGTAGTATCTTTAATTTTTATTTCATATTAAACAAAACACACTTGTATAAAACGGACAAATTATTCATTTAACGCTAAGGTTTTCTACGTTTAACGTATGTCTGGTAGTTCAAGCTCAGTGGTATCTTCACACACTACACGCAATTTTGACTGGTACCAACTGCCTCGATCTTCATGGCGACGATAACCAAGATACCAGATTACGCTGCTAACGTGAACACAAGTACCTATCGTCAAACTACCACTTTTGCAATTGCAATACCAGCCTTTAATGGCATTTGCACCTGTCCCGTTCGGTACATAACGAATTAGAGCTTGGTGAACAGCTGAGGTGGAAAATTGACCAGGCACGCGTATACGAATTAAGTCATGTTCAACTTTGGACACTTCGACGCTGAAAGAGCCGGATTTCTCTATAGTCAACGCCACATAAGATTCAGCGCGTTTCGTTTTAAAGTCGATCATTACCACCTCACGTACATCACTTTCACGAAGTACAGGGAAGTCTTGAAATTCACTATCCTCAATTCGTTGCCATTCAGACGGTTTGCGAAGCAGATTATCGCGCTCAACTACTTCCTTAAGAGGATTTTCTTTCGTAGAGACTGCCAGCATTTTTTCGACGGAGTCTTCCCAGGAACCTTTAAGATGTAACTCCGGGTGGTAGGCGTTCAACAGCGCAGCAGCAATTTGAAGAAGTTCCGGAACTAATGGTAACATATGCACAGGTATACGGTTTTGAAAAAAACGATACACCGTCTGCAAATGCCCATTCCTAACTTCAACCGGCCACCTGAGGTACGTTACTTGTCGGGAACGATTAACTTCTTGCGTGTTTACTTGCTTCTCGCCTTTAGACAAGAACGAAGGCATTTGTAAATCCACACCCAGTTCAGTCAGTACGCTGTTGGAGTCTCGAAAACCGCGGTCTGCCAGTACAACGTCACCAACTTAAAAGAAAGACTGGAGTTCTTCTCTCTTTTTGATAGAATGGTTTAAAATGCGCGCGTCGTTATTGCGGCCATTAGCAAAGTAGGGTCTGATTATATCTATTATGTAACCCGTAGTTGTTACCATTAACATTGGCTTGAGGATATGCTGGCCTTTGTGCACACAGAAGGATTTGTGAAGAACGGTATAGTCCTTGGATCTTCCAACCTTGATATAGGTGCCATCTACAATGGTAATAAGACAATTAGGCTTGTTGTTAGCAAAGAGTTTTACTGCTGCTCCAGATTGATGGTTTGTTATCAGATTGTCACGTGATAAGTGTTGCAGGCCAAAATGATGTGGCACGAAATGCTCCGATAAAGCCATAATAACCGCTTTTACCGTGTTTGATACCGATCTTTCAGTTAAATGAAATAAAATTGATAACACCTTATTGGAGATACCCAATCGTAATTTCACCAATAATACTGCTAGAGCTGTCTTCGACGAACAGCATCTGATGGTACGAATAATGTCCTCAATAGTCGAATGCAACTCTAGGAACTCGTGCAATGACAATGAAGTTAATACTTTACAGTCTTCATCACTTTGTATGAAGTTGTCAAAGCTTGGCGTCCGTAGGTCGTTAACACATTCCCTGAGGTCCTGTAATAGTTGCTCAATGTCCGTGGCAGTCATAATGGTTGATCTAGCGGAAACCTGAATTCCAGCAATTATTTCGGTGGGAAGCTCTCCGTTAACGAGATGCGTGGAGCACATTCGGTTGTCCCGATGAATAAATATGGCTCTTTCCACAAATATACTTGTTCTCACTTCGGCTTTTACCCTGGTTCGTGTACTAACACCGCAAATGAAGCAAGTCTTTGGCAGGGGCCGAACACAACTGTGCTTTATGGCAATAGTGTTTGATGACGTACGCTTTCGTGGTAATTGCGACGTTGATGGCTGAGGTATTGGTGACGGTGATGGATTAGATACTGTGGACTTTGTTGGTTCAGGTACTGTGGACGTTGATGGCTCAGGTACTGTTGACGTTGATGGATTAGATACTTGCGTCATTTGTCTTCGTTTTTGTGGTGAAGACGATGACGTTGAAGAGCCATGATCACTACTGAAGGACGATTTGCTAGCATTTAAGAACGTTTGAAACTTTCGTGACAGACCCGAGCACTTTAAACAAATCTTCGTTGTTTTGCTATTAATTACAAGTGGTAATAACCCTTTACTAAAACGAAGAAAACGAGCAAAGCCAGCCTTTACGTGAGTGCCTATACCTCTACTTGTACTATTGGTAACTTTCCGATTGCACGCGTAACATGTATTTGGAGCCATCTCCAAATTCCAAGTGACTCTCACGTTGATGTTATTGATAAGGAAAGTTCTTAAGATCATGGTTCAAACCAGATATTACAATTTTTTTAATGTTTATAAAAGCAGGTTTAATTATTTTTCGCCAACCTGGCTGGCAAAAAATATTAAAGACGTCTTTAATATTTTTTGCCAGCAAGTTGGTGACGTTGTACTGGCAGACCGCGGTTTTCGAGACTCCAACAGCGTACTGACTGAACTGGGTGTGGATTTACAAATGCCTTCGTTCTTGTCTAAAGGCGAGAAGCAAGTAAACACGCAAGAAGTTAATCGTTCCCGACAAGTAACGTACCTCAGGTGGCCGGTTGAAGTTAGGAATGGGCATTTGCAGACGGTGTATCGTTTTTTTCAAAACCGTATACCTGTGCATATGTTACCATTAGTTCCGGAACTTCTTCAAATTGCTGCTGCGCTGTTGAACGCCTACCACCCGGAGTTACATCTTAAAGGTTCCTGGGAAGACTCCGTCGAAAAAATGCTGGCAGTCTCTACGAAAGAAAATCCTCTTAAGGAAGTAGTTGAGCGCGATAATCTGCTTCGCAAACCGTCTAAATGGCAACGAATTGAGGATAGTGAATTTCAAGACTTCCCTGTACTTCGTGAAAGTGATGTACGTGAGGTGGTAATGAGCGACTTTAAAACGAAACGCGCTGAATCTTATGTGGCGTTGACTATAGAGAAATCCGGCTCTTTCAGCGTCGAAGTGTCCAAAGTTGAACATGACTTAATTCGTATACGCGTGCCTGGTCAATTTTCCACCTCAGCTGTTCACCAAGCTCTAATTCGTTATGTACCGAACGGGACAGGTGCAAATGACATTAAAGGCTGGTATTGCAATTGCAAAGGTGGTAGTTTGACGATAGGTACTTGTGTTCACGTTAGCAGCGTAATCTGGTATCTTGGTTATCGTCGCCATGAAGATCGAGGCAGTTGGTACCAGTCAAAATTGCGTGTAGTGTGTGAAGATGCCACTGAGCTTGAACTACCAGACATACGTTAAACGTAGAAAACCTTAGCGTTAAATGAATAATTTGTCCGTTTTATACAAGTGTGTTTTGTTTAATATGAAATAAAAATTAAAGATACTACTCCAGTATCTTCTAATTGGTATGATTTCTCTATTTATTTTTCGAGTTTCTTAAACACCAAAGACTATTCAAGTAAGCTATATAGTCTTTGCACGGCCCCTGTAAAGCTAGCAAAAGCCTACTGCATGAATGCTTGACAAGTGGAACACTTCTACAGGCGTTTTCGAGGATTTCGAGGCATAGTAGACCAAAAATATACGAATTTCATTTTGCCGCCAGCACTATACCCGTGGCAGTTACAAAATAATTATTTTCTAATATTTTCCTAACATAATTATGAATCTAAAATAATAACCGTTCAAGATTTTCGTGTGGGGGAAGGCTTTCATATCCGGCACGGAAGTCATAGATTCTTCCTATTCTTTACATTATGGAAGAAACCTTCCATTCGTTGTAATTCCCAAAATTTACAGTTGTGAGCTCGAACTTTAGCTTTAAATTATCCCCCAACTACCCTATTTTAATAATATAATACGAATTTATCATAAAAGAGACGAAAATTTTTAACATTACGTGGACCCAGACTCTTATGGGGAGTTGCTGTTGTTCTTTGAAACTCTAAATCGTGCCAGATTGTGATTATATTTAAATTTCGTTTTAAAAGAAAATCTAATTATATTTAAATTTCATGTTTTAAAAGAAAATTTAATTGTATTTAAATTTAATGTTTTAAAAGAAAATTAAAGGGAAAGGCAACCCAACTTTAAAAGTACTTCCATTGGAAAGAGCATGCTTAAAAACCTACAAATCAAAACACATTATAGTGATTCAAGTCTTGGTTAATTTATAAATAATTTATAAATATCATTTTAAAACCGAAATTTACGTTCCTAGAAGAACGCCATATTTGCTTCCCGGCATTTCGAGTTTTAAAAATAAGGATCCGCTTCAATGATTGGCCTTTAAGTGACCCAATAAAGATTCGCGAAACGAAGGCCATTCGAGTCGGCTGCAGTCGGATCGTCTGTTCGTAACTTCGTATAAGAAGACCCGTAATTTTGTGATTTCTAACTTTCTACGAAAACATGCCTAATTGCATAATTAATGAATGCAGTTTAGTTCTTACCTTCTAATTCTTCGAATCAACTTAAGACTCGGTTAATACCTAGTACTGACTACTACTAGCTCAGCTGGCCGACCGACCTTCGGGTTAGTGTTCGCGCGGGATCCTTCGGGCTAGGTTCTGGGTCCTTCGGAAGTAGCCTATGTTTCGGCCCGGCTTATCTTATTTGACTCTAAAGAAATTGAGCGCGCATATACCCACATCTATTTTCAGCTAGAGTCAAGTGACTTTAGGTGAGAAATAAACCAATCGGCGAAGCCGATCCTCAGCAGGCATCGAAAGGGTAAGAAAAAACTAAAATGGCGTTCACTAGAGATCACTTTTTGCTTATAATAAACGCAAATATCTTAATATCTACTAACTATTAAATTTTTTGCGATATGATATTAGTCGTTTTAATATACGCTCTATAATTTAAGACACACTTTTTTTTATCCCGGTCTGTACCTTTAAATATCTGCCACTTCAGACATTCAAGGCCATAACATGTCCTTCTGGGTCTTTGATCGCAAAGACTTTTTTGATATAATATCTGTCACTTCAGACATTCAAGGCCATAACATGTCCTTCTGGGTCTTTGTTCGCAAAGACATTTTTGATATAATAAATTATGGGTCCTCTTTTCAGCTACGTCATAATTATCAACCAAAGAATTTACATTATTTTTCCACGGAAAGAAACTTGGTAACGCCCCTTTTTATAACTAATTTAATTTTCGAAAGCCTTGATAGCACTATTTTCACCTCCGACAGAGGTCGCGTCAGGTGTATCTCTTATTCCTATATGTTCTAGGTCCCAAAAGGTTTGAATTTTTTCTGATAACAGGTCCTCTTCGATAGGCTGATTTAGACTAACTCTCATTACATTAATAGTGTTAACCCCGCATTTAGGGTTGCCCTGGCTACCTCACTTGTACCGTGTAGAGTCCAGCCTAGCTTTGTATCAATTACCACTAACGTATCCGACAATCTTTGAACGGGACCTTCAGAAACAGCCCAAAAATAGTCTGCTCCAATCAAAATATCTAAAGGGGCTTTCCCGCCCTGACTGGCTACACCTCGGGCTACACTTTTCGCATCTGTCAAAGTATCTCCTCGCTTTTCCATTTCTTGAGCAATGCTCCCGCACAGAACCGTGAATACTCCCCCGCTAATTCCAGGGGTTTCTAAGGCTTCTATTTCGACAGTTTCGTCGCTATGCACATTTTTAAGAATCACTTTAACTTTATTTCTGAACATTTTGGTCGGGGCATTGCTCTCTAAAGTAAAAACGTCAAGGTTTTCCTTTCCCATTTCTCTAACTCTAGCTCACGTGAAAGTTTATCGGTTATAAAACATCGATGACTCCCTCCATCAAATAAACATCGCACCTTTAATTCTTACCCATTAGCTCCTAAAACTACCGCTTGAACTGTCTGTAACACTATTCCTTAGCCTGACCTTGGCTGCTCTGCGCTACGGTGTTTAGACTAATTACGCTCTTAATCTCAGTATTTTCATTGGTCCTAGCACTTTCTGGTTTTTCTCTCGGGGTCTCATCCCACACTATTTGATGATGCTTTCTTCTGCACCTTTTAAACTGGGTTATTTTTCCCCTACAATGATGGCCTGATCTCAAACATAAGAAACAGCCTTTTCTAAAGAGCTATGGACTTTCTTTCACTAACGGCTAGTTTAGTACAAGTATAATACGGGTGGGACCCCTCGCCAAATAAGCATGAATTATAACTGTTATTTGCAGCTGATGACGTAGCAACGTTTAATGAAGCGGCAGAACTACTTTTCCCGCCAACACTATGTAGCTAGGTTTGGAGGGGGTATTTTTCTATATGATCTACACTACTTGGTATGGATTGACTCCCCGCCCTATATATAGCGATAACTCGCTCTTTTCCTTCAATTAGCTTTCTTAAAAAACCCAATAGGTCGTCAATTTTCCAAACATCCCCGATTCCTCCCCAAACCACTCAAGTAACTCTAAAGGTAACAAACCCCCTAAAATATGCGCCATGAGTTCTCCATCACTATCCGTTAACATTCCACGGGACTGTAAACTTCTAACTTCGATTTGACACATGTCGTGCAAATGCCTCAATCCATTTATATCACAAATTTTCAAAACAGGTGGTAATCTTAAAATGTTATTCATTCGCGTAACTATGGTAGGGTCGCCTAATTCTGAACGCTTCTAATTCTGATCACTTTCATTTAAAAATGTATAACTGAACTTTGGTTGGGTCTATTTAAAGATGGAAGGGCTCATTTTGTAGATTAAGAATGGGGCTATTCGCGATACGCGACTTCAACACTCTAGGAAAAGATCCGGAGAAAGTACGCCCCTAATTAGCCAACCGCGATATTTAGCATAATTAATTAGAACGTTTTTAAGGGAATGTTTCCCTTTAGGGTCCGGGAAATAAGGTTTTACGAGCTTCGGAAAATCGCGGACTTAAGCTCCGTTTTCATGGTCGCTAGTAGCGGACAATTTTAGCGAGCGTTTTCAAGTTCCGCGGGTCCTCCTAGCGGAAGCGGGAAATATCTATTTCAACCAGATCGGCGCGGAAAGTGAAAATCCACTGAAATTTGTACTTCTCCGCGATTTATTTCGGCTTTAACAAGCATGAAAACGAAACACGCGTGTAGCGAAGGCGGATTTTTCTTCTTTTTACCCGCTACTAACGAGCATGAAAATGGGGCTTTACGCAATCGATTTCGTCGTACAGTTGGAGATCCCCGCTACAAAATAAACTTCTCAAACCCAGAAATTGGCTACAAACCCTTCGCGAAAACGTAATTTCAAAATATGTTAAAAATTTCTAATTCTGAAAATTTATGAAAAACACTCAAAATTGGAAAAGGAACCACTTCCGCGCCTCGGATCCAGAAACGTGTGTCACCAATGGATTCCTTGGCCGAATGTAACAGGGGAAAGGCGGAATTAGTGCGCTCGAGCCAGTATTTGCGAAGTTATCGACCATTTCCTTCCAAGTCAATTCCTTTACGGGTTCTATTCCAAAGCAATTTCAAAAAAAAAAAAAAAAAATCGTCAATAACTTCGCAAATGCTGGCTCGATCGCGCTAATTCCGCCTATTCCGATCGATTTGGACAAGGAATCGATTGGTGACACTCGTTTCTCGATCCGGGTCGCGGAAGTGGTTCCTTTTTATAAGATAGTTCAGAATTAGAAGCAGGTGGTGTTCAGATTTAGTAGCAGGGGCGTTCGGAATTAGAATCGTGCGTTCAGAATTAGAAGCCGCTACTGGTGTCTTTAAAACCGCGTCCGCGTCATGGAATGACGAAAACTAGCGCAACGGGTCCGCGACTATTCAAACTAGATATTGGATAGTTAATTTTTTCGCTAAAAATTCCATAGCAAACGAGATCTAAGATTTCTTAAAAAGCGTTCAGAACTAGGCGACCCTACCCATAATTAAAACATTTCTTCGACCAAAACGCGTTTCCAAAATATTAACTGCTATGGCGTAGCTACCCTCGCCATAAATAATACTAGCTACGGCTTTTTCCGCCGGACCTTCCAAAAAGGATCTTTAATAAATTAGCTTATCTGTTTCCGAGAGATCTTGGTCCTTGTCGAGGATTCCTGCGAATTGTCCCCAGAAGCGCTGCCACTGATTAATGTCTCCATTGAATTTTTTCATTTGAAGTTGCGGAAGTTTCACAGTTTTTCTGATCGTGGATTGGTTTCCACCTGAAGTTCTTGCTTGGCCCGTACTTGGTGTCACTACCGGGCCTTGCGTCGTCGGGGCGGCGGCTTGATTGGGGTTCTGCGTTCCTCCGGAAATTAGGCTTGCCGTCGCGCTCGTAACTTGTTGGTTTCGGTCTATCCAACGTCTTGCTCGTTCCTTCCATCGGATCATTTCGTTCGTCTAGGTCTCTACATCGTTCACTTCTTCGTCTAGCTCCTCTTCATCCGCGATTAAATCAAATGTAGTTTGATTGAGGCTCGTAATTTTCTTTTCCCTCGCGGTAATTTGCGATAATTCGTCCAAAAGCTCCTCTTCATTTACGACCGGATTATTAAGCTCATTTTTAATATTATCCAAAGCCGTTTTTATACTGTTTCGCACTGATTTACGATTACTCCTTTTTTCGTTACCGCGTCCGCCATTGTTCAACTAAATGGATAATTATTACCGCTTTTCCTACACCTCGATCCCGGGTTTCCGTTGCACCAAAACGTGTTGATTAATTAGCTTTTGGGAGAGCTCATCTTGAAATTAAGGAACCGACGGACTGAAACATCAATTCCTTAGCGCTCGTTTTTAATTGTCGGTTCGTTTCGATGTGGATCGGCAGTAATGAATTAACGCACTCTTTTAAAAACTTAACGAAATAATAAAAATAAGTAATAATAATTAGTTTATTAACTAACAAGGAAGTTACATTATTTAGGAAAGAGCGAAGTCATTCTTGACTTTTAAGCCCTCGCTCATTTTAAAAAATCTGTATATTAACAATAACTAGGAAACAAAATAATCATAAACAATAAATTAAGACATGGAAGAGAAATTCAATACATAATTTCTTATGATTTTTTAGATTAACTTAGGGTGTTAATATTTGTTAAATTAATCGAATTAAACAAATTAACTCCTAAGTGGAACACAGATGTCAATCTAGGGTTTAGTTTGGATTTACCTGGTTGTAAAATATATTTAGTCCTAGTGTCATATCTTGAAGACATCATTAATTTGAATTCATTATGTATAATGTTATTAGTGACTTATAGACAAAAACCAAACTATTATGTACGGTTTATTTTGATTTAACACTTGCACTTAAATTTCCTTATCATATTGTTACATATGATTCCGGAAGCTCTGGTATCAGTCAGAGAGGTCAGTCGCTTAATTCGGAGCTCCAGTTTTACGCTGTGTACAATTGTATTTTTTAAACAAAGTTCTTTTTAGTATTAAGAAAAACTTTAAAATTATAAAAGAATGCTTTTATTTTTTATTTTTTATCATTAAACAATCCCTAAATTAATCAGTTTTAAAGTTGGGTGAAATTTCCGGTAAATCACGAATATTATCCCAACATGGACAGCGAGTGCACCGTAATATAAGGATACTGCCTCGAACACGGTTGTAAATTTGACAGAAAGGACGAAAAAGCAAGTAAATCTACAATGGTGTCATGCTCCATATGTCTAGTATGCTCCATATGTCTAGTATATTACCATTTGATTTGTGTGAATATAAAACTAACTGTAGCTAAACGCTTCTTCTGCTGTGAAGACTGTAGAGCCAGGATCACTAAGCCTTGCCCATGCATTGGCCTGGATCAGAGAGAGTACGGTCAAGTTAATAATCTAAAGCAGCAATTAGCTAATCTTAAAGCACAACTCGAAAATCAGGACAAAATAATTAAAATGGAATACAACAGAATTAAACGTGAGCTAACTGAGGACTTTAGGAGAAAGTTAGAAATCATGCAAGCGGTGCATAGCGAAAGCATACAAGCCCTGGAATTCAAAATACGGTACCAATCGGTTGGGAATTTAACAACTGAAAGCGCAAGCATAGTTAATGATAACCCTCGTAGTTACGCAAACATAGCATCGAGAAATTTATGACCACAGGATACAATGGGCAAACAGGGACGGAGGCCTAACCTGAAAGCCCCGTTACTTGTAAGTAATGACCGGCTAACTAGGCCTACAAGCTCAAATAACAACGTCAACCCTCGAGTAAAGGATTATGCATCCATAAACAATAAAAAACACGATAATCAGAAAGGTCACACTTATTTAAAGGGCACAATGCCAAGTCAACAAATTACCTCATGCAAACTAAAACCATCCACTAATTCGAATGATTATTTTATCGGCAACTGTGGAATGGCTGCAACGGAGAATCAACTTCAAACATACGTAGAAAGTAAGGGCCTAGTAGTCATGAACATTAGAGCCACAGCAAAATCCTCCAACCCAAAGTATCGATACAAATGCTTCATTGTCCGGTCCACTTCAGACAAATCAGATTTCCTCATGCCTAATAGTTGGCCACTTGGGATATCCTGTGTTTGCCTATCGACGGCTAACGGTGAAACCGAAAGGATATGGGGAACTGATGAAGAACCAAGCATTTTGGCCTATACCCCTACCCGTACCTATTGCGTATCAAACTGCGATGATGAGATAACCATGAGTGATCTATCAGCACATTTGGCAGATTTGGGAATTTCCGAGGCTAAGGTCTCGGAGAGGGAATTAAACTACACTTGGAAAAAGCCTTTCTCATAGAGTGCGACCAAAGATTTGACAAAGAAATAATGAATTTAGTCAATTGGCCAAACCCACTAAGAATACAACGTTTTAGGGTACCTAAGGCCCGAAGTTCAACCAATGATGATACTGACGAAGTATGACTGCAAGTAAAACATAAAGGCCTGCGCATTGGTCATATATAAGAGCGCTGGTCCCGCATTTAACAGATATTAGCAATATTCTTTTTTCACACAAGTTTGATATCCTGACCATAACAGAAACGTGGTTAAATAACCATATTCCGGACATCGTCATTAACCAAAGAGGATATAATGTGTTACGTCGCGATCGTATTGGCAGAACAGGGGGAGGAATCTGTGTATATTACAGACAAGACCTAACGCTCAACCTAGCACAACCACTGGCGGATGTGGGTGGTGAAATGACTACGGAATGTCTGGTGTGCACGTTACATGAAACAAATTCGAAACCCCTTCACATATGGGTTTGCTACTGTCCCGATCCTACTTCCGAAAATATAACTAAGTATCTCAAAAACATCATGCCATTTATCCAAGCCGATCCCTCCCATGAGGTAATTATCCTTGGTGATTTCAATTGTGACCTACTGGCAAAGCCACTAGCCGTAAAAACCAAAAACCTTACAAAAATCCTCTCTCAATTTAAACAATTAATAACTAAACCCACTAGAATTACTTTGACCTCTCGAACTCTAATTGACCACATCTATGTATCACACCCCCATAGAATATTGTCAAGTGACGTGATAGTTAATGGTGCGTCTGACCATGACTTAGTTTACTGTGTTAGAAAAAAGAATAACCAAAGTCCGCGATTACCGCAATATGAAAGTAGACTTATTTATAACCTCACTAACTTCGAATCTCGGAAACCTTGAGATGGATAACGTTAACCAGGGAGCTGCAACCCTCCACTCCACCATCCTGCATATTCTAAACAACTTTGCCGCAGTTATAGACAAAAGAATAGCCACTAACCCGCCGCCATGGCTTAATAATAACATTAAACATTTAATGCACAGGCGGGATGCCATAAAAAACAAGTCTTATTGTCAGCCTGAACTATTAGAACAGTATCGATACCTACGAAACAAAGTCAATAATTTGACAAAGCGGGCTAAGAATGAATACTTTAAAAATAATTTTAAAAAAACAAGGAAACTACTCGAGTAATGTTTGGAAGACTTTAAAACCATATTTAAAACCAAAGAGCAAAAATATAAACTACCTGCGAGTCAATGATAGGGTAATTAAGAGCCCTTCTGAAATAGTTGCACATTTTAATGAGCACTTTGTAAATAACCAATCGCTTATGGACCCAAGTGCCGCGACATATAAGGCTAGCCAAACCGAACCCATTATCACGAAATTTAACTTCAAAGAAGTTTCAATTGAAACCGTATTTACCCATCTAAAGAGCTTACCTAACAGTAGAGCCGCGGGTACTGACGAACTGCCAGTTTCCCTAATAAAAGCCCTAGCAATAGTACTAGCCCCCGTACTTACGCAAATCATTAACAAATCCTTCCAAGAAAGTATTTTCCCCACACCATGGAAGGAGCCTAAAGTAATACCCATATTCAAATCAGGAGACCAAGGTGACCCTGGGAATTATCGGGGGATTTCAATCCTACAGTCCTTATCAAAGATCCCAGAGAGATGTGCCCACGACCAACTCCAATCGTATGGTTTGGAGCATAATTTATTTTATTGCATGCAATCTGGCTGGAAATTCAACATTGACATGTATATTCAATCTACACGAAACTATTATACGTAACTTGAACTAGGCAAATATGTGGCTGTAGCATTCCTAGACATGTCGAAAGCATTTGACAGTGTGAGTCATGATATCCTCCTGGATCTTTTAAAGGCTAAAGGTATAGGCCAGACTGCGCTGACCTGGCTCACGTCATACTTAAGCGCACGAACCCAAACGGTAGTAATAAACGGGATAAACTCAACTCCACTTCCCCTAAAATCGGGGGTCCCCCAGGGCAGCGTCCTGGGTCCCCTACTTTTTAATTTCTATACAAGCGATAATCATGAAGCATTAAACTCATCTGTTTCAATAGAATACGCGGACGATGATGCCGCCCTTAACGCGCACTATGGTGTCGATACTATTTTAACAAATCTCGAAAGAGATGTTGGAGCTCTTCGAGATATGTTAATGTCTAAGGGCCTCCTGTTGAACGAGAAGAAATCAGTACTGATGATCTTTAGCCCAAATAGATCAATGAGATTGGCGGTAGAACACGCGATAAAATTACCTAACCTGAACATAAAAAGGGTCCCATCGTTTAAATATTTGGGACTCCATTTCGATGAGTTATTCACTTGGGCTACCCATATAGATTACACGTTTAATAAAGTGAAACAAAAGATGTGGCTCCTGAAACCTCTTCTTAGTAGCATAGATCAGAAAACCCTTTGTATGTTATATAACGCGGTAGTACAGTCAGTATTTAACTATGCAGACATATTCTATAGCAATGCCGCCACCACCAATCTCTCAAAACTACAGATATTACAAAATAATTGCGCCAGAGCGATCCTAAAAAGGCCTGGTAGATCTTCCGCTACAAGTGCTATTGGTGATTTGGGTTGGATGAACCTTAGACAAATTTATGAGTATCATACCTTAACTTTTATGTATAATGTTTATTATAATAAATGCCAAAAATATATATCGGATCAATTCGCGTCAGCCTTAAATAAAAATCACCAATATTCTACTAGATTTGTGAGGTCTAATTTCAAGGTACAGAGTAGAGTGAACTCTTTTAGTAACAAGAGTATCCGGGTGAGAGGCATCCAGCTCTGGAACTCCTTACCAATTAAGCTGAAAAACCAGAATTCGTTAAAAAAATTTGAATCTGAATTGAAAAAAGAAATGAAAGATCTACATTTTATTTGTTCGTAATAATTTAATAGGACTCCTATGTAAACCAGGCTTTGCCTGATAAGGAATATCCGAATAAAGCTTTTATTATTATTATTACTCAAAAAAGACTAAACTTTACTTATTAATTGCTTCGAAAGACTAAACTTTAACTAACTTAAAATTATTTGCTCGCAATATACTTATTACTTGGACCACTTTTAGGCCTTGCCCGCACGCACGATGTTCATGTTCTTAACAAGAATATTTTAGAATAATTTTGCACTTTTTGCACGTGAGATTTTTTCCCCTTCTTTACTCCCCAGGAGGCCCAGTGACCAGTTTTTACTTTTTCTCATTGACCTGAAAACCGAGGAGAATAGTTTATGGATGGTGAGAATACCTACACTCTGACGTCCTCGGTTTTCCCAACATTCTTCAGTGCTTGCTCGAAATTATTTGACAATAGAAATACAAAATTAGTAAATCTACAAGCAAAACATAAAATGAAAAAAGCTACAAAATATATTCGGGTGTGTACCAAGTATAGACTTAAACATAGTGAAAAATATACAACTTAATAATAACAAAATCACAAATACAAATTATACATATTGACACAATTAGTTTACATGATAATAAATAACACTTAATTATAAATACTTAAAATGGTCGCCCCTAATTTTTGTTCATACGAATATTCAACATATAGTTCCCCCTTGTCAGTTATAGAAATACAATACATATTTGTAAATGTATTGATGAAATGTATTTGAAGTTTCTGTACATATTATTTAATTGTTTTTTAATTTTTCATATTAAATAAACCCACTAAGTGTAGTCTCACCATTCGCGCGTAGACTGCTAAGTCAAATCTCGTCCATGAGATACTTGTCCTTTAAGCCTAATTTAGCCATGCACGCATAATTTGGAGAGAATCTAGAACCTTTGTTTCAAGAAGTTTTCGTTCAATAGCCGCACTACACTACAACCACGCCCTGTTGCTAAAAATCACAAACGCCCACTCTAGCGTATAATATCCTGTGTCTAATTCCCTCAGCTATGCTTTGTAGGTTAACGATAATAGTTTGATTTTAATGCAAAATTTTAGTATATAACGTAGAATGAGAAGATTTGTTTAGAATTACTTTGTTTTTAAGTACATAAATGATAGCTTGTATCCTAATTGATAAGCAATTGAACAAAATTTTCACGTTTTTCAAGAATCTCGAATCTTTTTGGTATAGATCGTATTGATCTACTTAGAAAATCAACAATTTGTTTTAATTGATCGACTTTCAAATGATCGACAAAGGCTTAGATAAGGTTAAGTTAGTGTATTAACTCAAATCATTTCCATCAATCATATGAAAGTCGAAATTTATCAAATAGATGATAGAACATTTCGTCTGCTCGAATACCTGTTTTTTCAATAACTGTCGGCAATTGGGCCTTTAGTTATGAGTGATGCCTTAGAGCCGCTCTTGCCTAAACTTGATTCTATTCATTGTTTATTTGTCCAAAATTTGATTAATCCCAGTTTAAAAACTGTTTTTGGTTTTAGTACGCTGTTACGCCTGCAAATCTTAAAATATGGAAAGCCCTGAATGATTACGACGGTAGAGTAACGTTCAAGGAATTCTTTTCATTGAAAACGTTCGATAGATTATCGAAAAACAACTGTATTCTAATTAGCGAGAAGTCACTAATTAAATATCACATTGGAAGGCATTGTAGCAAATTGGGGCCATCAACAACATTTCATATTGGAAAGGAGAATATCTACCCACATTTATTTACGTACGCCTTTCGAAGAGACTTTGAAGACACCACATTTGTTACGCAATTTAATAAAAAGTAAACGTGACGTATAGAAAATTCATGCAACCGAACATAATTATTTATACTGTGTAGGGTTTATGGGAGGGTGAAGGGTAAAAGTTTTTCTACTCAAACACCCTCTTCTTATTTCAAGCCAATCTCAATTTTTTTTTCTGATAAACTTTGGTATTGTGCCGAGGCGAGTCCTTTCTCTTTTGCAGCTCGATCTTAAAGGGAGAATGCAACCTAACAACAAATGTCTTTATTATCGATTCCTTATCGTTTAAGTAGGCCTAACCCACTAGTAAAAAATATTAATCTAGTACCATTTATTTAAAATAAACCAATTTCATTTTGAATAAGCTAAGCTCAATTCATGGAGATCCTGAAGCTCTTCGCATTGAAGTTCCAAACTTCCAACTTTCAATCTCATGGAGATCTCGCCATAACAAAGGGCCTTTGCTCATTGGTTGATGGTCCTTCAACGCGCAGAAATTGAGGATCTTAACGAATTCGGTTAAGTTGTAATTTTATTTCTACTTTAATATTAGTTTGTAATTTTTATTACCGGTGGACTAGGGTGGTGGCGGGTAATTCCGTCCAATTCTAATTCCGTCCACTTTAATTTTAAAATGTGAATCTTTAATTTGGGTTGCACGAATTAAACGAAAAAGGACTTATTTTAGGCACTGATAAACGCCCCGTCAAAAAAAAATATTTCAAGGCCGTAGGAAAAGGCTCGGCTAATTTGACCTGTAAACTTACCGAACTTAACCCAGGGTTGCCACAGGTCAGGGAAAAACCAGGAAGAGTCAGGGAATTTGAAAATGAACCAAAAGCGTCAGGGAAAAGTCTGGGAATTTAAGGATCTTTCAAGAAGCCAAGAAATTACTATCATAATCGGCCGAAAACATTAGAGGCTGACCGTGTCAGTTGTGTAGACTAGAACAAAGATACGCTTGCAAAAAGTTTGGCGAACGCGATTTTTAAAAAAATAAAAGGTTAAAAATTGGGTAGTATTAGCTGAAACGGTCAGGTAAAATCGTTGGAAAAGGTCAGGGAATTTGAATCTGAAAAACTGTTGCAACCCAGTATTATGGAAACTAACCTAAACTAACTTAAACTGGAAACTAACCTAACCTTGCCTAATCTAACCTGAAGTAAACCTCTGATTCGCATTCAAAAGCGAAGTTTTCTAAAGGAGAATTAGCAAATGAGCATTACTTAAATGTACTATTTATAATATAGTGTCCAATCTTCCGGTTAACAGCCGTCTATGCTAACCATTCTGCTACCGGATCACGGCGTCTAGCTCAAAAAACCTTTGTCTCCTTTAAAGGGAGAATGCAACCTAACAACAAGTGGTTTTTATCGATTCCTTATTGTTTAAATAGGCCTAATCCACTACTGAAAATATTTACAAACAAATATTAAACTAGAAATAAATTTAAAACTTACCCTGAAAATACGCTTAGTGGGATTCATGGAGGTCCTGTTTTCCTCGCGTGTAAGGTCGCACGTGACGAAAGTCTCGTGGAGATCTCGCGTGAACGACGGGCCTTGCAATTCAGGATCTCCATGAATCCCGCTAAGCCTATTTTCAGGGTAAGTTTTAGTTTTATTTCTAGTTTAATATTTGTATTGTAAACTTTTTATTGATGGATTAGGCCTATGTAAACGTAAGGAATCTATAAAAAATCACTTGTAATTAGGTTGCATTCTCCCTTTAACCTAACCTTTATTGATCGAATTTTCTTGGATCGATACTAATTGCGCCCCCGTCACAATTAATATCGATCCAAGAAAATTTGATCAAATTTGTCAATTTTCGATCACTCATTTTTCGCTCATTAAGTAATATACCATGGCACGGCTAAGACACGACTATAATTAATCAAGTAGCAATTTATTCCTATTAAATTAATGCCAATTTAAGGGACTGAAGCTTTTTATGGCTCCGGAAATAAGGATTAAAAACAAACACGGAAACTGTACAGATACGAACCCTATATCACTCGAAAACCCAGAACTTTAGCAACAAAATAAGCGTCTCAGATTTAATCTTGATGCCGTATTTAATTATTTATCGAATATTATAAAAAAACTACCGACAGAGGCCAATTCCGTTCTCTCGAAACAATGTTAAGTTTAAAGTTAATTAACTTCAAAATACCAAATTAAAACGCGAATTTGCGAGCTTGAAAATCATTGACGATTGACAATTCAATAATTTAAAGTAGAAAGCGTGTTTTTCCCCCTTTTTTTCGCAGTCTTTCAGGGCTGGAAATATTTTTAACACTAATTCAGTATAGAGGGCGGTAGTGTATCGTAACAGTACTTTAAAATAAGGCTTAGAACGTAATATGGCGCGGTTTTTGACCGTGTAAAAATGGAAAATGCTCATGTGGGTGTTTTAATCGCCTTTGGAACTGAGTAAAATTTTATGAATTTAATATTTAAAGCTGAAATTTATTATAATTTATTTCATAATAAAATACGTGAGTATTAAAATGAATTTGGTAGCTTTTAACTTTTACAATGGTTGTTTTATCCAGATAGAGCGAATAGTTGAAAACTTTGGGTATAGAGAAAATTGTACACATTATTCCGTGATTCTACGGGTGGACGGACATTACCCGCCACTGTCCGGCGATTAGCCGCGGGTGGACGAGTATTATCCGCCACTGGTCGGAATTAGACTCAGGCCGGACAGAATTACACTCTTCTGGACGGAATTGGCCGCGTCGACTGACCTTGAAAAATGTTTCGTATCTTTTAGACCAATCAAAGTTAAGGAAAGCAAAGTAGCTTGAAATACGCGTAAAAATTCAATTTATAAAAAGATATACCTAAATTGAACACGGTTAACATTGGGAGAGTTCTCTTGGTAATTTTATTAAAAGCGAAATTACCCGCTACCACCATAGGCTTATTTAAGCGATTAGGTATCGACTTCTCTCTTTAAATTACTAGAGATTTCCCCATGCCGTCACTATTATTCCGTTGCAGCGAATTTTTGGTATATCAAAACGACGATTTAATTTTTCAATATGCAATAATATTGTTTACTATTCTGCCGTTTTACTAGAGATTAATGATTTTTGTAACATGGCCTAGTACATACTTTAAGAGCAAAATTTGTCCCTAAACCTTTAATTCCTAATATTTCCCTGTGACAATTATTAATACACGATATTATTTCAGAATCAGATGGGCTTTTGAAGGTGGCCTAGTTAATAAATGGCTTGAAAATGAAAAAATAGGAGACTACCAGAAATGTACAGACACTGTGAACTCGTTTCCAGAGATTCAGTCGTTACACTTGGAGGATTTGGGAGCAATATTTATGATTTTTCTGGTCTTACAAAGCTTAATCGCCTGTCTTTTTATTTACGAGTTCTTATTTAAAGCGAAAAAAAAACTTAAACCTTAAAAATATATGACTTGCAATTCAAGATGACGAGAATTTTATAAAAGATTTTTAACAATCGTATCAAGTGTTCTCGTGGGGTTAATTCTAAAGTTTGTCTCGAAAAATATATTTATTGTAAACAGGCAACTATACGCTACAAAGGGAAGCGCGTTAAAATTATTTTCAGAATTAAATAAATTATACAAAAAAGAGGTTGCTTCGCACCCCTAAAAAGGGCTCTTTATCAAACCCATGAAGGGACACAAATTAGTGTTAGAGTCAAAGCAATTTAATATCTTTAACATTATGCTTAGAAGACTAAGTCAACTACTCCAAATATTTTATTATTATTAAATATTTTCCAAAAAACGTATTAAGACGACATAGGAAAAAAAAATCAAATGAATTTGTACTGGAAGAATTTAAAAACAACATCAATAACAGAAGAAGGTTTCCAAGGTCGTCTTTATCCTTTTTTTTTTGGAAAATTTTTAACAATAATAAAATATTCGGAGTAGAAGACTAAAGGCCCATTCAGACTATCCAACTTTAGTCAGCTGACAAACCCAGACTGACTAGTCGGTCTAGTTTGTCAGGCAATGTGAACGTTTCACCAGACCGTACTATTGTCAGGTCGAAGCTCGGATTTTAATCGGGTAGGTAGGCGATTTGAGTCGGGCCGACTAAAATCGGAGAAGAAGGAAACCAATCAAAAGAGGTGAAAACATTACGTCATAGGGCACGTGTCGTATTTTTTTCAGCGCGACTCCGCGAGAGAGAGAGAGAGTACAGTTGTTAAAAGAGTCAAATACTATTTCGGAAATTCGGGCCTTGGCAAAATGGCAGCTAATAAGCAGAATGGGGTAAATAATATGAAGTTTTGATGGTTTTTCCTCTTTGAATATTAATATAGATTTATTATTTTCTTAACTGTAGAAATTTCATTGGAATAGTAGCGACACTCACAAATTAATCGAATTTATTCGAGAATGTGAGTTTATTTATAATCCAAAACACTTGAATTACAAAAAAACTGGCCTTCGAGACAAGCTGTTTGTGGACGCGGCGAAAGTAATTGGCTGCTCAGGTAAGCACTTATTTCAAATCTAATTTCTAGTATGGCTATTCTAATTTTAGTATTTAATTTTAAGTGAACGATATTAAAAGCCGTTGGGAGGGCTTAAGGACGTATTTTTCATCAAGAGGCGAAGCTCATTCAAGAGGTATAGGAAAAATGTTATTTTCATTGTTTTGTGTACTTAATTTGGTTTCATCTATATAGGGGCAAAACGAAGAAGACAATTCCTTAAATCGGGAGGATTGCTTAAGATTTTTTGCAGATGAGATTATTGAGCCTGATGTTGATGAAAATGAGTGTGGCAATGATAATCCAGAAATCGTAACAGAAAGATCAAAGCCTCGGCCATCAACGTTCGTGTTCTGATGTTAGGCACTCTGAATATAATAACACCTCGAAACGAAAGAAGAAGAGAACACTGGATACATCAACAGCAACATCAGTGGAATTTCTAGCGGAAGCTTTGGCAGTGCTTAAAACTCCCAGCAAGAAAGAAATTCTTGATGAACACGAACTTTTTGGTTCTTTCATTGCTTCCCAACTGAGGTTACTACCAACCAAAGACTCCGATGAACTTAAATGCAGGTTCATGCAAATGATATTTGAAAGAAAACATGGAAGTCCTATTGATTAAGATGTTTGACTAGTTTATTTCTCATTTGTCTGCCCAAAATTAAATTACGCAACCCCATATTAAGAACTTTTCGTAAAAACATAAACTTTACTGTTCATTTTCTTTCAAAAAAACATGTACCGTGAGAGCCGTACAAAATAAATAAACTTTTTACTATGCAAAAAGTGAACTTCTGTCTTTTAATTTTAGTAAAATTACCGCGTGAAATTGTTTGAAGTTTTCATGTGCGTGCTTCGGATTAACGTTAAAATATATATCAATACTCTCGCACCCTTTTCCACTGCCAGTCCAAAGCCCCTTCATTGCAGAAATAACCCATAAATTCCTCCTGAATCTCTTTCGCTGTTAGTGATGCACGACAACCTTGATGGGCAAGAGGCCTTAGCAACGTCGTTCCTTTTACGTTTTTGTCTCCACACTCTTCATCGCTCGATTCGGAATCGTATTCAGTTTTCTCTTGGCTGTCTATACTTTGCTGGCGTAATATATTATGCAGCGTAGAAATAGCCAGAACGATCGCTTCGACATTTTCTGGTTTTGCTTGAATGGTACCCAGCAGAATCCTGAAGCGACTAGCAATAATCCCAAAAAAGTTTTCTGACACCCTCCGAGCTCTTGAAAGTCTAAAAATATTCCATTCTTAATAAACAGATAATTATGCTAATATAAAAAGCCTTTTACCTAAGGTTAAACACTCTTTTGTGGAAAGTAAGCTCGCTTTTAGAAAAAGGCCTCATCATATTGGGTTTTAATGTGAACGCTTCATCGCCTACTATCACAAATGGAACATCTTTTACCCGTCCTGGTAGTGGTTGGGGTTTCGGTAGCTTTTCTACATCTCTTGTTAAAGCTTCGTAGAGCTTAGAGTTTATGAATGTAGAACTATCGTGGCACCTTCCATTGGTTCCAACATCCACAAATATTGCCTATGTTTAATAAATTGAAACTTTAAATGCCAAATGAAGATGTGCGATTATGATTTGTTAAGTACTGCTATATACAACGGCATTTACCCTAATGGTTTTAATGACCCATAAGAATGGCTCTAATAAGCTTGCCATTTGGCAAAACCTATTAAACCAGAAAACATTTCCACTAACTCAATACGTACTTTGCAATTAGCATCAACAAGAGCCTAGAGAACAATGCTAAAGCTGCCTTTGTAATTGTAGTAGTATGAGCTAGAATTTGGTGGAGCAGTAACGTTTACGTGCTTTCCATCAATTTCACCAATGCAATAATCAAATTGCCAATTTTTTTTGAAATCCTTAGCAATGTTTATCCAGTCTTCAGTGTTTTGCGGAAATGCAAGGTGCCTGTTTATAAAATAATAACTTAATTAATCAGGCGTAAAGGATTTCATCATTAAACATTACTTAGGCGCCAGCTTATTGAAAATTGAATTGCATGTTTCGTAAATAATGATATGAACTGTGCTCAAGCCCATTCTGAATTGATATTTCAAAGAATGCATGCTTTCTCCTAAAATAAAATATTAAATGTCTATTACACTTATAATTTAATTACAATTATTTAGTTGATACACACCTGTTGCCAAAAAACGAAGAGTTACAGCCAAACGCTCTTCGCAAGGGATTGCCTCCCTAAACAATGTATCCTGCTTTTCGATATCATGTTTAACGGCATTTAATACTAAAAGAAATGTGTCTTATGACATTCGAAGGTAGCCTCTATAGCTACAAGCATCTTCCAGTTGTAACTCATTTACCAAAGAGAAGGCTCCTTTTTCTTTCCTTCGAACTAACCAAGGCTTAACCCACACCGAACGTTGTTTCTTCATTTCTTTTCGTTTTCTTTTCTATCAATTAAAAGGGCAATCCCCATCAAAGCTACTGTTTTTTTCCTGAGACTATCTTCGTCAAGATTCATCACTTTCGGATTTTTAATAATTATCAATCGAAATGACGTGTTACGAAAGTAATGAAACAATAAAAATCGGTGAAAGCGAAACCCCTATGCAGACGTCTCTAAAATGATCGTTCCTGTTGGTAAAATGTTTCTGCACAGCTTTGTACGCCCTCTTGTGGGCCAAGGGTAGTCGGCCCGACTAGTTGGGTGGTGTGAACGCGCCACCTGACCTGACTGAATTGTGTTACAACTCGGCCCGACAAGTCTGTCATTTGTCAGCTGACTAAAGTTGGATAGTCTGAACGCGCCTTAAGTCTACTAAGCATAGTTTTTACTAAGCATTGCTCTAACTCTAACCCCAATTTGTGTCCCTTCACGGGTTTGATCCGAGTCAGATAAATAGCCCTTTTAAGGGTGTGAAGCAACCTCTTTTTGGTATAATTTCTGTCCCTTTTTCACCAAAAGTTTATAAACCTCGTCCACATTTCACAATTTTGCTTTATAGGTCCCTTGAACCTTAATTCATACTAATCCTGAATAAAAATTAAAGCGTTTAATTAAGGCTTCAATCTATACGTATTTAAGAGCCTGGTACAAATCTCGAAAGACAGGGATTAACTACCTAACCTTACCTAAAGTAGTAAAAGAGGGATTCGATAATTCGATGGATTAACTAACCTAACCTTACCTTAAATAGTACAAGAGGGACGGGTTAGCCCGAGCAAGGAAATACCAAGTTGGAGGGATGTGCTATTTACAGGCTTTAATTAACATAACTTAACTTTACCTTAAAGATTTCAAGATGGAATGTGTAGCCCGAGGGATTAACTAGTTGGAAGGATGGACATATTCGAGAGATTAACTAACCTAACCTGGGAAGCCCTCATATGAGCAGTTTCAAAAACTACCCATTGGTATTATTTGAACCCTATTAAGGTTTCAAAAAATACCTATTGGTATTATTTAAACCCTATTAAGGTTTCAAAAACTACCCATTGGTATTATTTGAACCCTTTTAAGGTTTCAAAAACTACATATATGTATTATTTGAACCCTATTAAGGTTTTAAAAACTACCCATTGGTATTATCTGAACCCTATTAAGGTTTCAAAAACTACCCATTGGTATTATTTGAACCCTATTAAGGTTTCAAAAACTACCCATTGGTATTATTTGAACCCTATTAAGGTTTCAAAAACTACCCATTGGTATTATTTGAACCCTATTAAGGTTTCAAAAACTACCTATTGGTATTATTTGAACCGTATTAAGGTTTTAAAAACTACCCATTGGTATTATTTGAACCCTATTAAGGTTTCAAAAACTACATATTTGTATTATTTGAACCCTATTAAGGTTTCAAAAACTACATATTTGTATTATTTGAACCCTATTAAGGTTTCAAAAACTACATATTTGTATTATTTGAACCCTATTAAGGTTTTAAAAACTACCCATTGGTATTATTTGAACCCTATTAAGGTTTTAAAAACTACCCATTGGTATTATTTAAACCCTATTAAGGTTTCAAAAACTACCCATTGGTATTATTTGAACCCTTTTAAGTAGGGCTGGGCGAGTAGTACTTTTAGGGTACCGAGTCGAGTATTAAATGTTGTGTCGAGTATAGAGTAGTTGGGCCTTGGTTAATTTTCATGCACTCGAGTACTCGCGAGTATTAACTAATTAAAGAGTGAGCTTAGGTTTAACCATTCCACATTAACAATAACAATATAAAGAAAACCATATTTTAAAACTTTTACAACTGTTAACGCTTTTTGTGTTATATTACATTACATGAAGTAGAGATCAGTCAGAACTAAAGTTAGAAAATTTCACTGTTTAGATTCAGGAACTTTTAGATTTTCATGTAGAAATAATAAATCAGTGCTTGCAAAGAAAGTTCCAGTTTCCCACCTTACGACCCAAAAGTAAAATTCCAAATTAAAACTTCAGAAGACAGAAATCCAAACTAAAACTAAAACGCTTGCAGGGTCCAGACTCCAGGCAGGTCCTATCCCGCCAAGAAATTCCATTTCGCCGCATGGAGAGATAAGAAAGTCTAGAGAGGGGTTGTCAGGTCACTCAGGTGGCAGTTATAATTTTTTAGTAAAAATTGATGGAGCAGACGACGCTATAGAGGCGCTATTTTCAAATAGCCTCTATTGCGTCGTCCGCACCATCAATTTTTACAAAAAAATATAACTGTGCTACATGACAACCCCTCTCTAGACTTTTGAATTTCTGCAGGCGGCGAAGAGCCAGCCTGAGCGTTTTTATGTCCACACAATTTTATATTTTTTCTTATCTTTCCTTTGTGTACGAATTCGATATTAATTTCTATTTACTAGCCTTGCCGAGTTTCTAATGGGTTCCGCGAATACTTATCGAGTAGTTTTTCGAGTAGTAAAACCAATACTCGATACTCGTCACGAGTAGTAAAATGAGGTCGATCGAGTACCGAGTCGAGTACTCGACTCAGTACTCGATCGAGTTACTCGAATCAATCGAGTACTCGCCCAGCCCTACTTTTAAGGTTTCAAAAACTACATATGTGTATTATTTGAACCCTATTAAAGTTTTAAAAACTACCCATTGGTATTATTTGAACCCTATTAAGGTTTCAAAAACTACCCATTGGTATTATTTGAACCCTATTAAGGTTTCAAAAACTACCCATTGGTATTATTTGAACCCTATTAAGGTTTCAAAAACTACCCATTGGTATTATTTGAACCCTTTTAAGGTTTCAAAAACTACCTATTGGTATTATTTGAACCGTATTAAGGTTTTAAAAACTACCCATTGGTATTATTTGAACCCTATTAAGGTTTCAAAAACTACCTATTGGTATTATTTGAACCGTATTAAGGTTTTAAAAACTACCCATTGGTATTATTTGAACCCTATTAAGGTTTCAAAAACTACCCATTGGTATTATTTGAACCCTATTAAGGTTTCAAAAAGTACCTATTGGTATTATTTGAACCCTATTAAGGTTTCAAAAACTACCCATTGGTATTATTTGAACCCTATTAAGGTTTCAAAAATTACCTATTGGTATTAGTTGAACCCTATTAAGGTTTCAAAAATGTCCTTTAATGGTATGAAAATAAATAAATCTATTTAAATTTTTAAAATATTCATAATATTTTATTGCATTTCATTTCAAATAAGCAGAGTTTCACACCCAGATTTTAAACATTAGGCACATAATTTATTAACACCATTTTTGATGCCTACTTTCAATTTTTTTAACCCCGGTTCTATTTGCATAACTACTTTTTGGATAAATTCCAATGTCTTAGCTAGCTTGGGTGCATAATCTATATTAAATACATAGTACGTCATGAAAAGGGTGACAAACCCTTTAATAATAATGCTTGACGAAATTTGAACTGTTTCCAAAACCACAGTGACTGGTTTATCTAGAAAGTCAGAGTGATCGACGAATATCACAACATGTTCATGGTCTGGAACCTACGATTAAGTAGTTTAGGATTAAAAATAAATCAATTATTCTCCCTTTAAAAGGAGAAAGAAGAGATGAAACCAGTTTCTTTTATTTGATAAAGTAAGCTATGAGAAGTCCAAAGACGTTAATTTTACATAAACATGCCAATTAATTGTTGAAGTCCTCAATTTTATCACTAAACGAGCCTACTCTATATTATTCTTTTTATATTTCTCGAAAACATTTCCTCGTTTTAAAATGGATAATATCGAGGAGGCTCGTGTAGTGATAAAATTGAGGACTTTAACAATCAACGGTTATGTTCTGGTAAAATTAATAGATAGTTTTCACTAAAGGGGTAAATTCTGTTCCCCCAGAGTTGCCAACCAATTGTGAGCGCAAAATGAAGCAGAGAAAGGTTAGCAGTTCTGTTTTGGAACTGATCCGTTCTGAACTACGCTCACAAGCTCCTGGCAACCCTGCAATGAAGGGAAAGCTGGGTAAGGAGGGATGGAATTTTATTTTGCCCCTTTAGTGAAAACTATGTATTTATGTCTTTGGACTTCTCATAGCTTACTTTGTCAAATAAGATAAACTTGCGTCTTTCTCCCCTTAAACGAATGGAAATAAATTTTTCTTACATCAAAAGTAAAAAGAAGTTTCGGGTTTTCCTTAAAAACCAATGGTAATAAGATAATGCTGGAACTTACTTCCATTTCTAAGGATAAAAAAGTACCAGTTATTAATTGTTATGATATTATAAATAGTTTTTCTTCAAAGAAAGAAAATATTTACCAGTGTATTTTTCGTTAGTAACAAATTCTTTTTTGGATAAAAGCTGCTCATTTAACTTTTTAAAAAGATTCGACTTTTTAGTCAAGTGAAAGATCCTTTTAGTAATCGGCTGAATGTAATCAATGACTTTTTTTCTCCGAGTTTAAGTCAATACTAATTGTCCTGAGGAACTCCTTTAATATCTATTTAAAAAGACATTTAGTTTATTAACTTTTAAATATTCCAAATTTAATTAGGCATATTTTCAGGATAAGGATTGAAAAATAATCTTTCAGACATCAGTTTCAATTTAATAATAATAGTAGATAGAATTTACCGTTTCTGGCGCAGGTGGTACTCGGTGGTACGGTGGTACATGGGTGGTACGGTGGTACGCCATTTTGATTTAAAAAATTTGATTTTTTTTTTTTTTTTTTTTTTTTTTTTATTCCGGGTTTCGAACCCGGGACCCATAGGCTGGGGGTTGACGGCTTAGTTAACTTGGTCATTTCAGTTATCTACTTTTCTTCTTAAGCACCGTTTGTTTCTCGGTCATTCCCTTATCTTGGGTAAACATTATCTATTTTTCTCGGCTCTTCTTATATCAAGTGATTGAAAATTTAAATATTAAGGCGCGAAAATATTTTAATCATGGGAAAAATTGTAAGCTTTGGTATCTCTACTGTTTACGATTTACCATATGAAGATAGGGTTAACTATGAATTTCGTCAATCATGTTTGTTTCGAATGCGTATTAAATTCGTGTACGATCCTATACTAAAACCAATCCTGAAACTGAAACTTAAACAAATAGAGTCAATGCGGGAAAATCCGTGACGTATTTGGGAGAAAAACCCAAAGTATCAAAGGTCGCGTATCTTCAGGGTATAAAAGCTAGCTTCATCGTACACATCAGATCATTCACGACACTCATCGCCACTCTTTGGTAAGTGTCATATATATTCGATGAAACTCCAATATTCTCTCATTTATCGATATGGATTTAAGTCTGCAACACCCTTTTAACGGACTGGTGGCTGGAGTAACAGGATGTGGAAAAAGCGTTTTTGTTGCGAAATTAATTGAGCACAAGGAAATTAGAATTTTCCCTACACCCGAACGTATAATTTGGTGTTATACGGAATATCAGGGCAAACTATTTAATTCCATATCGAGTCATACCCCGAGCGTGGAATTTCACGAGGGTCTATTGGATGTAGGCACTTTAAACGCAAACGTCAAAAACTTTGTTATATTAGATGATCTTTTATGCGAAATCGCTAATAATAAGGACGTTACCAACTTGTTTATTCGAGGATCCCATCATCGAAATACCTCAGTATTAATTTTAATGCAAAACCTCTACTACCCAGGAAAGGAAATTCGAACATTGAATCTCAACGCTCACTATTTGATAATCTTTAAAACACCGCGAGATCAATCGGCGATTCTACATTTGGCAAAGCAGTTATCTCCAACCAACAGTAAATACGTGGTGGACGCGTTCAGACAAGCTACAGCTATCAGTTTCGGATATCTATTCGTAGACCTCAAAGCCACTACTCCGGAAGATAGAAGACTAAAGACGGGGATATTACCAGGAGAACAAGCCGCCATTTTTGTACCAAAATGACTGGAATCATTGAGGCAAACCTCTTCAGAGTCCAAGACCAATGGATCGTAAAAGAAATAACCTTGTTGGTGAAGGAGACGGGGGAATACAACGTCTGGATTTTTAAAGCACCATTCCCTTTCACGGACTTATCGTCTAAGGATAAAAGGCAGTGTCAATGGTTGACGAGGAACAGTTGCGACTTACGCTGGGAGGAAGGAGATCATCCATTCGAAACTCAGCCAGAAATTGCTACGATTATTCGAGAGAAAGCCGATACCTTTATAACCAAAGGCTTAGAAAAATCGATCGTGTTATCGAGGTTTTTGAAGACGGAAGTCGCTAACGCCGAAGATCTTGGTTGCCCGAGACTAGTAACTATAATTAGTGGAACGCCTAGAAGTTGTACGTTTCACCGAGACGAAAACAATTGTACGCTCGTGAAAGCTGCCCGATTAGCTACATGGCTCCGCCGAGGAGAGTACACGAGCACTTAGACTTTCTAAAATATCTGAGTTCGTGTAACGCGTGTCAGCGAAACGCCGCCATTAAATACGCGAGTAAAGAAGAAATAAAAACCATCGCTGAATGTTGTATAAATATACTGCAGGGTAACGTTTCTCTCACAGATGACGAGAAGAAGCGGCTGAAGAAGCATTGCAACTCCATACGTCGCGTGGCCAAGAAAAATACTCCGGCTAAAAGAAGACAAATTTTAATTCAAAAAGGTGGATTTCTCCCATTACTACTCCCGATAATCAGTTCGATAGCAGGGGCTATCCTATCTAAAGTTATCAATTAAAGATGGCGAAAAAAATGTTTTTAATCTCCGAGGAAACTTACCAAAGGCTTAATTCGGAGAAAGACTTTAAAGTGGATAAAACTTTGGAATTGGAAAAGACGGATAAAATTAAAGACATTCTCGATGATCCCAATTTGAACAACACGGACAAAATTAATCGCTATAATCACGTGCTCTCGAGGGTTATTAATAAAAGATCGAAGAAAAAAGTTAAAAAACCGAAAATACAAAATTGGAGTGCGGAGATTGCTTCCGGCGTGCCGTCATATATGACTTCGGAATGTTTAGATTTATACAAGTGGTTAGAGTTATCATTGAAAATTAAATGGACTGACGCCGGGGAGTTAATTTACAACAAGCGTAGAGTCGTAGGATCGAACATCGTCGATCTCCTAGCTTATTCAGTATCGAAATCAAAGAAAAAAATCGCCGTTACGGGCTCGAAAGAGTTCTACGAATTGTTGTATAAAGTGAACGCACCTAGATCTCTAATAAAAATCCGCAAACGTGACGTCATCCCACCCGAGAAGAGGGAATATAAAGATGAAACGGAAGATGAGTATTATTCCGACGATAGCGGACCAATGAAGGGTCGCGGTTTCTGTAATTGGATTTCATTATAATATTTATACCAATAAAATACACTCGAATATATTTTCTCGATTCATTTATTAATTAGGCTTTGACATGGAGAGTGGTAATGTCGAGGCTGTCTCTGTAGGACTTTTAGCGTCTCTATTCGAGTCATTTATAAATTCCCCCAAGTTATTAACTGCAGTTTTAATTGTATTTATAATAATAATTATAGAAGTTAGCGATTTTGTATTCTGGCATTATAGTACTTCGAACAACTGTTCATTCAATGGAAGAACTTAAAAAGATATATAATAAGGTTTCGGATCCGGGTTCTTACGGTAGTGTTGACGGCCTATACCGAGCGGCTAAAGACCGAGGATTAAAGGTTACTATCAGAGAAATAAGCGATTTCCTGAAAACCCAAGATACTTATACGCTTCACAGGAGTGCGAGGAAGCACTTCACTAGAAATAAAACTATAGTCTACGGGATCGACGAACAGTGGCAAATAGACTTGGCTGATTTGAAGAGTATTACCAGATATAATAATGGTTTCCGTTATCTATTATGCTGTATCGACGTCTTCAGTAAGTTTGCCTTCGTGGTTGCGATCAAGGACAAGAAAGGAAAGACTATTCTCGGAGCGTTAAACGGCATTTTAGATTCCGGTCGTTCGCCGAAACGAATCCAATCGGATCACGGTAATGAGTTTGTATGCAAGGAAGTACAAAACGAGTTAAAACGTAGAGGGATAAAGTTTTTCGCCCCTGAATCGGAACTGAAGGCGACGATAGTAGAGAGATTTAACCGGACTTTGAAGACTCGAATGTATCGATATTTTACGGAAAATAATACCTTCAAATATACCAATGTTCTAAAAGATATGGTGAAAGCTTATAATCATAGTTATCATCGATCTATAAAGTGTAAACCCGTCGATGTCACGCCGGCTACATCTAAACGTGTTTGGGAAAATCTATATGGTGACGTAGATTTCTCGACTCCGCTTTCTTTCCCCTTTGATGTTGGTGACGTAGTTCGTATAAGTAAACACAAGAATCTCTTCGATAAGGGATACATACCTACATGGTCGGAAGAACTTTTCAAAATTTCCGAGAGATTAGCTCGTAGTCCTCCTGTATATAAGATACGCGACTTGAAAGAAGAGCTCATTACTGGGATTTTTTACCGAGAGCAACTACAGAAAATTGGCAAGGACCTGAGTAACAGCGCTTTTAAAATCGAAAAAGTGTTTAAAAAACGACGTAAGTCTGACGGAAGTATCGAGAGATTCGTTCGCTGGAAAGGATACCCGCCATCATTCGATAGTTGGGTGCAAGAAATTGACCTTGCATGATGACGTTCTACATCACCCTACCGTCAGACAGTTCTATGAGTTACTTCCCCGGGAATACGATCAGTAAATTCCGAACACATTTACCGGAATCGGTTAAATTACAAGGACCGTACGAAGTGGCTTTGGTAGAATTCAGCTATCCCCGCACATGGAGCAATATGAGATCGTCGTGCTGGATATCTTTAACTAACCACGGGGAAAATATAAATAGCACGAGTCATTCGAGAGTGGTAGAACTCCCTGCGGGTTACTACGGGAATATAGAAGACCTATTGGAGCAACTCAATTACGACGAAGATGATATCTCGAACGTGACTATACTGAAAAAGGAGACGCCAGTCGAGGGTGATATGTTTGAGTCGGAGACGACGACGAATGTTAAATACACGTTTAGTTATATCGCGCGATTACGACGTGTGGAAGTTTCCGTAAAACCGGATCACTCGTTAACTATACCGGGAGAGTTGGCGGTGATGTTGGGATTTACGAAAGACCATACAAAAACTACGACGATCGTCCACGCGAGAATAGCCAACTCCGGTGGATTTAGACGCGGGTCTACATTCACTCTTCATATATTCTGATATCGTTGAAAGTAGGGCTGTAGGTGACGCCCATGTTCCGCTTCTACGAATAACGAGCGTTCAAGGGAATGACGGGGATACGGTAGACAGAGAATTTTCACGTCCTCATTACCTCCCAGTCTCCAGCAATTCCTTTCAATCTATCGAAATTAACATTATGAGTGAAATGGGTGTACCCGTCAAGTTCGAAAGAGGTAAAGTTCATGCGACTCTACATTTTAGACCACGAAGAATGTGGTCGCCCTTATAAATAAGCCGACAGTATGGACGTGCTCGCCATTCTTATCGAGAGAGTTAAACGAGACGCATCATGAAGCAAAAACCGTCCTCCACCCAGTCGGACTACGATCGTCACTTCTTAAATCAAATTGGGCACGGGATTAAGGTCGACTACGCTAAATATTTCCAAAGTCAAATTGGAAAGGGTTCGATACCCGTATACCAGGGTCTTCCCGTTCAACAAGGATACGGTCTAGGAAACTTTATCGCCTCGGCCTTCCGTCGAGCCGTACCGCTTTTGAAGAAGGGAGCCATGTTTCTTGGGAAAAAACTGTTAAATACGGGATCTAAAATCGTTACCGACGTAGCCAGCGGAATTCCCGTAAAATCCGCGGCTAAATCTCGAGGAAAAGACGCCGCGAGAGATGTCGTAATCAGTGCCGCAGACGAAATCGCTAGAATGACTGGAAATGGGCATAAAAGAAAGTGTAAGCGTCGAAGACTAGTCAGTTCAGCAACGAACGGGAAGAAGAGAAGACCGTTCTTAAAACCCTCCGATATATTTTCTACAATATAATGGCACATATCCATCCCGATTCCCAAGGTTCGGTTAGCTCCGAAGTCGAACTTTTCAACGTACCGCTAACGAACGCTAGTATAGTTAGTGGCGAATGGGTCGAGTATAGTCCCATCTCGAACATTAACGAAAATTCAACTCTAACCTTCGCCGTGGCCGGAAACTCCGATACGTACATTGATTTGTCCAAAACTTTGTTACATCTTCAAGTTAGACTCGTCGACCCAGCGGACGGGAGAACAATTCCAGCGGCGGCAGTACTCAATGCGGCTGGAGTAATCACCACACCGGCGGACGTGGTGGCGCCCGTGAATCTGTTTCATTCGAGTCTTTTTAGCGAGGTTCACGTTTCCTTGGGCGATAGATCGGTAACGCCATCGCCGCAGAACTATGCCTACAAGGCCATGTTTCAAACAACCGTGACATTTGGTGGACCTGCGAAAACGAGTTTTCTAACGGCCGCCATGTACTACAAGGATACAGCCGGAAAATTCAATACCCCGTCGGAAAATGAAGGATTCAAGAAAAGAGCAAGTTTCGCCAAACAAGGGACTATAGATATGATCGGTGCGGTTCACACGGACTTGTGTCAACAGTCACGTTTTATTCCGAACATGATTGACCTGAAATTTAAATTTATTAAAAGCTCCAACGAATTTTGTATTCAAACCTTAGCGGGTGGCGTTAGATGGAAGGTACAATACGAACTCGCTTCCCTGTATATCAGAAAAGTAAAATTAACTCCCGAGATTACAATTGCCCACGCCAAATGTCTCGAGCTAGCTACCATGAAATATCCAATTACTCGAACAGAGTGTAACTCTTTTTCCATAAACAGTGGAACTAAAATCTGCGTTAGAGATAATCTCTTTATGGGACAATTACCCAAACGAGTCCTTTTCGCTCTGGTAGAACAGAACGCCTATCTAGGCGATTATACCCAGTCACCCTTTAATTTCCAACACTTTGATTTAAATCATATCGCTCTCTACCTCGACGGAACTAGCGTTCCTCACAAGCCTTTAACCCCTAATTTCGAAGGACATCAGTACATGAGATCGTACACTAATCTTTTCACTCAAACATCCCAATGGTTCATTGACGAAGGGAACTTTATATCACGCGAAGAGTTTCCTGGAGGGAACTGTATTTTCGTATTTGATTTGAGTGCTGACCTCAGTTGTTCAGCTTCGCAATTTCAGTTGATAAAGAATGGTAATTTGCGCTTAGAATTAAAGTTCGCCAAGGATTTGCCGAAGACTGTTAGCGTATTATACTACGCTGAGTTTCAAAATTTAATTGAAATTGACAAAAACAGGAACGTTATCTACGATTATACCAATTAGAAAATGGACTCTCAGCAGTTAGCTAAAATAATGGAAAAAGATTCGTTCACTAAAGGTCTGTTTCGAGGTATTTTCGCAGCCGATAAATTGCCCAAAACTGTTAAAACCTTTCCTTCACTCTATATTGTAAATACGGGATTATCACATACCGAAGGCGAACATTGGACGGCTATCTATTTTTCTCGTAATAAGAATACAGAGTTCTTTGACAGTTTCGGTAACCCTCCCGACATGTTTAAATTTAACGATTTTGTGGAAAGAAACAGTATAACTGTTACATTTAACTCCAAACAATTACAAGGGAACTTTAGTATGACTTGTGGCGGATATTGTGTTTATTTTGCATTGTATAGATGTAGAGGTGTTAAATTGTTTAATATATGTGCAAGATATAAAAAAGATAAAAATGTCAATGATAAAATGATTTCGGAATTTATGTATAAGAGATTTTCAATAAACTTTTTGTAAAATACTTGTGTTTTTTATCTAACCTAACCTAACCTAACCTAATTTTAGTTGACTTAACCAATTGACGGGAGGTGGGCATGCGCGGTTCACGCGCGCGCGATTCAAATTTCAAACGCGCGCGGTTAATTTACCAACGCGTCGCGGCGCGGTAGTCGCGGGGGCATTCTCTTCGCCCTGACCTTTGATTTAGGCTTATAATAGGCTTATGAAGAATAGGTAAAAATAAATTCAAAGTTTAGATTCATACTATTTTTTTAATAACTCATTCATACCAGAAAATAAATAAAAACTAATACAGAAAAAAAAAAAAAAAAAAAAAAAAAAAAACATTTGATAGAAAAATTTAGAAAAAACTATTCCTTTGGAATTTTACAGTGACCATGGGCCAGGGTGGAAATTCCGTCTATGACGTATCTTTTGTCATCGCATGGGTTTAGGCATAGTTTGGTTTGTCTTATGGTGCTGAGTTCATGCCGGTGACTGACGATTCGTTTCATCTCCTCCACCGTCAGTTTTCTTTTGAGGAGGCATTCCCGATACTGAGCGTGGCGGACTTTCTTCTGGACAACTCTACGGCAAATGCCCTTTGCCGTCTTCTTTTCTCCCTTGGCCGAGAGTATAGAATACATTTTGGGCCTTAAGCCACAAAATTCCTGGATGGGTGTTCCGTCGAGTTCATCCTTGAACTTTCCCAACACCTTCTTGTTGGCATCGCTGTATAGCGGATGGTCCTTGGGGTATCCGGAAAAGTCGTACAAGTCAGTCTTTGCAGCAAAATCCCGATAGAGGTCTTCAGTCTCGATCTGGTAGGTTAACGAGTCAGTGTCCGTGAAGAGAAGTTTGGCGGCGTCTCCATATTGGGCTCGGATGACGTCATAATGGAACCGGTACATCAAGAGTTTCGACAAGTCCAAAATGGCGAAGCCGATATAAATCGGACGGTTGAGGACGAGAGCCTTGTGACTGCGATGAATCCCCACCAGATCGTTCTTGAAGACCGTGAAACGTCTAAAGGTCGGGGAGCTGGCCTTCTTGATGGCCCGTTCCGGAGTTTGCACGAGGTTAAAGTTTATCCGATTGCGCAAGTTTTCCATAGTCTTGCCTATGAAAGAAACATTAATTAAATTAGGGTGGGTAATTGGATTAGGTTAGTTTAGGTTGGGTTAGGTTAGGTTACATACCATAGACTGCGTTGTTCATCAGCTTGAAGAAATCTTTCTCGAACACGTTGGTGGCCATCCTTCGCTTCTCCGTGTTGAAATCTATGAACGGTTTCAACCACGGTCCCTGGGTGAATGTTAATATACGATGGATTTTCGTGATTATCAATCCCTTGGAGACGTAGTATTGAAGATTCCTGTAGTGAATGACGTATTTCTCCTTCGTATAAAGGGAAGGCACGAGTTTCGGAAAACTGTCCTTCTCCTTTAGTCCGAGTTCCTTTAACTGTTCCTTGGAGTAAGGAGATAATTCTTCGGTGGTGATAACTCGTTTCTCCGGTGCCAGCGGGTAGCAGTTATGCTCGTCGTGTAAGTGCTCGGGGTATTCCAAATCGACCTCCAGGATAAATCCGGTCTCGTCATCGTCGGGGTGACTAAGGATGATTTCCTCCGTGAAGTCGGGGCAAGCTCCGATCCACTTGAAGCCGCTTATCGGTAGATAGTCACACATTGCCGTCCCGTACAGGTTGTTGCAATCTAAAAATTTAAATTAATAACCTTTTCGGAATAGAATTAACTATTAACTTACCCGTATAGACGATGTAATTGCTAGGTTTTGTCGGATTGAACGTCTCCGGCAAATCCTTATTATTAGCCTCCGCAAGCCTGTGGCTAATCATCGCGACTCCGCCGCGTATCCCTTTCTCGATGAAAAGATGCATGTCCAAATCTAGGAGTAACTCCAGCTTGACGCCAGTCATACTCAAGGCGCTTTCCCAAGCGAATCCCGGACCAGTGAAGGCGTGTGTACAGTCGAGACCGTAATAATCCATACACATGGTCCGGAAGCTCTGGAAAATATCCGCCAAGAGTATGACATCTGACTGGACGTACAAGTCGTGGTACTCTCCTAAAATAAAAAAAAATATTATTTCCTAACCTAATCTAACCTAACCTAGCAATATATTTAACTTACCTAGATTTTGGATGTTGAACTTTTCCCATACTGTCTGGGCGTGGACGTAGTCAGCGTCAGTGATAGGTTCTTCCGTCAGAGTATTAAAGAAAGCTTCCTTCGGCGGCAATTGGGTTTCATCAAATCTCGCTTCGCCGTCCATGTAATCGTACGCGTAGACTTGTTTACGAAGTAAGAGTTGAACTTCATCCGGCTGGTAGATACTATTCATGCATGGAAACTTGTCCATACCGCCTTTAGCGAGATTTGACGCCAAAGCCTCTAACGATGCGGGCATGAACCTGATGGTGTCGAGGAAGCGTAGGCCACCTAGTGAGAAAGATATGTACTTCTCACTGGTACTGGGGATGCATTTGATCTCATGTTCCTTGATTAGCCCGATTTTGTCCATAATTAAATGAGCGTCGTAGCTGAAAAAAAAATAAAAATAATAATAAATAAATAAAAAATAACTTTGAAAATATTTAAAAATATTTACTCAGATAGATTATGGAGAAAGACGGGGATGAACTTCGGCGCCTTTAATTTTAAGTTGCAGGAGTTGTGGGCTGCTCCTCGAAATGATCCATCGGTGTGGTCATGATCGCGGACTTTGTAGTCGGTGGCGGTGAAACCCTTACCGCAAACGTAACAAGTTGATGATGTTAGGAAAGCTACTTCCTCCGCCGGGGAAAGACACATGGGAACGTTCTCTTTGATTTTCTCAACCAAAATCTTTTCCTCGGCTAAAAGTTTCTCCAGAAACTTCTCCGTTGCGTCTTTCCCCCGATACGTCACGGGTTCTGATGGTATTCCGTCCGGGCCAATAATCACGTAACTGAACCCGCATGATACGTGATGGGCCAGCGTGGTCGAAGATGAGAGAGTGGGGTCGGGCATACATGTAGAGACTTTAGGGAGGATAGCCTCAAAGTCGGCGAATATGACAAACTTGTTCTATAAAAGAAAAAAATTAATTAGAAATAAATAAAAAGAAATAAAAATAAATGTCAAACTTACTTTTTGTCTCCATCCAAATTTCTGGAACTCGAGTATGGGTTCCTTATTTGGCATGATAATTTTCTGTGGTCCATGAATACTGCACTCCTTGACATGTTCATCGCGATTAGCTTCCGCGTTGTTTCGGGTGAACCGATGTAGACAATACCGACAGTAGAATGTAGTATGGGAGTCCTTGGAGAAACTACTGAGTAGCCGACTCAAACTACGAATTAGGCAATAATGTCTTTTTTCCCCTTTCACGATAAGAAGAAGATCTACTTGGCGAGCTTTTTCAACTCTATTCGCGCTAATGTGGAGAGGGTATACGAATTTTTCATAGCAAAATATATTAACCGACAAATTGTTTCTTTCCTCGAACTTAATTAATTTTTCCCTGCTTAGTTCAAAAGGGAATGAAATTCCTGCTAGGTCTAACTCATCTTGAAATCTAATATACTTCTGTACACGATTAGGATCTTTTTTTGTCGGGTGTAAATGAGCTAGAATGGACCATAGAAAACACCGATTGTCCTCGTTTTTAATGTTCGTGATAGCCTTTTTATCGGCGAGTACCTTGGGTAGTTGAATAAAAGTTCCACCTACGAGTGGTAAATAAGTAATTATATTTACTTGCATGAATAAGATCCGGTCTCTGGTCCACCCACTTCCGCGTTTTTGAAACTCCTCTATTTTCCGTTTTAGATTTTCCATACACGCGTCAATCTGGCTATTAATACTGTCTACCGTTAAAGTCACTTGTACGTTACTATTATGATACGCGATAAACTCCACCTCTTCGCCCGTATTGAGTTCGCGCACGTACCGTACCCGCATGGTTAAGTTCCATTTGATTCCTTTGTCACGGGCTAACTTGGTTTGCAAATAGTTCAGGAGGGATGCCCTGTGACGATTAGCGTAAACCTCCGCGTCAGTTTCCGTAGCCGCCGGTGTGAAGCGAGCGCAGAAAATGGCGTTGCGTAGCGCCATCATTTCCTCCAGCTGGTCGAAGACTCCGGGTCCGTCTTGGGCAGCGATGTCTGGTGGTGGAATGGCGTCTGCTTCACGGTCTTCCATCTCCCGCATGAAATTCTGTAGCTTTTCGTTCTCATGGTTGCTGAGCGTACCCATCGGAAACTCCTCGTTGTCGAGAAATTCTTTGAGTCCTGGATCATTTTGACTCTCCAGAAATTCCCTCTCCAATTCGGAAATATCGGCGGGTACGTTCGTGGTGGATGGAGCGGCGGAAGTTGATGGAGCAGCGTCGGGAACAGTGCGGGAAGTTGACGGGATGGCGTTGGCGTCAGGAACATGGCGGGAAGTTGACGGGATGGCGATGACATCAGGAACCGGGCGGGAAGCGGGCATCAAGTCGATAGTCCATGGTGGAGTTCCGTCGGTCTTCACCTTCTTAGCGTCCTTGGTAGGGTCCATGTCCAAGCGGCGTTTCGATCGGGATGGTGAAGCTGGATGATGGTGGGCAAACGTATGCCGGGCAGCGCTATCCTTCCTCGAGAAGGTTTGATCGCAAAAACTACACGGAAATTTAATATCTCCGTGTTTTTCACGTTCATGGCGACGCAAACTTTGACTTTGGACAAACTTTGCCCCGCAAATATGGCAAATGACCATATTCTAGCTAATTTCTAATAACTAGGTTTAAAATTAAAGACTTGTAATATTACCAGAGGAGATGATGTTGCTTGAAGAGAGCAGGAACTTGTAATGTTTTCGATTTGGGAAAATTAAGTATTTATACCCTTTCTTATCTTAAACAATGAGTCACTGATTAATTGGGGAAACGCTAGCCTTTATCTCACTCTGAAAGTATCGACCCTTGATTAGAATTAGCAGTGGCCATTTTGAAATAAACGATGGGAAGAACAAATATTTAATTGAATATGGAAACTTCTCCAGTTTTATTTGCTTACATATTAAGAAATGACATTCTTTCGAGTTTGAATATTATAATTTTATTTTGTATTTACAAATATTGTTTCGAAATGCAAATAATTCTAGTCACCATTTGCTTACAAAATTCGAAACTTAAAAAGTTGTGTTATTAAAAATTTCAGTAATTAATTGGATATTTAAATTATTAATCGCAGTTGAAAAATTCATTTCTACACGCTCAGCCCAATCATAGGTTAAACAATCATGCTGTAATTGCGATGGATGGTCAATGAGACACCCGTTACACGAGTTTTTAATAAGTTCCGTTAGCTGTGAAACTACTATGTCCTTTATAGATTGGTAGACTTTCTTAGTTTCGTTAAGCTTGATTTCAACTTCTTGATGCTTTTCCAAGAGTTTCTCCCATAGAACCCCTAGGATGGCGAATCCATTTTTAGTGGGGAATAGCATTCCGTAGTTCTTTCCGTTTCCGGTCGTCATTTCGCGGATATTAAGCATCTTCCGGTCCTGGTATGACTTGAGATATTCCCCAGGGAAAAACTGCACACGAGGGTATTAGGCTTAAGGACTTCCTCGGGTTAAATCTCGAGTTTTAATTGTATATATTATTGATTTATTTCGAATCTTCATACACGTGGTAATTAGGCCTAACGATAGATATTTTGTTTTAAATATGGTCTTCACCAACTTGTTTAAGTATTTTCCACATTTATATATCGGTTTATGCAAATAATCGTATATTTACAGTTCAATTTGAAATTTGTGTTTCACGATGTTTACTATGTGAAATTCTTCATCTTAAATATTTGACAAGTTTTATATTTTTCCTCGTGCGTTTTGAGATAAGACCTGACATAGGTGATAACGCGATACTACTGATACAAGACCCGCGCGAAATTCGAAAAGATAAAAGCTTAAAGAGGTTTCAGTATAGGTTATAGATTCACATTTGATTTGGCGCCTTATGATTTAAACTTCCAATCACGTGATATATGAACATAGAGATAAGAACCGAGAATATAGATAAGGATGGAAAATAGTTGTTAACCCTATCTTCATATGGTAAATCGTAAACAGTAGAGATACCAAAGCTTACAATTTTTCCCATGATTAAAATATTTTCGCGCCTTAATATTTAAATTTTCAATCACTTGATATAAGAAGAGCCGAGAAAAATAGATAATGTTTACCCAAGATAAGGGAATGACCGAGAAACAAACGGTGCTTAAGGAGAAAAGTAGATAACTGAAATGACCAAGTTAACTAAGCCGTCAACCCCCAGCCTATGGGTCCCGGGTTCGAAACCCGGAATAAAAAAAAAAAAAAAAAAAATCAAATTTTTTAAAACAAAATGGCGTACCACCGTACCACCCATGTACCACCGTACCACCGAGTACCACCTGCGCCAGAAACGGTAAATTCTATCTACTAATAATAATTACCTCTTTTTCATCAATGAAATTAGGATATATTCACAACATTAATGTCACTGAATTTTCGGTACATAGTCTTCGTCTAGATTGAAAAGTTCTTTTCATTTTTTCATCCACAATAACTATGTTTGGCCTAGTTTTCTTCCATTCCTCTTTAAGTGCTTTTACGTGAGCAGCTAAACTCGCCTCATCTTCGAAGGTATCCTCCTATAAACAATCATAGTTATAAATTTTTTTTTAGAAATTATTTAACGTGCCTAAATCATATAGGGGTATGAAAGTCTTGTTTTTTGGGTCAAATGTTCTAGCACTCGCCAATTCTTTTATCTAGGACTCCAACTATTTGAGTGCTTAAAGGCCTAACTCCGCTTCTCCGCCACGAAAAAGGGTTCAAACATCTTTTTAACTTCCCCTACTTACCCCTCTATTGATAGTGAGGGTCCTCTCACTCTCTGTTCGTCGGAGCTCGAAGAGATTATATTTAGCTTTGAACCTGCTGGCAAAGAGGAGAGAGACATGGCCACTTTTATGGGTAAACTATCTCACTCTCTATTTCGTAATTTTTTCAACATTTTTCCTATACATTATCTGAAAGTTCTATCAAAAATTAAAACTGAAATGAACAACAATTATTATTAAAATTTGTATGAACCAAATAAACTACCATTTTCCGAAAGGAGGCTCGAACTTACTATCTTCTGGCTAGAAGCTGTCTATGCTAACCACTCCGCGACCGAATAACGGCAACTCAAGTAAAAAACGTTATCTCCATATCGGAAACGGTGCTAATGGAGAACGGAGCTAATGGGAACGGCGCTTATGGGAATTGCGCTAATAGGAAATTGCGCTAATGGAAAACGGCGCTAATGGAAATTGCGCAAATGGGGACGGCGCAAATGGGGACGGCGCAAATGGAAAACGGCGCTAATGGGACCGGCGCTAATAGACACATACCTTTTGAGTGGGGAGAGACTGACAGAACTTGAGCTGGCCACGCTTGTCTATATTGTCTTCAATCCCAAATTCGGAATATCTCCAGAGTGGCGCTTCCGATTTCACTTCAGCTACGTTCAGAATTGCCACTTTCAAACCGTTTTCAAACTGATTCGAATGTTCAAATCGACTTTCCAAGATGTTAATTTAGTTTCTTTATCAAAGATCTACATTCGTGACCCCAAAATTTTATAATTTGACCGTTTCAAAGTCTCTAGTGTAAACGTGGCTTTTTTACATCGACTGCGAACGACTGTGACCGCTCAAGTGTTTCGAATCAGTCGGCTCTCTTACGTCGATTTTTAACTTTCCCTGTAGCTTAAAAAGTCTTTACGCCGCATAATAAAAAAAACCATGCAAGCATAAAACAATTCTAGAAACGCTGTTCTCGAAATTTGTATAACTCTGTTAAGAGTTCAAAATATATTTACAGTCGTCAGTCCATTTGTACAATCTACTCAAATTACCAGTACGTACCTGCATGCCTGCTGAATAGGAGTGTGATAAGACTAGTAGAAGCACCAGCTTTTATTTGCTTTGAATCTGGGCTTCTTGAACATTCAGCTTTTGAAAATAAGGTAAGCAATGCGTGATAATGCACCGGATAATATGCGAGAGTTTTATTCTTACATTATACGGTATACCACACGCGAGATTGCCTTATAAGTAAACCAACCATACAGCATCAAAACAGAAAGACTTAAATGGGCGGGTTGATGTAACCAAACCAATGATGACGAAATAACTAATTTGGTTTTTAGACCTTGATATATATTGAAATAGAAAGAATGAAACAGATAGTGACGGCAGATGCACAATCCTTTTTAACGTAAATTGGTAAAACTTTTGCAATGTCATTATTCAAAATTTTATTTTTTAGCATGAAGCTACTGCTTGTTGATAAGATATGATAGACACTCGGTATGTGGCGTAAAACGTAGGCGGGTCATCATGAGCTCGCATCGCCCCCCCCCCCCATGAGCAGTCGCTTTATTTACGGTCCTAAGGCGCGTACACACACTAAAACGTTAACGTACAGCCGCTGAGATCTAACCCACGCCCACCACTTGCACTTTCAGCGCTCCCCACTCCCTTACTTTATGCAAGAAGGATCAGACAGGTATGTTCCCATTTGTCCCAATCATTGTGATTTCTCCTAAGATTATCAGTTATCCCAAAAACCTGTAGTCCCATTTCACCCAATCCCATTTCTCCCAATGGGGGCCCCATTTTACCAAAAAATATGGATTCCCATTTCTCCCTACGGTATAATTTCTTCGAAGGTTATTTATTCTCATTTGACTCAATATGATAACTGTCAACCACATCATTTTGCCTTAAACTTTTAACGAAATGTCAAATTTCGAATATTTCATAATACCATGATTCTTTTTCCAAAAATATCTAGATTGAAAACGCGTCTTTAAATATCCGCTTCTCGGTCACTTAAAGCCTGTTAACTTGAGTTTAAACAAAAGATTCCCCCTTTTTTAACGCGAAAGCTCGATTCTTGGCCAAAAAAATCTCGACTGAAAAGGTGGCTTTAAATCAGCGACGAAAAAAAAAACAACAGCGAAATATTTTATAGCAAACTTCTTTAGTTGTCAAACAACAGAGGAAGGGGTCCAAAATTACCAAATGGCTTGTGTTTGCTCACAAATTTTATTGTTTTACGGCATATTATTATTATTACCAATTTTTAACTCTATACTTTTTTATATTCTTATCGTATATGATTATTACAGTTTTTTACTTAAGATTTTGATTATCTTTTAATCGTTTATAAACCTTAACTGATTCGATTGTTTTTTCATTTGAGAAATGGAAGTCGATTGGATCCAAACATCTAAAGGGGAAACGGTCCCGCTAGTACGTGGACAAGTAATGTCGATTAAAAACACGGTTAACAATAAAAAGTACTGGCATTGTCCTATTGCGGAGTGTAAGGTTACAATGGCTACGGAAGGAAAAACGGCTTTATATATAAAAAATGATCACCATCATGCCATAGATCATTTAGAAGTAATCAAAAAACGGGCAGTGAAATCGATGAAGACCGCAGTTGAATCCAACCCTCTGGAATCAATAAACAAAGTAAGTGTACCGTTTTGTGACTGTGTGAATATGAGTTTAGGCTGGGTTAGGTTAGGTTAGGAATATTCAAAGTGCGGCCGAAAACAATTTCATAGCTTATTAGTACCGTTTGGGTTATTTCTATTGTTAGTAAGGATATTTAAAATATGGTACTAAACAATTAATTGGAAATATTTCATGTACTATATTTTTATGGTAGGTTCATACCAAAGTTCGTTCAACGATAACTATGGTTGCAGAAGGAAACGATCGAGAGGATGATGTAAGGGAGGGCATTCCTTCACATTATTCTGTATAGTCGTCTCTCTACAGACATCGAAGTTTAAATCATCCCGCCAATCCTCCAAGAGATCAATTTGTCTGGGCAATGGACGAGAACGAAATCGGACAAAAACTTTCTGCTCGTAAACGATGGTTCTGCAGACGCAATTGGCAATTTTTGGAATTGATGTTATGGATGGAACATTCAAAGCTGCACCGGCTCTCTTTTACCAGTTTTACACATTTCACTGCAAGGTAGAACAGAAAATACTGCCTCAGCTGTTTGTCCTTCTACCAAACGCACAACGCACCACCTATGATCGCATGTTTGACTGCATAATAAAGGCGGCAGGTATTCATGGTTTAATATTTAATCCCCCAGAATTCATGATTAAATTAGAACTCGCAACGGTTGCTTCAATTGAGGGAAAGTTTCCTTCGTCACGTTTAAGAAGATGCTTCTTTCATTATGCGCGATCAATTTGGCGTCAAGTTCAGACACGAGGTTACACACAAATCTACAACAATAACCCTGACTTTGAAAAATCAAGTCGGAGGATGATCGGCTTGGCAATGGTTCCGGAAAATCTAATCGATACCCTGTGGTTGTATATAGAAAGCAAAGCGCCAGCCATTCCTGAGTATCGCGACATGGCAGATTATTTTGGTAGATACCTAGCTCTGTGAAACATCTTCACGCTACAACAGAAGAATGTGGAACCATGGTGATAATGCAGAAGCACGTACCAACAACGATACTGAAGGTACACACAATAAGTGGAATAAAATGCTGAAATCGCCCCATCCGAACATCTACGCCTTGATAGATTTCATGAAGAACGAGGAGGAAAATATATAATTGGAGATAGGGCTCACCAAGTTCAATTCAGCTTAAACGTCTGGTGCGGAATTGTTGGTGACCATTTAATTAGACCATTCTTTTTGCAGCCAAGGCTTAATGGTGAGGCATATCTCCCGTTTCTTCAAGACAATCTGTTCGAGCTTCTTGAAGACGTACCATTGGCCTTGAGACGAGACACGTGGTTTATGCACGACGGTGCACCACCTCATTTTTCTCTCCTAGTTAGGGCCTTCCTTGATGAAACATTGCCTTTGAGGTGGATTGGTCGTGGCGGAACGGTTGCGTGCCAGCCAGATCTCCGGACCTAAACCCTTGTGATTTCTTTCTTTGGGGCCACCTTAAGGACTTTGTTTATGTTAGTGAAGTGCGTGACGTAGTAGATCTACGTCAAAGAATTATTGATGCCTGCGAAACCATACGCAACACACCAGGGATCTTCGAACGAGTTTTACAATCATTTATTAGACGGGCTCAAGTGTGTATCAACGTTGACGGAATGCATTTCGAACAATTTTTGTAAATACTTCTGATTCCGATTATTAAACAATTGATAATTATGGTAATTAATAATGGTTTCTTGTAAAATCCCCTTTTCAACACCCGAAACACACGTAATAAAAACACTTTGAGTTCAAGTACTTCTGACCAAAGTTAATGATTGCACACTCCTAAACATGTTGATACGCTTTTTTTTAGTTAATAAACACCTTGTTTCACTTATCTCTCGATAATTAGCTTATGCACAATTAAATAGAAAACAATAATGGTACAATCTAACCTACACCTTACGGTCTATTTTCAAGGGCTCATAACTACGCAACGCATCGCGTGAGACTATAGGTTCATAAACCTTTTTGACTCAGTCTGCCCCACGAAAAACCCCCTTCATTTTTTCCAGACCTTTCTTAAACACCCTGTATACTGCAAACGCTTAGTTGTCGATGACGACATCGTGCCGCTCAGATCAAACCCGCGCACACTTTCCTATAAACTCCTATATTTTAAAACATGTCCTTTATTATCCTATATTTCCATGAAATATCCTATAAACTCCTATAATTTTGAGTTAATAGACATTTCGCGATATAAAAATGTTTTGCATGAGCAGGATTTGTTGCTGCTCATTGAAGAGCAGCAACGGTGACTCACTTGTTAGTTTATAATGATCAACGAACGCCTTATATAGTATCTTTTGGTTGAGAGTCTATTTTAGCCTTCTGAGGTTATGGCTTTTAATGAATTGAAACGAAATTTCGTTTAAATTAAAATTAAAAGAGATTAAATGATTTAACTTAATCTAAAAACTAATGTTGCGGAAACTTAAATTTAATATAAAAGATATATTCAATATTTTCTTATAGGTTGATAAGATAAAGGCGTGTTTTCACGGTTGTCCAAGATAAAATTATACAAAAAAGAGGTTGCTTCGCACCCTTAAAAAAACTCTTTATCTAACTCGAATCAAACCCGTGAAGGGACAGAAATTATTTGTTAGAGAAAGAGCAATTTCATATCTTTAAAATTATAGTTAGTAGATTTAGTCTACTACTTCAAAGATTTTATTACTATTATATATTTTCCAAAAAACGGATAAAGACGACCTAGGACTAATGATAAATATATATACTTTAAAGGAACTCCATCTTTAGCTAATTTTATTAGTGATACTGATAGAATTTAAAATTAACATCAATGGGAGAGGAAGGTTAACTAGGTCGTCTTTATCCGTTTTTTGGAAAATATATAATAGTAATAAAATCTTTGAAGTAGTAGACTAAATCTACTAACTATAATTTTAAAGATATGAAATTGCTCTTTCTCTAACAAATAATTTCTGTCCCTTCACGGGTTTGATTCGAGTTAGATGAAGAGTTTTTTTAAGGGTGCGAAGCAACCTCTTTTTTGTGTAATTTCTGTCCTTTTTTTCACCAAAAAAATACACCTTTTCCACATTTCACTATTTTGCTATATAGGTTTATTGAACCTTAATTCTTACTAATACTGAATAAAAATTAAAGCGTTTAATTGAGGCTTCAATCTATTCGTAATTGAGACCCTGGTACAAATCTCGAAAGGCTGAGATTAACTAACCTAACCTTACCTAAGTTGTAAAACAGGGATGGGCTAGTTCAATTGATTAACTAACCTAAACTAATCTTACCTAAAATACTACAAGAGGAACGGGTTAGCCCGAGTTATAGGGATTACCTAGTTGGAGGGATGGGCTATTTCCAGGGTTTAATTAACCTAATTTAACCTTAAAGATTACTTGATGGAATGGTTAACCCGAGGGATTAACTAGTTGGAACGATGGGCTAATTCGAGGAATTAACTAACCTAACCTAGCCTTACCTAAAATATTACAAATAGCCCGAGCTAAGGATTAACTAGTTGGAGGGATTGGCTAATTAGAGGGATTAACTAACCTAGCCTTACCTAAAATATTACAAGAGGGACGGGCTAGACCGAGCTAGAGATTAAATTTATAATATTGAATCGCATCGACAAAAATGAGCATGGAAAGCGAAACAATTCTTTAAAGCAAGAGAACATAATTCATGAGACCAGAAGTATGTGGCCGTTTATTTAACTCGCCGACATCAATTTCCGTTTCGTATATCCTATTTAACATTATAAATCTTTATTTTTTATTATACTTAAGTTAGACGTGCTTTAGATACAGACTTCAATAATTGGCCAACTACTTAATAGCAACGTTATTACGTAGTTGTAATGACGAAGCTATTGGATCTAAAGCACATCCTAGTCGCAAAACTCAAGTATTATAAAAAATAAAGAAGAGATTGAGAACTTTAAACTATAAATTTCATGTGTAATCGAGCACTTGGCAGGATATGAAGTCCAACTCAAGTGATATTTAATCCCTAGAACTCTCATTTTGAAATATTTTTACAGTGACTTCATATATTAAATTGGCCACATTTCTAGGTAAGGCGATTTACATTCAATCGCCTCGGTTTATTCGAGCACTCTACCCAAATGATCCTGAGAAATAGGTCTCTTATCACCGAAATATAGGTGAGAAACGATTGCCTAAACAATCGAAGACGTCACCATTGCACAAACGAGAGGGCTCGCCACAATTTTAAACGCTAAAGTAAACCACGCATTGGTACAGTGCATCTGTGAGTACTGAATCTGCAAATCTCGTTTATATAGGCCGAGAAGAGATATATTATTAAAGTTGAAAAATCAAATGATAAGAAAATCATGCCAACTTTTTAATTACGGTGAATTAGGGTGAATATAATGGGATACTCATGATATGACATAATAGTCAAAATTAGACGGCTGAAGAGGGCTACCCTAGTAAAAGAACCCAATAAATGCAATTTTCCGTTAACGATAAAAAAATGTCATTAAAAAAAGCTTATCAACTGTTTAATAAAATCAATTTTTGTTTATCAATTTAAAACCAATTAATAAAGCTCGGCTAGTTATATGTTTTACCCTTTTCGTCACCCATACAGGCATCTGTCTCTCTATTAACTCTAATTCGATGGATATTCATTATCATTCTACTGTTTAAGAAATAAAATTTTGTTTACCATTTTGAAGCAATTAATAAAGCTCGGCTAAGCTTATGATTTCACCCTTTTGTAACCCATTCAGGCACCTTACTTTCTATTAACTCGAATTCGATGGATATTCCTTATCATTCTACTGTTTAAGAAAAAAAAAATTGTTTATCATTTTGAAGCAATTAGTAAAGCTCGGCTAAGCTTAAGATTTCACCCTTTTGTAACCCATTCAGGCACCTTACTTTCTATTACTTCATATACTTAATCAACATTTCATTTTTGAAATCTGTGTTTAACTAGAGATACTCTTGTACCTGATCGAAGTCTTATCAAATTTTTTCAAAAGTACCTTTGTCTGTATTAATTAGAATTCAGTGGACGGTGGGAAGAGGGAAACGACGACGACGATTTCAGTTATCAAGCGCCGCGGGTCCATTGGAAAAGACATTACGATTTCTGATGAAATTCGAGTTTAGATAAAGGGATAAACACGAACGTGTTTATCCTAATTATACAAAAAAGAGGTTGCTTCGCACCCTTAAAAAAACTCTTTATCTAACTCGAATCAAACCCGTGAAGGGACAGAAATTATTTGTTAGAGAAAGAGCAATTTCATATCTTTAAAATTATAGATAGTAGATTTAGTCTACTACTTCAAAGATTTTATTACTATTATATATTTTCCAAAAAACGGATAAAGACGACCTAGGACTAATGATAAATATATATACATTAAAGGAACTCCATCATTAGCTAATTTTATTAGTGATACTGATAGAATTTAAAATAAACATCAATGGGAGAGGATGGTTAACTAGGTCGTCTTTATCCGTTTTTTGGAAAATATATAATAGTAATAAAATCTTTGAAGTAGTAGACTAAATCTACTAACTATAATTTTAAAGATATGAAATTGCTCTTTCTCTAACAAATAATTTCTGTCCCTTCACGGGTTTGATTCGAGTTAGATAAAGAGTTTTTTAAGGGTGCGAAGCAACCTCTTTTTTGTATAATTTCTGTCTTTTTTTCTCCAAAAATATACACCTTTTCCACATTTCACTATTTTGCTTTATAGATCTATTGAACTTTAATTCTTACTAATGCTGAATAAAAATTAAAGCGTTTAATTGAGGCTTCAATCTATTCGTAATTGAGACCCTGGTACAAATCTCGAAATGGCAGAGATTAACTAACCTAATGTTACCTAAGTTGTAAAACAGGGATGGGCTAGTTCAATTGATTAACTAACCTAAACTAATCTTACCTAAAATACTACAAGAGGAACGGGTTAGCCCGAGTTATAGGGATTACCTAGATGGAGGGATGGGCTATTTCCAGGGTTTAATTAACCTAATTTAACCTTAAAGATTACTTGATGGAATGGGTAACCCGAGGGATTAACTAGTTGGAACGATGGGCTAATTCGAGGAATTAACTAACCTAACCTAGCCTTACCTAAAATATTACAAATAGCCCGAGCTAAGGATTAACTAGTTGGAGGGATTGGCTAATTAGAGGGATTAACTAACCTAACCTCACCTTAAAGATTACCAGATGGACGGGGGAAGTCGAGGGATTAACTAACCTAGCCTTACCTAAAATATTACAAGAGGGACGGGCTAGACCGAGCTAGAGATTAAATTTATAATATTGAATCGCATCGACAAAAAATGAGCATGGAAAGCGAAACAATTCTTTAAAGCAGCATGAGAACATAATTCTGGAGACCAGAAGTATGTGGCCGTTTATTTAACTCGCCGACATCAATTTCCGTTTCGTATATCCTATTTAAATTTCTAAATCTTTATTTTTTATTATAATTGAGTTAGACGTGCTTTAGATACAGACTTCAATAATTGGTCAACTACTTAATAGCAACGTTATTACGTAGTTGTTATGACGAAGCTATTGGATCTAAAGCACATCCTAGTCGCAAAACTCAAGTATTTTAAAAAATAAAGTAGAGATTGAAAACGTTAAACTATAAATTTCATGTGTAATCGAGCACTTGGCAGGATATGAAGTCCAACTCGAGTGATATTTAATCCCTAGAACTCTCATTGTGAAATGTTTTTACAGTGACTTACTATATTATATTGGCCACATTTCTAGGTAAGGCGATTTACATTCAATCGCCTCGGTTTATTCGAGTACTCTACCCAAAAGGTCGTGAGAAATGAGTCTCTTATCACCGAAATATAGGTGAGAAACGATTGCCTAAACAATCGAAGACGTCACCATTGCACAAACGAGAGGGCTCGCCACAATTTTAAACGCTAACGTAAACCACGCATTGGTACAGTGCATCTGTGAGTACTGAATATGCAAATCTCGTTTATATAGGCCGAGAAGAGATATATTATTAAAGTTAAAAAATCAAATGATAAGAAAATCATGCCAACTTTTTAATTACGGTGAATTAGGGTGAATATAATGGGATACTCATGATATGACATAATAGTCAAAATTAGACGGCTGAAGAGGGCTACCCTAGTAAAAGAACCCAATAAATGCAATTTTCCGTTAACGATAAATATGCCATTAAAAAAAACTTATCAACTGTTTAATAAAATCAATTTTTGTTTATCAATTTAAAGCCAATTAATAAAGCTCGGCTAGTTATATGTTTTACCCTTTTCGTCACCCATACAGGCATCTGTCTCTCTATTAACTCGAATTCGATGGATATTCATTATCATTCTACTGTTTAAGAAATAAAGTTTTGTTTATCATTTTGAAGCAATTAATAAAGCTCGGCTAAGCTTATGATTTCACCCTTTTGTAACCCATTCAGGCACCTTACTTTCTATTAACTCGAATTCGATGGATATTCCTTATCATTCTACTGTTTAAGAAATAAAATTTTTGTTTATTCATTTTGAAGCAATTAGTAAAGCTCGGCTAAGCTTAAGATTTCACCCTTTTGTAACCCATTCAGGCACCTTACTTTCTATTACTTCATATACTTAATCAACATTTCATTATTGAAATCTGTGTTTAACTAGAGATACTCTTGTACCTGATCGAAGTCTTATCAAATTTTTTCAAAAGTACCTTTGTCTGTATTAATTCGAATTCAGTGGACGGTGGGAAGAGGGAAACGACGACGACGATTTCAGTTATCAAGCGCCGCGGGTCCATTGGAAAAGACATTACGGTTTCTGATGAAATTCGAGTTTAGATAAAGGGATAAACACGAACGTGTTTATCCTAATAAAGAATGCAATCTCTAGAGATTTTCATTAAATTAAGAGTTACAGCGATAAATTGAATGCTGTTATTGGTCTATAAGAAAAAGTGTCGACGATTGATTTGCTTTTGTTTATTTATAACACATACCTTTTGAGAAAGTAACAAAGAAAACGTAACCCTTACCAAAATAAGTTATTCTTAAGTGGTCTTGGGGAAGTCTTTCGGGTGTCTTACGTAGTCTTAAGAGGTCTTGGGAAAGTCTTTCGGGTGTCTTACGTAGTCTTAAGAGGTCTTGGGGAAGTCTTTCATTGTGTGTAGTAGTCTCGGAGAAGTCGTAAAGACATCCCCAAGACTTTTGTAGCGTTCTTGAGGGCCTCTTCAGATCAAACCAACTTTTTTCCGTAAGGGAAATTACAATGTATCTCCTTCTCTTTTCCAAACATCAACTACCGACTTCGCAATTCACACAGTCGTATCAGTGTCCCCACCATGAAATATAGGTGGCATACAAGATACAGTGGATGTTTTCCCCTCTGTCGCGTTCTTTATGTTTCGGAAGGCCTGGCACTACATTTAAGAATTTTAGCACTAGTACCCGCCTGGTTAAACCCTAGTTCTCTCGTTGTATTGGGGGAAGCTGTAATGGGGAGAATATAATGATAAACTATCTGTTTGAAGGAAAATAGATAAATAATTAAGTGTCTTTCAGAATTAAATGTCAAATGTTGCCTATACCAATTTTTTTTAAGGAAGCGAGTTCATCTCATTGGTTTGTTTTTTCAAACTAATTTAGGAAAATTCGAAAATACTCAAAGAAAATTCTACTATCTGTGCAATATAATAAGGAATCTTAACTCAAAAAATGAGAGCCTCCTCAATATAATGAATTTATAAACAAGTACAACATAGATTTAAGTTTAATTCCATAATTAAACGCGATATAAAATTTGCAAACAGCTTTTGATTCACAGATACAATTGTCCTGAGCTACTACAATGTTTCTACCTTAACTGTAGTATACGAAATAAGAGGAAAAGAGATATATTTTATGTACGTCATTCTTTGTCTAAAATAATCTCAAGGATAGTATCACATATAAATAAATTTGGTGGCAAAAAATTTATTTAATAATAGGTTACAGTTAAGAAATATTACTCTTACAATGAAAATTCTCGTTGTATTTCTACAATTTTTTTTATATTTATTATTTATTTTTATAATACTAAATTAATTGTTTTAAATCTCCAAATCTACAAATAATGCTGTTGTAGTAGACGTAAAGTGTATTAACTTTTTGGTATCTGTACTGTTTTAATGCACTAAATAAATTCAATTAATTATGTGTATGGGTACATATATCATCAGATAAAGGGAGTCTAGCTTGGCCAAGAAGGATCAGATATGGAGAGGAAAAGTGTGGCTGCGTTGAGTTAGAGAGAGAAGAGCCAACCTCCCACTCGGGTGGAAAGGGGGGATAGGAAATTCTCGAGGTAAACTGTTGTCACGTGGCCGCTAGCTAGCGCGTCTCATAAAGGATTCGTTTTACCCACGTGACAACAATTTACCACGAAGCATCTCTACCCCCGTCTGTCCCCCGTTCTCCCAGAGTGGGAGTTTAGGCCGACGCAGTAGGAGCCGCGCCGTTCCCACTTTTCCTCTCCTTATCTGATCCTTCTTGGCTTGGCTATATATAATAATCTTGAGCTATTTTTTCTCACATCGATTGAATGAAATATACCATTTATTTCGGTGTCTCAGGGAAATGGTTGTAGATATTATGATTTTAGTTTCGGTTTGCGATTCTTGTACATTTCCTGGATTGTTTCGAGGAATTTGACGGCGATTACCACAGCCAGTCCGTAGCCGTAGAATTTAAATGGAACGGAGAAATCGGCCATTTCGTATGCGGTGAACAATTGAACATAATTATTAAATTTATTCTTTAATCGATATTCAACTTCCATTTGTTCGAAGTTATTTCCTATTGATCCTTCGTACAATCGTAGTTCCCTAATAATAATAAAATTTATTTCAGAACATCTAATTATAGTAAAATATATAACGCTTGTATTTGTACGGGCGTGGATGGCAATTAAATTTGTTTTAAAAATTTTTTTCGAGTTTTTAATGGTCCGCATTTGTAATAAATTATTCACCTTTCAAGAGTTATCAGTAATCGGTTATTAAACAACGGTGGGTACAATGTTCTTCGGTACGTGGTGTTTAGTGTCTCTTACCAGTTCATGATGGTTTCGTGTATTCGGGTATCGTACTTGAACGGGCTCGAATCGTTATTTCCCAGCCATACTAGCTGTGTTAAAAGTTTCTCCGCAGGTGATTTCTTCGAAACGTAAGCATATGTATCGAAAGAAACATCAAGGAAGCTCGTCAACACCATCGTCCTTATTTTTCCGAATTCTAAATCAAATAGACGGACGTGTCTTAAGGGGAAGCCCTGAGCGTTTTTTTTTTTTTCCGGGCCATACTTTTGACATGTTTTTCTTGGCTTCTAGGTCTATCAAAACAATTCCATGACTTGGTAATGAAACAAGAGACAATTCCAAGTAACTTTCCCGAGTAACATTTTCAATTACAGTTATAGATAATTTTTAAATTAACTTTAAACTTCTTTAAATAGTGAAAAGATAGGGTCATTTAGGCAGTATTTATTTGAAAACGAATGAAGATTTTTTCCAGGCGGTATTTTTGGTTAACTATATGAGATATAATAACGTAACTTCCCCGAGAGATATTTAATTAAAAAAATTGCATTAACATTTAATTACCCTTCAAAATAACCCAATGTTTGACATTTTTTCAGTTTTAACCTAACTTTTTAATATTTTTGTTATAAATAGGCTAATAATAGATGAGATAATCATTTATCATACGAATTTTAGATTTCATTTATACCATAATTATTAACAGAGATATGACCATTTTACGTATCCAAGTTTTCCACTAAATTAACCAGAGACTAGTGAAGGATGAAAAGGGAATGCTAGTGGCCGAGAAAGAAAAGTTGTTTTTAGGCTAGAGTCGCCATTCTCCTTCTACCGTGGCACTCCTTGTCGTCGAGCGCCTTACTTACTCCCTTTCCCCATCCGCTCCGTGCGTTTCCCCCGCGCATGTGGGACAAAAAAAAACAAGTTGGAGTGGCTTAAAAACCTTAAAACAGGCCCAGTAAAAACTTTAACTCTTTTAAAAATTATCGTATAAATGAAAATTAAACTTAATTATGTTAATGGAGAGTTGCTTAATTAAGTAATATACAGGAAGAATTTTTTGGCCTTAAATATTGATGAAAAAATGATCAAATATAGGCTATTTTGGGAAGATAATTAAAGTTAACGGTATTATTAAAACTAAATTAGTTTGGGGTAAAATGTTCAACATAAGCTCAAAAACGAAACCCTAGTTAATTTTTGAAGAAATGTTAGTTCATTTGACCGGAAATCATACTTAAGTGGAGGTATAAATCACGAATACTTAGCTTCGTAAAATTATCATAACTCACTCAATAATAATCGTAGCACTTAATTTAAACATTCGTACGATAGACGAATAACTTATCTATTACTCTATTTAGACAAAACACATTTAGTTCCGTTAATAAAGAAAGGAAAATAACGTCAAAGGGCAATTAAATGTTAATGCTATTTTTTAAATGAAATGTCTCTCGGGTAATTTACGTTATCATATCTCATTTAGTAAACAGAAAAAACCACCTGAAAATAACTTTATTCGTTTTCGAATAAAACCTACCTAAGTGACCCTATCTTTTCCCCATTTAGAGAAGTTTAAAGTTAATTTAAAAATTAAGTATAACCGTAATTGAAAATGTTACTCGGGGAAGTTATTTGGAATTGTCTCTTGTTTCATTATCAATAAGAAAATAGTTCTGATAGCCCTAGAAGCCAAGAAAAACGTGTCGAAAGTAGGGCCCAGAAAAAAAAACGCTCGAGGCTTCCCCTTAGATTTCATAAGAAATGAAAGGGTTCACTTTTTTTCTACAAGATGGCACGATCTAAAGGAAACCAAACAGAATGCATAATAGTATAAGGGCGAGTATAGGAGATCAATCAAGTTATAATCTAATAATTGTTTATTAAATTAAAATTATTTAATTTTAGTGGGTTTGGTTGCTAAAACAATAGTACAATAAAAGGCGTGCGGTTTCACCGTTTTCCGCTATCGCGGCAGATTTTAGCCAAGGCATGGGAAGTAGCTTTAAGAATGGGGAAGAAATTCTTCAAAACTATAGTTCTTTGTTCATTTTAAACACGAAGATTGCAAGACTATTCCTCAAGGATTTGAAGGTAAGAAAAATGTTATACGTAAATACTGATTACAAATGTAGAAATATCAAAATTAATATCATTTATCAGATCAGTTCAAATATCCACCACGTCTGAGACGACCTTTAGCAATTCCTAATGAGAAATTAACTAATCGTATCCATGGTAGAAAATCAACACAATCATCAGAAGCAGAGGTATTAGGAGAGGGTAAAAAGACTGAATAATATCAGCGGAGAAGAAAGGTGATGAAGATGTGGATTTAGAAGAACAATTGCTTGTGGATCACCAAATGGAAACAGGTAAAACTGATGAAAATTAAAATACCTACACCGTTGTAACTTCAGAAAAAGGAATAATGGTAAATACGATCGAAAAGCATCGGTAGTAACTTCTATTTGCGGAATATTAAAGAAACAAACTGTGGTGTGTGACTGAATTCAATCAATGGAACCAGAAATAGATGAACTTATTTACGAAATAGTTAAAGATTAATTTTCAAGTACAAGCCCGTTACCAGTTGGTGACAGAATTTTACTTTCATTAAATTGGATATTTTTTACTCAATTCTTGGAGCTCCTTCTCGGTCTTAGCCGACAGAGAACGTCTACGTATTTTAAACAAACCAAATGCCAATTAGCCACAGTCTTAGAATCGTCAGTTCTCTCTAGAGAAATTGAAATCGTTGAATCTACGCCCATTTGCTTTCATTATTATGTACGAGGACTTTCCTGGATTGTGCGGAGGTACACGTATAAAAGCCTAAGTGTCTGAAGTGTGAAATCAAAACATTTTTTTACTAAAAACGAACCGTGTAAATGTACAAATTAGTGTTTTTCCTTCCGGTGTGATTACCATGATGAGCAAGGTATTTCGTGCAAAATTATTTGATAAACAAATAAAAGAAAAGTTATAGAATAGTGCATTACCATATGTTGGTGCCATAATGCTTGACAAATGGTTTGCCATTAAAAAATATATGTAGTGAAAGAGCGCTCAAATTAGATCACCTTTTATAAAAAGAAAGGCTAAAGATCAAAGCACTAAGGGGTGCCGGGAGTGGTGGCGCACTCCTGTAAACTGGCGTCTCAGTGGCAAGGTCTGGTCATTGTCCGAATCGCAGGTCCCTAGTCCATAGGGAGTGTTGCGAATGGTCCGCAACGGTATGGTCCTTTCCCTTTCCCTTCTCCATCCGTTGCGTGGGCAATTCCCACTCCTCATACCTGCGTAGTTTCTAAACTCAACTGACCCTCCCATCGCTCGTGGCTATAACCTTGGCCCTCGTACGGTTGCAAAAACATCACTGTTACGCAACGTTAGAAAAAAAAGCACTAAGGGATCAATTTTCCCCGGAAGAGACCTTGCTTACATCCAAAATAGCTTGTGTTAGAGTTCATGTTGAACGTATTCTGAATTACATAAAATACAAAGGCTTGGCTATGAAAGCATTACAGGAACCATGCGCTCAGTGCTCCTCTAAAAATTTTTCTATATTTTTACCTCCCCGACTGAACTTTAGTTCAGGGGGAGGTTTTACACTGATCGTGTCTGTGTGTGTGTGTGTCTGTGTGTGTGTGTGTGTGTCACTTCCTGTGTAAGCGGATATCCTGTGTAACCGGAAATCACGTGACCTAGCTCGTGGAGCCAAAAGTCTAGAGACATTATCATACCAGCTTATCGTTCAATTCCGTTTAACGGGAATTACCTCCTTTAAGCGTGGCTGCCACAATGAGTTTCAGGTGTCGTGCAATTATATACAACAGGACGTCTCCAATTGTATATTATCGCATGCCACCATCCACTTTACGGTCAAACCTCGATGCTGGACAGTTGAAGGCGATTATACGCAATGGGACGTCTCCCACTGTTATAATCACCTCCGACCATCCTCACACCAAGGTCCAACCTCTAGTGTCCGATCTCAGCGGGCCATATTAGCGAGGCGTCCCTCGCTAATATAGTCCACATCAACCTTCCACTCCAGTCATCTCCTCCCTCTACGGGTCTTTGTGGTGCAGTTACCGAATGCCTAGGGTTACGATAAACGTCTAGACGTTGAGAAGGGGGGGTTTTCCCCAACTCTTCTCGGTTACTCGCTCGGTGAAAAAAGGTTATCGAAAGCTATATATACCCCTTTTCCATGCCCTAACTATTTTGGCCTTATGCCGCGATATCTTTTAGTGAATTGAAGCGTATAATTCATTTAAATTTTAATTTAATATAATAATATTGTTAAACTGAATCTAATTAATAAAGAAGCTGAAAAATCAATTAAAAATTCGAGATAGTTTAGAAGATATTTAAGAAATTTCCCAAAAATTTAATGAAATGTGACCGTTTAATACCAGCTTGAGTTGGCAACACGCGCTTAGCTGTTTTCCATATATCATTTAGTCCAAAAAGCAAAGGTATAACGGGCAGTATAGGCTTAGTCTTGCTGCAAACTTGGGGTGGATTGAAGAATCTAAATAAAAGTGCGTTTACACCGTCCACTGAATTCGAATTAATACAGACAAAGGTACTTTGACAAAATTTGATAAGACTTCTTTCGGTACGAGAGTTTCTCTAGTTAAACACAGATTTCAATAATGAAATATTGATAAATTATATGAAGTAATAGAGAGTAAGGTGCCTGAATTGGTTACAAAAGGGTGAAATCATAAGCTTAGCATATTTTTATTAATTGCTTCAAAATGATAAACAAAAATTTTATTTCTTAAACAGTAGAATGATAAGGAATATCCATTGAATTCGAGCTAATAGAGAGAAAGTATAGTTTATTGTTTACGAGTGCTTCTCTTAGTTAAACAAAGATTTAATGAAATGTGACCGTTTAATACCAGCTTGAGTTGGCAACACGCGCTAAGCTGTTTTCCATATATCATTTAGTCCAAAAAGCAAAGGTATAACGGGCAGTATAGGCTAAGGCTTGCTGCAAACTTGGGGTGGATTGAAGAATCTAAATAAAGGTACGTTTACACGGGCATCCAAGATAGAAACGACATAAGATTTAAAGCTGAGGCGGATTGATACAAAATGTTAAACCTCTTAAGAAAAATTATAGTCGTGAAAACTCCCCTTGGACAGAAGTACAGTAGGTTTCCCGTGTTTAAAAAAACATCAGTTTTGAATAAAAAATGGTTATCTGATGCTGGAAAAAAATAGGCTTCAGATTTCTCCACTATAAAACCAAGAAACATTTCCGATTATTTTCATAATCAAAAGAAGCCGTGTAGAGTGAGACCAGACAAAAGAGAGCTATAGTGACTTAAGTGAGAAAATCAACCAGCGCAGAATGTCATCACCATTTGAAGTCAACAGAGCAGCGACACGGCTTTCATTTATCACCAGAAAGAGACGGCCTGGCTACGAAGAATTGAAACACGCAAGCAGTGAGTGTTTTCGGACTCGACATATGAGATTCTTACAGTCAGTAAAAGCTCAACAGTTCTTCATACGGCCTCGTTATTCTAAACATAAAAGGAGCTATTCAAGTATAAATATTAACGGTATGGAAATTAGTCTATTTCAGTATTCAAGATATTTTTTTTATCATAGGAGTGGAAGCTAACATCTTGTCAGCCGGTTTGGAAAATAACCTCTCGACCAGCTCAATCCTTTGATTCTTCCAATGACTGGGATCACTTGCATGATGAAAATATCAGTAATGGTCCTCTATTAGCACGTCAAAACAAGAATTTTAGACGAAAACTGTACCGGAAGTAATTGCCGATCATCTACCGAAAATGGGTTGTAAATGGAACATTCAGTCTACAATATTTCTTGGTTTGTCTAAGAGGAACTTGCTACAAAATCTTCGTCGTTTTAATTCCTTGTCTTCATTGCCATCCCAGACTAAATCCTTCGTCTTTATCAAATCAGTGGATTATCTCAAAGATAATCACACAGTACAGCCTATGCTCTAATGATAATTTATATTAAAAGAACATGTATTTTACATATTTATTTAGAAAATAAATTTAATTTGGTGTGTCAATTATGAACTCTACGCCATGCCGCATATAATTATGGGTAACGCAGGACATTTCATTTGGTGTGTATATTAGAGTCTACGCCCTGCCGCATATAATTATGGGTAACGCATGACATTCTTTTGCATTCTCTGTATCCTTGAGGTTAAGGGAAAATACTTATACTCCGTAAAATAGAGAATAATGATTGAAATGCACGCTGTTTCCTCTACTCATCCAATACTCTACATTTCTTTTCATCTTTTATTTTAGGTAGGGTTAGGTTAGATTACCTTAACGTCGGGGTCGGGGAGGTTATATTTTGGTTTCCCAACTTGTTTTCTTCTACATTTATATATATAGAGGAAAATGCTGTCATGGGTACCTACAAGTTATACCATAATGCATGGTGGCGGCCTTCCAAATGGGAGTGTAGCCACACCGAATTATTCCGAGAATATTCTAATCATTTACCCATTTTGTCAATGGGCTCTGACAATGTGGTCATGAAGTTTTACTTTAACAAGCCGTTTGATGTGAGCTTTCCTCTGGAACCATTTGTGGAACAAAAGGCGATTTAGTTTGGTTCACTCATGGCGTAGGTGCTGGGGTATACTGCCAAACTGGAAAGATTGGTTTTTACAAAAGCCTATGGGTTTATTCTAGCGTCTTTCAGGCGGAAATATCTGTAATATGCTTCTGTCTTAAGAAGAATTATCGTGGCAAAGTTATTCAGATTTTCACCGATAGCTAGGCTGATTTTAAAGGCTATAAATAGGTTTGATATTTCCTTAAAGCTGGTTAGTTGTTTTTTGGATCGACTCTCGATCCTAGGTACCCATAATAAGGTTCACCTTTACTGGATACCTGTACATCAAAGCTATGGTGATAATGAGGAGGCCAGGCAAGGGGGGCGGAGGCAAGGTTCATTGGATTAGAATCCACTCTCCGTACTCCAACTGGCATGATGCGGAACCAACTTTGAAAAGTCATGGCTAACCTCCAACTAAGGCTCTGGTTTGAGATGGATGGTCAAACGCAATTAAGGAGTTTATCCTTGGTCCGTCTAAACAGAGAGCGAGGGACTTTACTTGGCCTAGTATTAGGTTGGTCAGAGAGGTTTGAGCATCTTGGTATGTATAAAATCAGAATAAAATGGAGGAAGTGGGTTACTGTACCTTTGAGCCATACAAGTCGTCCCTTACCCCAGCGTAACAATAGTCATATCACCCTCCACCCCTAGAATTTGGATCTAGCCAATCGGGACAAAGCTTAAAAAAATCCTCTCTCGGAATATTTTTAAGGGAAGGCGCCACCATGTAGCGTGTTGTGGAAACAATCTTTAACCTTTGACCGGCAGGTATAGTTCTGTCGTCTGCTCTTTAGGTCTTATGTTGCTTTGTAATCTTCCCTATCAGGGTTCAAAATCTCTGACAAATTCATTTTCAAAGTAGAAATTCATAGTAAGTTTTTATTTAATAATGAAACCGAATAAAATAATAAGATTAATTAATCATTACTTGCCAGCCGATTTACACCTCGACAGAGTCGAAGATTGGAAGACGCGAAGCGGCGTAGCCCCTTATATGTTACGTCACTCGCGTGTTAATGCGCGATAAAATCTCAGTCTGTCTATACCCCCAAGGGTAGCAAATGGCGCGAAAAAAACGAAACGGGACGCCTCGCGATTAAGGCCAAGCAATCCACTTCCTCTATTTTCTTCTGATAAAATGGAAACCCACATGGTTTCTGATATCTCGGTGAAGCATATTCTTGGTTCCATCACAGAAATCGGACTTTTTAAGTCATGAACTGTCTGGGGCTATATAATGGACTACTAAGCGACGTGCGCGGCCCGATATATCCGGCCACCCCTCTCTTAATAATAATAAAAATAAGCTGTCTCAGACAGGCAACCCCTACCGGTCAGCGGGTCCTGTTCAGGGCCCGGGTTACTTTTGCCCGGCTTACCCCTAATGCCAGTCATTCTCAATAAAAACAATGTTCCTACAAGTAAAGTATTGTTTTCCACTTTTAAAATAAGAATGGTATATTCTCGGTCGCTGCGTTTGTGTTGTTCGGGATTCTCGTTAAGCGCGACACTGGGGACAGTACGTATTATATCCTTGCAATTGACATTTGTGCCTTCTAAGTCGTCTCATCGCCAAATTAAACCGTAATATTCTTCTTCACTTACTATCGTTGTAATATATTTTCCGCTCTTCAGCCTGAAAAATACGAAGACAAATTAAACTCGTGACTCCATAAATCCGTCACAGATTACATGCCTAACTAGATAGAAACCATCAAAGGCCCCTTTACCGCGATGAGGCGAGTGCCGCCGGGCTACTACCGATCAATGAAAAAGATTAAAAATTGTTTTTGGATAATATTTAACTATAAAGATTATAAGTACGAATGGATATAGTTTTTGGATAACATGGACGAGAAATTCGAAAAGTGAATAAACTGACTATTTCGGTAATGACACTCAGAAGTTATGGAAAATATTAATGAGGAAATTTTCCAATCTCGAATATTGAGAAGAAACCAAATGTTTCATTAACGTTTCATAGCCGTTTTAAGTCAATCTTTTTTATAACTCGTAAAGCGATTGAGAGAGACGCGGCTTTCGAAGCTCGTGCGAATCTCCCCATTATCCACATTAGATAAAGGATTAAGTGTGGGCACTACCTTATGTGGTTAAGCCTATCCGTAGGAAAAAGGGGAGAGGCGGAACCGATTTAAAAACTATCGTTAGTTGTAAAGGCGGGAATATCAAATGTAGGCTGAGAAAAATTTTGTGTACATAAATTGGGATTTATTTTTAGTGTTAAATAATTAAAAATGACTTAAATGATTATATTTTAAACGATTTCTCGATTTCTAAATCAAATCAAATTTAAATCAAAATCTTTTATCACCTAGGTGTCGCTAATTGTTCTACGATCTTTCTTCGATAGCGCCTTATCTAATTTGCTCTTGGCTATTCATTACGTTATCCCCGATAGAATTCTCAGGAAGGTGCTAATTATCTCAGACAAATAGAAAATTAAAAAATGACCAAAAAAACTTTGTAGCTGGTATTTCGAAGTCTAGTATTAGAGAAGGCAGTGGTGTGGGAAATGGAATGATTTCGAAAAAAAAAACAATTCACCAATGAAGGTCCAGATTTCGATCGCGTTTAAATTAGTATAAAATTGCCCAGTTCCTCCCCCTGATTAAACCTGCGGCAGAGTTGAGTTATTTATACTTAAATAACATACTCTATTAATGAATTTAAAAAGTTAGCTTGTTTTTTCGGCAATAAGCGTTACTGCCGGATAAATTCTTTTCCTTATCCAACAGTTAAAAGTTATCGGAACACCGCCCTTTAAGCTGATTAGCCCCCGTTTTGCCTACATTCATTTGAAATTTGTACTCGAGCTCGTCTAGGTTTTCTTCAGTTTCGACGCCGGCGTATTCTTTGACGGATAGTTTCCCCTTGAAAAAACTGTTAACTTCGTTGCAAAATATGGTAATGCCCGACAGCCAGAAAGAAAGGACGACACGAATAGGCAATACTCCTGAATCCGAGGGAAAAGCTGAAACGATACGAAAGATAAGTGTTGAGCGAAACGGTGCGTGGCGTATATATCTAACAACATCCGCGAGATTTTGACAAAATATATTCCCCAACTATTCAAATACCTTAATAATAAAAGCTTCCTTTGCTTAACACGCAATGGTTTTGAGCATGGATTAACTACTAGCTCCTTAAGGATAGGCATAATGCAGGAAACGTTATTTAGACCGAACGTAATCTACCGGCCACAACTGGTAAACTTATGATTTTCGCGAGGTGCGATCGAACGCTACCTTCGTCTAAAATTCCTTGAATTTCCCAGGCTCGTCTTTGAGCCGAATTTTTGCCTCGGCTTTTCTCATTTTGAAAACTTCTGTTGAACTTAAGACATTTTCATTTACTTTTTGATTTTAGCGTTAGTTGATCCATGTTTTGAGAATGCCCTATTGTCTTACGTTCGTAGAAGAATGAAGCGAAGAAGTCCCAGAGAATTGTCGAAAACCCGGTGGTACTCGGGAACCAGCGACGGAGACATCTCGTTGAGAAGTAAACCGTGGCGGCGGAAAGAAACATCAGCAGTAAGAAACACAACGCGGACTGCGGGATGGATATCAGAAACGAAAAAAGCTGTTAAAGAATCTCTTGGCACGAACTAAGTTACCTAATTTCTCTTATATATTTGAACCGGAGAAAACAAAAACCCTAGAGACGCTTGCAAAATTGAAATCTCAATTCCGGCAAATAATTATATATTTAATTCCCTTCCATCACTCGACTTCAACTTCTATTAGAGAACATGACGCCAGTCGCAGTTCGGAATCGAGATAAAGCTCCAAACTATAATTGGAAACCACGTAGCCTGCTTAGGTCTAAATCTTAAATCGGTTTACCTGAATGTCAATATCAACGACTGAACCGGAATTTTTCCAAATCAGCGGGGGATCATAAGTGAAATAATACGTCGGTTGCCACTCGTGAATCGGAGCCAATAGGGTAAATATAAAACCCATTTTTCGATATTCATCCAATGGATATTCATCGAATGGATATTTTTCGATGGATTCAAAGTTAACAGGAGTCAATTCATAGCCGCCCACCTTCTAAAAAATGTAATTTTGCAATAACTATTGAGCGTTATTGTTTTCTCTCTTCAAGAGGTATAGTCGACCGCGGACCAATTATTTATGGTCGGCGAAAGTCTAAAGGGCCACTTATCGTCGGCAGGCGGAAAGGGAGATTACTTTTCCGCTCGGTGTGATAAAGCTCGCACTGGGTAAATATATCCGGCCGAGTATCCCTCGTTAAGAGAGTGTATTAGCAAAGCCGCGCTTTAATTACTGTTGCCACACCAGCGCGTGGTTGCCTTATCAAGCGAGAGCGCGGCTTCACTTAGCGGAGATGGTCCCATCGATCAATGGAATAAAACGGAATTTACCATAATTTTTTCGTAGCTACACATGCGCGTGACTCTGTTTCGAAAGAAAGAATTATAGTGGGTATGTCGGAGTTATAACGAAAGAATTGGTGATCTCCGTATGGAACTCTACTATCTGTACTAAAGTTAAAATGAAGTTAATTCGCTTAAATAGGCCATTGTGGGTTGTCTCGGTATATTTTGTGTTAATCTCGTTTCGTTTACGCTTCGATCGTAAGAATACTCGTGTTACGAGTCCATTCGAAGTGCGTGTTCTGTGCTAGCATTCAAATAATGACGTGCTATAAATACCAACATAAAATTAGACTATCTTCTCGTAGAGCGCGTCCTGTCTCCTGTCGAGGAAATCCTGTATAAAGATATAGGTATAGGGTCAATCTATTCGAAGACTCATGTTACCATGGGTCGGCCGATCTTAATGCAATTCCACGTAGGTTAAGAAGACCAACAACAGTAAGGAGACCTCCTCAAAAATAAACTATTTAATATTTACAGATATGTGGTTTGGATGTCATCTCTGATAGTATTTGTGCTCTTGTAGCCCAAAATCTGCTCATCAATATCAATAATCAACGGAGAACAAAGTTGGAGGACTTCTTCCATAACATAAAGGTATGTAGGTAGTATAGCGCTTTCCTATATTTGCGATTCTCAAAACAGCGTTACCAAAAAAGCGTTCATGCAAAACAGCTTTATCATGAGAGCGGATATCCATATTAGCGATTACCGTAACAGCAGTTTTTCAAAATAACTGTATCATGTCAGCGAATCCGCATATTTAAAATTAAAGAGTTTCCGTCTTGCTCTTTGGTGATTTTAATCAACGTGATTATTTCGCTTTTCAGCCACCAAGTGAAGCTGATAATCCTTATGTCTCGTTGATTGGAAACCCTGTATGGGAGGAGTTCCAGTTTTCAGAACTCGACGTCGGTAAAATGACACAAAAGAATGTAGACCTTTTCGCTAGTTTAGAAATAAATGCGAACAGGAACCCTCCAAAAGATGCTATTCATCTTTTCGCCACTAATGTTGAGGTGGACCGCTTTAATTCGGAGAAACTTGCTAAGATAGAAACTGAAAAGATTTGTACAGTATCAATTGAGTATGTAAACGGAGACTTGAGTAACAAAGTCAAGATTGATATTTTAGCACAAGTTCAAAAGTTAGCAACTTCCGATGCTTATGGTCTTCCCAGAGAATTGAAACTGACGTGTGGCATTAGATATATGATGACTAATAATGTGGACACAGCAGACGAACTAAAGAATGGGGCGACTGGTTGGTTACGTAAAATAGAATATGGTACTAATAGAAACGGATGTCAATTTCCATCAAGAGTTTGGGTCGAGTTTGATGACCAAAATGTTGGGAAAAAATTAAGGCAAAGAAGTTACGGGTTGGATAGGCTAAATAATAATATGTCTTGGACGCCCGTTGAAAAGGTAACCAAAAAACATTCGCAAGAAAATGAAGGCAGAGCAATTTTACGGTGTACAGGAAACAATTTCCCTTGGTAATTTCCGAAGCAATTACTATACATAAAAGTCAGGGAGATACGTATTCCTCAGTGGTGGTTCATTTTAAATCGTCAAAGAAACTAAAAAAAAGCCTCCTTGTATTTCGCATGCAATAGAACGAGGTCAGCTTCCGGTTTGTATATTGATGGCAAATTTGAAATTCCAAGTTCCAAATTCCCTTAAGAGATGGCGCTTTCGTAGTTCCAGGACTCACAGCCATTTCAAAAAAAGAAATATAGGAATTAGGGTCAATGTCTCAAAATTATAGAAGTTTTTTAGGATCAAAATCGTAGAATAATAGGATTCTATAGGATCAAATTTTTGAATTGATATGCTTTCCGATCAGAAATTAACTAAAAGTAACACTTTCATTGAAAATGAATAACTTAATTTTGGTTGGGTCTATTTAAAGATGGAAGAGCTCATTTTGTAGATAAAGAATGGGGCTATTCGTGGAACGCTACTTCGACACTATAGGAAAAGACCTGGAGAAGGACAACCCTAATTACCGAACCGTGATAACTAGCCTAATTAATTAGACTGTTTTTAAGGGAATGTTTCGTTATAAGCTTTTACGAGCTTCGGAAAAATCGCGGGCTTACGCGCTCGATTTAACACTTAATTACGTTATCCTTATAAAGTATAAAAATCTTGTCTCAATTTAATTTCTACTCCTTTGCTTACCCCAGGACTCTTAATTTTTGAAGTCCAATCGGGGATTCAAACTAGCAAAGGACTGTCACTCCACCTCTATGAGGGTTGTTGACAATTGTCAACAAGGAGTGATAGAGCTGGTCATGGAGCCACTGCCTTAAATAAGAGCAACGGTCCAGAGGGCGTACGAGAGCATAACCAGTTGTACGTCATCTAATTAATAAAACGATAGAAAGACAACCGCAATGAGAAACCATTTTCATGAGAAAGCGCTAATAGGAGAAACCGTTGCTGATAAGAGAAAGACAATTTCCGCTGTTATTTTGACTATCGCTGTTATGAGCGAGTTTATTTTGATAATCGCAGCACTGCGACACCACTGTTTTGACACACGCTGAACTGGGAAACGCTGTTTTACAAACCGCTGACCTACCTACAAACCAATACAAAGGATAGGAGGACGTTAATTAGAGAAGCATAGACGTGGAGAAGTTCAGTGACATAGGGTGGCCATTTCTGACTTCAACGGGCCACTACGTCACCGTGATTGACGGCATGATTCAGAATGCACGCGTCGTTGTTGCGACCATTGGCACCTTATGGACAAATAATTTCGATGATATAGGTGGTAGTGGTGACAAGTAGCATCGGCTCAAAGATAAGCAGGCCTTCGGGTACGCAAAATGAGCTTTGTGGGAGTGTATAGTCACTGGATTGACCAACTCGGAAGTACCATCAACAATGGTGATAAGACCCCTTAAGAAAATGTAACGCGACATATAGGCTACTTCCATACAACTTTAGAGCAAACATCAGTTTTTGTAGTAACTATCAGGCTACCAAGCTCAACCAAATTTTCAACCTTTTTTAATTTAATTTTAAAATGATGGAACGAAAAGTTGCTAATAAATCATCTCTCTAAATCATTTGAACTATCGAAAAATGAAGAGTCGAAAAAATGAAGTCGAAAAATGAAGTTTTTATTGGTGTAGCTATTCTACGAGCTTATCCATCTTGATGTATTCTTAGGCCTATTGTTTTCATATTTTATCTCGTCTTCCGTGCCAATCCCATTTCAGTTACAAAACGTAACCATCTCAGATTAGTCATTTGCCTTTTATACATAACTGTTCCAAGTTTCAGCGGAGTTTGTGCGGGGGATGATAGTGTACTCCGACTTTGAATCCGACCCGGCTTCCTATCTTTTACATTGTGGTAGAAAAACTCCAACGTTTGTGTACTCCGTTGATTATTGATTTTAACGAACAGATTTTGCGCTACAAGAGTGTAAATACTCATAGATGACAACCAAACCAGATATTTATAAATATTAAGGTACTATTTTTTTACATTACTTAAATAATGCATAATTTGGAATTTTCAATTTGATGGTTGCTTGTCTGAATGAAGTAGTAGCTCGCTGTCTTGAACAGGTGCGGATAAAATGATTAAAAGGCAATTTAAATTAGCACTGCAGTGTAGTGCATAGAAAACCTTTTTCAGACGCAGTATACCACCCCATACGCGATCTATCCGAAACTATAACTCCATTCCACTCGTGAATCAACCGATTATGGGCATTTACGAGCTTCGAATATTACTGGTGAGCCGAGTTCGATTAATCACGCGGGCTGATGGACATCATTACGACAAATATCTAAATTACATTTAATCTATAAAAAATGTGTAGGCACATACCTTAAAAAAACACACTGATATATTGAGTCGATTGTCCATGATTCCCGATTATCGCGAATGAAGCCTTACAGCGTTTAGTACTGGTTCCCCCACCCTACACTATCTTTCCGAATAATTTTCATCACTCTCGGAATGATGAAACACGGTGACGTCTTTCGCGACTTAACTCCTTAATAAAAATCGGTGATGAGGCTGCCGTTAAAAATCGTAGACGGATCTAATATCGTCCGCACTAATAAGGCGCCCGAATAAAATGCGCATTAGCTCTATTCGTGACTTCTGAGCCCTGCCTAAAAAGTATTTAGCTGGTCAATAACGGGGAAAATTCGAGCTCTAGTTTCAAGTTCTAGTATAAACATTGGCTAAAGGAAGAGTGAAAAGGGAACAGTCGCCCGTTGATTATATTCTGGCGGGTAATTAGTTTCGCAGATCAGTTCATTTAATTTACGGAACGCGATGTTTAAGCGGAAAGTTGCGGGCTCAAATACCACCCGAGACCCAAATATTTTTCACGGGTTAACATAATTGATGCCCATTAAGATCCATTTAATTTCCGATTCTTTTAGCCCTTAGCTTTATCCTAGATACCCGAAACTCTAGACTCGATCCTTCCACGATATTACGCCGATTTTGAAAAAGACCTACGACTAACAGTTTCTCTCCTTTTGCACAAAATTGCCTAGTATCGCACCGAAATGCTTCCAAAAACATTGTCAAAAAATGTTTCCTAATTAGTTACCTACATTTACTGACTGTATTATTATAAGACACTCTATTTCTTTAATAAATATAGTCATTTTGCAATCACGTGGCATTTAAATAAAGCGCTGCAGGAATACCTACTCAGCCCACTAATAAATTGATATTATTATGTTGCCTCGCGATTGCCAAGTAACTATATTTATTATAGAAATCAAGTGTCTTATATTAATACAGCCAGTAAATGTAGGTAAGATACTAATTTAGTAAACAATTTATGACAATGTTGAATGGATGCATCAGAAGAAATAAAATAACTGACTTGGCTTAACATTATATCTCACAACTTTTTACGCTGGAAGCATTTCGGTGCGAGATTTGGCATTTTTTTACTTTTTATGTTTTTTCTATGATCTCACTTCTTTTTGTAGGTGTTTCCCCTTATTTCCTCTTTTTATTATACCCGGGGTGACTTTAAAAAATATCTTGTAAACTAGACATAAAAATACCACCACGTGTGGTGAAATAGCTAATTGTAGTATTCAGTCTTCGTTACTAAAAATTCAAACTTCAAGCTTTAACCACAACGAAAATATCGGGTATCCAAAATGTTCTGAATTGCTTTATGAAAAGGACGGTACGGTCGTGTAGACTTGGCGGGGACACTGCCGTCATATCTTCCGATATGAATCTGCGAACGAGATCAAAGCACTCGGCTCGTTTGAATTATTCAGTCGCTTTTCTTTTGAATCTTGCGGAAAACCTAATTGCACTTTCCATCGCTTTCCATCGAGCATCGAGTTGTGGAACTGAAAATTTTAAAAATATTGCGTCCCCCAATCAAATCAGTGCAAAAAGTACTCTCAATCGGTTACTGTCCCGAAAAAGACAGAGCGAAAAACGAGCCTCGCCAGGGCTTGATTTTCGCGGCTTGTGGAATACAAAAATTGATTATTACCGCTACAACTCACTTAGTGGAATATAAAATTCATCATCTCGGTGTGATTTCTCTCGCTCTAGAGCTCAAGCTTATTGCGAATCGCTCATCTATGGAGCGCACATTTCATTTTAAAGTTATCTGTTGGAATATTTAGAGTGAAAGAGAGCCTTTAGAACCGTTTAAAACAGTAGTGAATGGGTAACTCATTATAAAGGGTCATTTTCCCTACCTATTTTAAAGCGAACAAAACGCTTTCAGTTCGGAGTTTCCCTTAAATTTGAATTGAAATCTCATAATTCATAGCCTAACACGAGCGATTAGCCAATCTTGTTTAAAAATAATTTATCCAAATTTTACCATTTTTGTACCTATTACCACACATTGTAATATAGCTAGATTCTTTAACTTTACTTCCGACGAACCATAAATCGTTCATAATATAATTTGAAAATTTTAGTTTTAATTTTTCTCTAGTTCCGATGTTAATTGTCGGTGTTTTACGCGTAAACTCGAAGATGTAGTCACGATAGAGCCTATTTTCCGAGACCCGTCATCGTCTGGCCTACAGCGGTCCCAACCGCCGGGATACTGGGAAAAGAGGTAAGGTATAGTTCAGTAGACTGGGAAATAAATCATTCATAAACAATCATTACCCGCTGTTTCATATCTCATTTCATTTTCCCGCTCATATACCATAGTGACTATTCTCACCCTAACATAGTAATCCTTGTAAGCAGACAACTGCGCACTTCTAAACATAAAGACAAACGAAAACAATGTACCGATGTAAAATCATATAACTTTAAGAATAAATCATTAAAGAACTCAATTAATGAAACATGGTGCCAGAAGTAAACGTGCTTCTTCATTTACGGCGTTTCTTCCGTTTTTTACTTTCTCGTACGTACATTTTACGCTCTCTTCGGTCTCTCCGGGCACAGGCTTAGGCCTTTGTTTACGTTTTCCGCAGTCTCCGCTCTCGCGCGGCCTATAGTTTTTTACTATAACATGGCTACTGCTCCTACGCCTCCCTTCGCTCATATACCACCGCCTACTCCCGTTTCTCTTGATGGGGTGGTGTATGCTAACTGGAAATTGTTTAAAGCACAATGGGACAATTACCAAAAAGCAACAGGACTTGCAAACCAAAGTGTTGACATACAAAAAGCCACTTTCTTGACGGTAAAGGGAACACCTTGCTTCCAAATTTACCAGGACTTATCACTTTCAGATGCGCAATCTGCCACAGTCGCGCTAATAAGAGATGCTTTGGAACTATATTTTGCACCAAAAAAAGAATGTCATTTACGAAAGATACCTTTTTCATACAGCATTTCAACAGACAACGGAATCGGTAGAACAATACGTACAACGGCTAAAAAGGTTAGTCAAAACTTGTGGGTACCCAAGCACTCCACCAACCGGTGCTCCGACAGGAACAGACTCTCTAGCGGAGGAATTTGTTCGCGATAGGCTCGTACTGGGAATGCTACATGCAGGATTTCGCCCGCAATTGTTGAACAAACCTAACTTAACCTTGACTAAGGCTGTAGAACGGTGTCGCACTAATGAACTAACCTGCAAACAAGTAAAACATCTAGGCGATAAGAACACGCCTGACGAACAAAATACTGTTAATCTCCTAAACAAATCTTCTAATGCAACGACTAAAGGTACTCCTCGTAAACCACAAAGCATGCTACGAAGAAATTGTTTCTATTGTGGAACTATACACACACAAGATAGACAAGCGTGTCCAGCCTATGGGAAGACATGCAGCAAATGTAATCAGCAAAACCACTTTGCGAAGATCTGCAAATCGCAAAAACAGAATAACCCTTCAAAAAAGGTACAGAAAACAAAAGCTAAAAATAAACAAGTTCATACAGTTGACGAAGACGGGCCACCGAACTCAGACGACTCCTGTTACACGGTAGATTATGTAACAAGGCAACAAGCAAAAACTGAACATAAATATTATACCACTCTCAGTATTCACAATGGAGATGACAAGCTCTCCACGTCTGTACGGTTCCAGCTCGATAGTGATCGACTTGTAATATCATCGGAAAGAAGCTCTACGACTCATTACCGGTGGCTCAAAAAAGTATTGAATTGGACAATTCTAGACTAAACTGTTATAACGACTCAACTTTAGAAGTCATTGGTATTGCTAGCATCTGGTTCATACACAAAACCAGACGTTATAAACTTGAATTTCAAGTGGTAACAAGTGATAAAGTTCCGTTACTTTCTGGACACACCTGTGAACAATTGGGACTTATTAAATTTACCACTGAAAATAAGGATGCACTCTATGCGGTGTCATTTCCTTCTACCATTCCGACTCAACTTGACGAGCAAACATTAAATAGTCCTCTAAGCAAGGAAAAAATTCTGAAGGAATACGCTGACGTTTTCGAGGGTCTCGGATGTCTACCAGGGTTCTGCCACCTTGTAGTTAACAAGGAAATAACTCCCGTTCAGCATCGGCCTCGTAAAGTACCCATTGCCTTGCGAGATGCTCTCAAAACTCGTATAGATGAATTGGTACAGATGCAAGTTCTAGAAAAAGTCACAACACCTACTGATTGGATTTCGAGTATGGTTGTTGTTAGGAAGCCCAACCGCCCTATGCGTGTCTGCATTGACCCAATCGACCTTAATGGCGCTTTAAAACGCCCCAAATATCCTTTACCCACCATTGAGGAAGTGCTACCTCGTCTGGCCAAGGCCAAAGTCTTCTCCGTTCTCGATGCTAAGAAGGGGTTTTGGCAGGTTCGGTTAGATGAGGAGAGCACCAACTATACGACTTTTTGGACTCCTTTTGGTAGGTACAAGTGGAAAAGGATGCCATTTGGATTATCAGTGTCACCAGAAGAGTATCAAAGACGACTAAACGAAGTACTAGAGGGTCTAACAGGCATAGAAAACATCACAGATGATATAATATGTATCGGTTGTGGCGATAGTCAAGACTATGCAATACGCGATCACGACAAGAATCTAATCGCTCTTTTGGAACGCGCAAGAACAAGTAACCTAAAGCTTAACAAATCCAAGATGCGACTCCGCATGACGGAAGTAAAGTACATTGGACACCTATTAACTGCACAAGGCGTTAGTCCCGATCCGGAAAAGGTACGCGCTATAAAGGACATGCCAGTTCCTACTAACGTACAAACCCTACAAAGTTTTATCGGCTTTGTAACATATTTGGCAAAATTTCTACCAAAGCTCTCCGATTTCACAGAGCCACTACGAAAATTAACTCGAAAGGGTTTCACTTGGTCGTGGACTCACGAACATACTGAAGCTTTTGAAAAGATCAAAGTACTCACCTCTACTATCCCGGTACTACGCTACTATGATGTAGCTGATGAAGTTATCCTACAGTGTGATGCAAGCGCATTTGGATTAGGTGCCGTCCTTTTACAAAAGGGCCAGCCAGTTGCCTTTGCGTCAAAATCCTTAACTCCCACTGAGAGAAATTATGCACAGATAGAAAAGGAATGTTTGGCCATTGTATTCGCCTGTAAACGATTTTACCAATACCTTTGTGGCAGAGATACAATAACCGTGGAAACAGACCATAAGCCACTAGAAAATATATGGAAAAAACCTCTATTGACTGCTCCGAAGCGACTTCAATGCATGTTGCTTAAGCTCCAAAACTTGAACTTAACTGTACAATACCGCAAAGGTTCGGAAATGTATATAGCGGATTGTTTGTCTCGTGTACCTCTACCATTAGAGGATCAATCTCAGATCGACGATACGTCTACTGTTTTCCAAATGTCCTACTTCGAAGATATCGCTCATGAAGACTATCTCCGTGTCTCACACGATCGCTTGGAAAAAATCCGCGCGGCAACGCGACAAGATCTAACACTACAATCACTCTACACCACAATCGCACAAGGTTGGCCGGAATCAAAGTCGAAGACACCACCAGAGATACACAAGTACTGGAATTTCCGTGAGGAACTCACAGTTAGTGATGGCCTAATTTTTAAAGGAGTTCGCATCGTAATACCTACTAACATGCGGCAAGAAATGCTTCAGAAACTCCATTCTAGTCATTGTGGGATACAAGCGTGTCTTCGTAAAGCTCGAGAAGTAGTATATTGGCCGGGAATCACAGATCAAGTTAAACAAACAGTGGGATTATGCACCATCTGTAACGAGTTTAGCGCCTCACAAGCTAAAGAACCATTGATCTCAGTTCCCCTTGCTTCCTTACTATGGCAAAAGATTGCCCTGGATTTATTCACCATAAATACAGATACCCGAAAATACCTCATAATGGTCGATATCTACTCTGATTATTGGGAAGTTGATCCCTTACCTGACACTACCGGGGACACTGTGGTAGAGTGCTGTAAAAAACATTTTAGCCGATTTGGTATACCAGAGGTCGTCATTTCTGATAATGGACCCCCTTTTAGTGGTCTTCCGGGAATTCGCGGACCTCTATGGTTTCCATCACGACACATCGTCACCATTTCATGCTCAAGGCAATGGCAAAGCGGAATCTGCCGTGAAAATTGCGAAAACCATGCTCCAAAAATATGAAAAAATTAAAGAGTATCTTCATATGGCGTTCTTAGATTGGAGAAACACGCCTACCGAGGGCATCGACACCAGTCCCGCACAGCACCTTATGTCTCGGCGTCTACGCTCAACATTACCGTTCTCGCATAAACAGCTCCGTCCTAAAGTCAGCACTAATGTTGTGAAGAAACAATTAATACGACGACAAATGAGCAAGGTTCGCTTTGACCACCACACAAAACCGTTACGACCCCTAGACCCAGAAGAAACAGTTTGGGTAAAGCCAAACCCAAACCTACGTCAGAGTCTATGGAAAATGGGAACCATTGTACGTGAAGTTGCGAAACGCTCCTACATCGTAAACATTGAAGGCACAAACTACAGACGAAATAGAGTAGTTCTCCGACCTACAATCAGAATAACTCCTTGTCCCTTATACCAAAGCTCACAAAGGCAACCTGTACCAATAATAAATACATCGCGTTCCTCTCTATCACATCCCGAAATGAGCAGCCTACCAGATGGAACTCCCGAATCTCAAACTCCAAAGAAAATACAACCTCAAGAGTCTGCCATAACACTTCGAAATACCAAGAGTCCCACATCTGCTATACCAGAACAGAGTACAAGCAGAGAAACACACCAGGTTCCGGACAGTCCTACAACGAGTACCACCGCGCCAGTCACCCCTCCCCGGGTTATGCGCACTCGCAGTGGCAGAGAGGTTCACCCACCAACAAAGTACAAAGACTATATTTAAAAAAAAAATCAAAAAAAAAAAAAAAAAGTTTACAGAAAGGATGTTTCATATCTCATTTCAATTTCCCGCTCATATACCATAGTGACTATTCTCACCCTAACATAGTAATCCTTGTAAGCAGACAACTGCGCACTTCTAAACATAAAGACAAACGTAAACAATGTACCGATGTAAAATCATATAACTTTAATAATAAATCATTAAAGAACTCAATTAATGAAACACCCACAGAAATTGTGAGACCGTTGTCATTACAGCCTTAACTGCTAGTAATATCATCTATAACAAGTCGTTTTTTTGGGTTAATTCAGATCGTCGTTAATCCTATTATGCGAGGTTATTCTCATTTCAATCAGTTTCATTCGAATTGTTCGCTAATTGAGAAGTCTTTGCAATCGTTTAGACTCTTTGATTTGACGGCTAACACTATAGTGATTGCGAAATTCAACGCGATTAAACGTTTAAACGTAAGCGTAGTAAGTTTTATGTTGAGGATGTCGTGGGCGGCTCTAATTTTTCGATTGTAATCCCGTATTCCTTTTCAGCTTACCTTTTCTTTCGTTATTTTATTTTTCTCGTAGCTAAATCCAATAAAACAAAACGTTATTACATTTTGCGGCGTTTAAATTGTCTTACATCCCACGAGGGTTATTTTTGAAGTGACGGTGACGCTAAAATTACTCCGTATCACTAACAATTAAATTATTAAATTCGAGAATCCTGGTATATTTCCAACGGTGCTACCATATATAAGAGTGCTATACTGTATGTTAAGGAAAACGATTTTCTCAAGTGCGCAAGAGTTGGTTGTTTATTTAGCTAATTAAGGTAAATACAACTTTTTAAACATTTAAGATATTTAAAATAGTGAAAGGACAGAATTACTGAGACCGTTTTCATTACAGCCTTAACTGCTAGTAATATCATCTATAACAAGTCGTTTTTTTGGGTTAATTCAGATCGTCGTTAATCCTATTATGCGAGGTTAAATATCTTAAATGTTTAAAAAGTTTTATCTTAATTAGCTAAATAAACAACCAACTCTTGTGCACTAATTGAGAAAATCGTTTTCCTTTCTTAACATACAGTACATTTTTGCGCAAATCGCTAGAACAAACTCCTAATAAGAGTGCTATATTCATTTGTGGGTAGGTGGCAGCAGCTTTTAAAACTGCGTTACCCGTGTCAGCGTGTGTCGGAGCATGGGATGTATCGGAACAGATGATTCGTCTATTAATAATTTGACCTAAACTAATATAATCTAATCCGTACTTGCGATAATGCAGATTTGCATAAACGTTCTTTCGGTAACGCTGTTTTGAGAATCGCAAAAAAAGTAAATTAATATTATACCTACGTACCAACGCGGTTCTATGTTGGGTGAGAAAATCGTCAAAAAACGAAAAATTTTTTGATTATTTTTTCAATTATGGAAAAACTTAATTAGAGGTTTCACAAGAAGCTTCGTATCTATATGAATGGGTTAAGATAGTAGATTAAACGCCGTCACATCTATTGGTATTATTTTTAACTCTGTTCTCGATTTTTGAAAATAGTTCTTGGTACCATACCTAAAAAATCAAGCTTCATTCAACCAAACTCGGCCTTACGTAATTACCATTAGAATTAATAAGCGACTAAGTTTCTTCAGCAGCGATATTGGTTTCTAGTGTAGATAAAGAGGCAATGGGGTCAGGTGCTCCGGGTCCAAAAATGGTTTTTGTGGCGAAATCATAAATTTGGATCACAAAATTCTTCTAATTTGGTTAAATATGGTTCTAATTGCTAAATTCAAACATAATTTGACGAAATGAAAAAAAAAGAGGGGGGAGTTCGTGAAAAATGGAGCAAAGGCATTTTAAATTCAGGTTGAATTCGAGTTATATCGTTTTGGTCTATTAGGTAGAATCGGACCTCCATCTTTGATGAAATTACTTTTTTTCCTGATTGGGTAAGCAGATTTCTTTGGTTATTCCATGGGAGCTCGTTCAAATGAAAAGTAAAGCTGAAGTCACGTATGTGAAATTTCTCGTGATTAAATTGGGGAGCTTGCTGCGCGAGATCAAATTGACAAGGTGCCCGAATCGAGTCAACCGTCTGGTGTATACATTAATTCGTCGTATCACCGTCACTTGGAGTAAAAATTGACTGTTTACGACTACGTAGTTTTTTAATGTCAATCTGAAATTAGTTTTTTATCAATATGAATGTAATTTAACTGTTTTTTTATTATTTGTAATTTGTATATATAAGCAATCAGTTAGACCTAATAGGGCAGTTGTTGTCGAGATACAGTCGTGTTTAACTCAATCAATTATGTCGTAACAGTCGAGAATAAAGTATAAGTTTATTATTATTTATGTAATGCGTGGCAAGTTATTTCTTCTATCGTCTATCAAGCTGATGCGCCATCATTTGGTCCGTCGAGCCGGATCTTCGTAACATCAGCGAACAGTACAATTCATCTGAGAAGATCTGGTTTCGTTTTATTGCGTATGGAAACAGTTTGATTCGAAAAGAAGTCATTCAACTTAGCCATGGACGTACTACTGAACAAACGCCGTGCCATCAAGGGACAATTAACAAGACTTCAAGGTATACGCGTCACTCACTCAACTCAACCACTCACGGATATTGCGGTTAAAACATATCAAGACAAGTCGGACAAGCTCTTGATCGAACTGGAGAACTTACAACAAGTCATCGTAGAATCAAGTACCGCTGCCGACTTTGATACTAACGAAAGGGAATACAACGATTTAATCACCCGAGCGGAAGATTTAAGCATGTTTTTCAATGACCTCCTAACCCAATACAGGAGGGCAGCTCCACAGCCCGTAACAGCAAGAACAACGGCAGATATTAAACTTCCGAAAATGGAGCTTCCAATGTTCAGCGGTAATTATACAGAGTGGTTTACATTCCATGATCTTTTTACCGCCACAGTGCACAATTCACCACTATCTGGAGCCCAGAAACTACAGTACCTGAAATCATCTCTTCGTGGTGATGCAGCCGTACTCATACAATCGATTCTAATAACTGACGCCAACTACAACGAAGCATGGAGTATTCTATTAGAACGCTACAACAACACCAGAGAAATTATTGATGCGCAAATCAAAAGACTCTTTCATCAATCAAGTATCAAGGACGAATCTGCGGCAGCCATTCGGTGTTTACTTGACACAACGACCGAATGTATCCGCTCATTACGTGTACTCAATGAGCCGGTCCAACACTGGGACGCCATACTTCTACATATAGTCAAGGAGAAACTTGACTCGGAATCAAGAAAGCAGTGGGAACTGTCACTCACCAGTACCACAAGACCAACCTTCAAGGAACTTACAACATTTCTCGAACAACGAGCACGGGCATTACTGGCCTCAGCGTCATCTAATACTCATAAACCCAAGGTAGTCCCGACTGGCTATCAGCGAAAAAGCACTTTGACACATCATGGCGCAGTCCAGGATACTTGTATCGTTTGTGGAGGTTCACATTCTATTTACAGATGCGAGTCATTTACGAAGGCTACAATTGACGATCGATGGAAGATTATCAAAGAACACTCACAATGCTACAATTGCCTGCGGGGCGACCATCAAGCCATAAACTGTAGCTGCCGGAAGTGTTCTTCAAAACACAATTCGCTTCTGCATCGAACCATGAAAGCACCACAAGAGTCAGCGACCAGAGCAACTGAAGTCAACTGCTTGACATCCAGAGAAGTTAATTCCTCAGCGCAAGTTTTGTTAGCTACGGCCATAATTGAAGTAGAGCTATCTAATGGACAAAGACACTCACTTCGTGCCCTATTGGATTCCGGGTCCCAGGCCAGTTTTATTACCGAGCAATGTTGTAGAGACTTACAACTTAGACGAAAACGCCACAATGTCACAGTGGGAGGCATTGGTGCTGTCGGAATTGGCACGTCCCGTGGAACCGTACAACTCCATATTAAACCCATTGACGGTAGCAGTGCAATCAAGGTCGAAGCATTGGTTCTGAAGACGGTCACCGGGGACTTGCCAAATATACCTATCAACATAAAATCTTGGACCCACATCAAGAGATTAAAACTGGCAGATAAAACCTTCTATCAACCCGGCCCGATCGACGTACTACTGGGTGCCGATGTGTATCTACACTTAGTACGGGATGGTATTCGAAGCGGAAGACCAGGCACAGCCAGTGCGTTTAATACAGTCTTTGGTTGGGCAATTTGCGGTACGACTGGAGAGACAAGGTCCACCCCACTGACGCCTTCAATTCAAATTCATTCTTGCACAATTGATGAGCAGCTCACGAAATTCTGGGAACTGGAAGAGATATGTCCAAGGCGAGCACTGACCTTGGCCGAACGTCAATGTGAAGAAAGCTTCAATAAATTCACAACACGAAATATAGAAGGAAGATATGTAGTTCGTCTCCCTCTAAAGGGTCCTCTAGAATTTGGAGACTCTCGACGAATGGCGGTTCGACGATTCTCAAGCCAAGAAGCGCGACTACAATCAAACCCTGACCTATATAAGCAGTACCGAACTTTTATGAACGAATATATCACGTTGGGCCACATGTCACTAGTAACTGAAGAAGAATATGCCGCGCAGAAGGGCTTTTACTTACCCCACCATGCAGTATTGAAGGAGAGCAGTACCACTACGAAACTACGAGTAGTATTCGACGCCCCAGCAAAATCAACTAATGGCACATCCCTCAACGACCTGCTGCTTGTGGGAACCAAAACGCAGGATGATTTAATACTACTATTGATTCGTTTCAGAATGCACGCTGTCGTCATAACGGCAGACATTGAGAAGATGTATAGACAGATTCTTGTACATCCGGAAGATACTAATTTACAACGAATAGTATGGCGCGAAAATGTCTCTGAACCACTACGAGACTATAAACTCTTAACAGTTACGTACGGAACAGCGGCAGCTCCCTTCCTCGCTACACGAACTTTAAAACAACTTGCAACAGATGTACAAGACAAGTTTCCCAAAGCAGCGCATGCACTGGCTGAAGACTTTTACGTCGATGACCTGATGTCCGGGGCCGATGACACTAATGAAGCACTTCAACTCCAATCTGAATTACTTAAGGCGTCCATGGAAGGTGGATTCCAGCTTCGGAAATGGGCATCCAGCGACTCTGCGTTACTTGCGTCGTTGCCAGCAGAAATGCGCGCAATCCAAGGACCACTTACCCTTGACAATACCGAACGTATTAAGACTCTTGGTCTCTTATGGACACCGGCAACGGACTCGTTCTCATTCGCCGTGACAGTACTTGCAGACCAGCCTATACTAACCAAACGAATTATTCTTTCGGAAGTCGCAAAGGTGTTTGACCCAATTGGACTATTAGCACCGATAATCATCAAGATGAAAATACTACTTCAAGATCTATGGAGGCATAAACTCGACTGGGATGATTTGGTGCCCGAGCCTGTAATCCTGAAGTGGAAGGCGTTCCAGACTGACCTAACGGACATTCAGCTCCTTAACATTCCGCGTCATGTCTCCCAAAGACGAGCTCAAGGGATCAGTCTGCACGGGTTTTGCGACGCGTCAGAAAAGGCGTACGCCGCTGCAGTATATTTAAGAACTAGTAATCAAGATGGTGAAGTCCAACTACATCTAATAGCAGCGAAGACCAAGGTTGCACCTCTCAAACAGGTGTCTTTACCGAAGCTGGAACTATGCGGTGCTGTCCTACTCATCCAGTTAGTTAAAACCATACAAGATGCATTGAAGTCTCAATCTCTAGAAACGCACTGTTGGACAGACTCAATGACAGTGTTGGGATGGTTGGCCTCACCTCCGCAACGATGGCGTACCTTTATCGCAAATAGAGTATCCGAGATTCAAGGTTCTGTCATAGGAGCTCAATGGCATCACGTCAAAGGCGAACACAATCCAGCGGACTGTGCATCTCGGGGGACATCTGCAGTCGAGCTCCAGTATCATAACCTTTGGTGGCATGGGCCTCGTTGGCTCACCGAAATTTCTACGTTCCACGATCAATCATCCCTAGAAGAAACGGAGGAATGTCTCATCGAAGCTCGACCACTTCCTACAATGTCAACTCATGGAACAATTGATACATCCCTATTGGATAAATTTTCATCATTGAACATGTTACTTCGAGTTATAGCGTACATTCGGCGTTTTGTAACAAACACCCGATCTTCCAAGCCTGACAGAATCGTGGGCCCATTAACTACGTCCGAAATGGAATCAGCATTGAAATATTGGATTCAATCCGTCCAACAACAAGTCTTTAGTACAGAAATATATGCTCTCAAGAATTCAAAACCAATTCCATCACGAAGTAAACTACTGTCACTAAACCCATTTATTGACTTAGAAGGAATTCTCAGAGTTGGAGGACGTATCCGTAACGCCAACCTCAACACCGATCGTATCCATCCGATGATTATACCCCGAAGAAGCAAGTTAACTGACCTTATTCTTGTCTATGAACATTTAAAACATCTACATGCTGGACCTCAACTACTCGCCTCTGTCATTCAACGCCGGTTCTGGATTTGCGGTCTAAGGGATGCCGTGAGATTCCAAATTCGACATTGCATACCATGCGTCCGTCAGAAGGCCACCACCCTTCAACAACAAATGGCAGATCTACCCTCCGTTCGTGTCAATCCAGCCAGGGCGTTTTTGAGATGCGGTGTGGATTATGCAGGACCGCTCTCCCTCAAGGTCATGAAAATCCGCGGCCAAAAGACATTTAAGGCTTACATTGCACTCTTCGTGTGCTTTGTAACCCGGGCCATACACCTAGAAATCGTCAGCGATATGACCACTGAAGCCTTTCTAGCCGCACTTCGACGTTTCACCGCACGTAGAGGAAAAAGCTCTGATATTTATAGAGACTGTGGGTCCAATTTCCACGGCGCCAACAGAGAACTTCGAGAATTCCTCAAATTTACAACCACGCAATCTAGCCGCACTGAAATTGCACGGTGGACGGTGGAGGAAGGCATACGCTGGCATTTTAACCCACCAGCCGCACCTAATTTTGGAGGTATCTGGGAAGCCGGTGTACGGTCCGTAAAGTTTCACCTGAAGAGAGTAATAGGACTCACTGCACTAACGTTTGAGGAGATGAACACGCTTCTATGCCAGGTCGAAGCATGCCTAAACTCCAGACCATTATCAGCACTCTCAACAGACCCGGACAGTTTGGTGGCTCTAACTCCAGGGCATTTCCTTATTGGCGACGCTTTGACTGCAATTCCGGAACCCGATCTTACGAACACCAAGACGAGTCGTCTAAATAGATGGCAATTGGGCCAGCAGCTTTTACAACATTTTTGGCGACGATGGCATAATGAATATCTAACGACCAAAATGGCTAACGGTCAAACGCAACTTAAAAATTGGTGACTTGGTCCTTCTTAAGGAAGATGATCTGCCGCCTACAAAATGGAGGGTAGGGCGCATTCAAGAAGTACACCCTGGAACCGATGGATGTGTCAGAGTAGCCACCATAAGGACAGCCGATCGCACACTTCAACGACCCGTTTCGAAGATTTGCCTACTACCATTGGACAATTAATTGTAACCGTAATTTAATTATAACCTTAATTTAAAGGGTACTTTAAAGGACACCGGAATGTTTACGACTACGTAGTTTTTTAATGTCAATCTGAAATTAGTTTTTTATCAATATGAATGTAATTTAACTGTTTTTTTATTATTTGTAATTTGTATATATAAGCAATCAGTTAGACCTAATAGGGCAGTTGTTGTCGAGATACAGTCGTGTTTAACTCAATCAATTATGTCGTAACAGTCGAGAATAAAGTATAAGTTTATTATTATTTATGTAATGCGTGGCAAGTTATTTCTTCTATCGTCTATCAAGCTGATGCGCCATCATTGACCGAAGGCAAAATTGAGTTTCTGTTATTTTTCTCACGAATTGCCAAATTATAATCGACCGCTTAAAAACTCCGTGTAACTTGATATGAGAATAATTATATTCACGTTGTGAGGAAATATGATAAATAAGAACTTTGTTTCAGACTCGAACAAGTTGGGAAACCAAAATAATACCTCCCCGACAACCACGTGATGTTAACTAACCTAACCTTACCTAAAATATTAAAATTTATGGCATTTGTGGAAGACGAAGATTGAAAGCAAAAAGAAATAATATCTCAATTAAACACTAAATATATTAAACCAATAATTTAGATCAAAAATATACTTCTTATCAAGATAAATTTGAATGCAAAAGAATCAAACTTAATTCAAAATAAAATTTTGAGAACCAGAGTCGGAAAAAAAATTTGCTGAATAATGAATTAATTTTAATATAAATGCGTATCGAGTAAAATAAGCAAGGTCAAGGTTCTTCTTTTAAAACCATATAATAATTTTGAAGGCTCTAGAGTATTTGCAGACCAAGTAACGCCAATAGGCAAAATATTATATCACATTGAAGCTATATGCATTTCTTCAGTATACCAACAAAACCCTAAATAATTCTCTACTTAAACAAACCTAACTAGAGAAAAAAAGGAAAATAAATAAGATATAACCACATGGATTTCAAGATAAATAATCCAGTCCATAATTCAGTATTAAAACAAAAAAATCAGAATTAAGACAACTGAAATTAGCAATCTTTGGTAATATGTAAAATAGCCCTTACACGAACAATTTAAGTAAAGCAAATTATCAAATAAACGCCAAATAAGTCAATTAATTAAAATGAAAAATATTAATCTTACCACTACCAAATAGCGGGCAGAAAACACAGACATCAAGATAACATTAGCAAAATAAATTTTCAACACCGGTAATCCTGAGAACTAGATTCTACAAAATCTTCCTGAATAATAAATTTATTTTAATCTAAAAAATATAAAATCTTAAAAAAATATATATATATACAAATAACATATTGATAAAACTATTAAAATTAGATGCGAAAAACATTTAATCTCGATATGAGATTAAATACACAAGGTCAAGGTTCTTCTTTTAAAACCATATCAGAATTTTGACGGTTGTAGAGTATTTGTAGATCAAGTAACGTGAAAAGGCAAAATGTTATACCACATTGTACCTATACATGGCTTCAGTATACAACACAACCCTAACAAACCTATCAATAAACAACTAACGCATTGGCTTTCCGTATATCAGGTTAAACTAAAAATTACGATGTAAAATTTCGCTTATTTGCGCTACTCGGTCTACATATACTCTACTTGTCTGTACAGAAAGTTTTAAGTAACCTTTTTTTAAGTTAACCTTCTTTGTGGATTAAGGCTGTGAGTGAAGAATAAAATATATTCTTTTAAGGCAGGACAGACCAGAGTAAAATTACACCAAGTTGGGAAACAACGTAATATGACGACAAACTAACTAGAATATTTTTCAAAATATTTAAGGCCTGGTTCTTCGCGCGACTTTCGTCGATTTGCCGGAAATGGGCGCTTGTCTCATAGCCGCGCCGCCATCTTTTTGCAGTAACAGGTTGCCAGACTATTTCTAATTTTATTTCCCACAAACCAAATTCAAGTTGTTAGTCCAACACCTCCGATATGATAAAATATAGGAGGCGTTGGTTAGTCTGTCGCTATATTCACACTACAAAAAGATGGCGGACGATCACGTGACAAAAGTTTTCCCCGCCAAAATTTTCGCGAGGGTCTCTAGACTTCCGGTTTTGGAAATCGACCAGGACTATACTGCAAATCCAGCGCTTCTCCTGACACACGCGAAATTTAAACCCTCGCGCGAGTTTCAAGCATATTTGATTTCTCGAACAACTTCAATGTGCATCCGCTTATAGAATTTTTGCAACTTGTCGAGTGTAAACCGGCTCGATCTTTTCGCGGGATCACAGTTGCGAGTTTGTACAACTTAAAGCAAGTTCGCAAATCGAATAAGTACTCTAGTGAACTAATTGCAGACCGGAAGTGTGTGGCGGCTTATTGAACTTGCCTACCTTAATTACCGTATAGCCTATCCTAGTAGTAGGAATGGGGCTGCTATTGAGTAGTTGTCCATTTATTAAAGTCTGGGTCTATACTCTATAGCACATCCTAGTCGCGGGACTCAAATACATTTATAAATAAAGTAGAGATTAGGATTTTAAGTATAATTGAGCACTTGGTGTAGGATGTCCAACTTGATCGTATTTTTTTTCCCTATTGTAAAGTCATACTTGCCTTACAGTCTAAGAATTGCGAATCAAGTCGCCGAAAAATAGGTACTTGCAAAGGGTTCTTGCAAGAAGTACGTGCCTTATTTAAACACACTACTCAAAATATGTGATAATAGGTGCGTTTTACCACCGCCTTAGCAACCAAGAGCCGTTGCCGAATCAACTAGGCAACACCGCTAGCATGAAAGCCTCACGTGAACCTCTCCTCGCCCTACACAAGGTTATCATTGAGAGGGAAAAATGATAATCTCGCTTATTTATACCCCGAGAAGCGATGCCTATACAAAGTTAAACAAGTACGAAGCCCAAACACACGTGTATTAGCTCTCCTCGACACCGAGGTAAAGGAGGTATGACTCCACGGAGAGAGAAACGCCAGTCGAAGCAGCTAAGAGCCGCTGTCGAATTACCATCACACTAGTGAATTGATACGGCGAGCGAAAAGTTAACCAGCTCTTCGATCCCAGCTTTTTCTCTGACGGCCGAAATAGTATTTCACGCTTTTATATATGCGATAAACAAAATAAAAAAAAACACCTACACATTTTAATAACTGAGGCTAAGCTAAAAAATTAAATCAATCATTTAAAATAGATAAAAAACAAGACTACTTCCATACGCGTAGAAGTTGAACTGTATTAGTTTTCCAATCCACCCTGAGTTTGCAGCAAGCCTAAGCCTACAATACCTTTATACCTATGTTTTTGGACTAAATGGTACATGGAAAATAGCTTAACGCGTGCTGCCAACTCGAGCTGGTATTGAACACACAAATTTCACAAAATTCTTAGACAATTTCTTAAATATCTTCTAAAATAACATTTAATTTTAATTTAATTTCAGCGAAATTATTAATTAGACTAAGTTAAGTAATTTAAGAAATTTTAATTATAGTTTAAATGAACATTTCGTTTCAATTCACTGAAAGATACCACGCCATAAGGCTACAACGCGTTAGTGTAAGGCGATCGAAAAACATTATTAGGTATCTGTAACTTAAAGCTGTGAAGAAAGGGGAACCCACCCCCTGTTCAATGTCTGGAGGTAGTTATTACACCAGGCGCTCAGTGTAGCTGCGAACGCAAATCTGACCCGTAGAGGGGGCGAGTTGATGGTTGATGTGGACCATTAGTGAGGGACGCCTCGCTAATATGGCCCGCTGAGATCGGAAACTGGAGGTTGGACCTTGGTGCGTTTGGATGGTCGGAGGTGATTATAACAGTGGGACTGTCCAGCATCGAGGTTTGATGTGGATGGTGGAAGGCGATAATATGCAATGGGAGACGTCCACGGTTGCATAAAATCGCACGACACCTGAAGCTTATCCATGTGGCAGCCTGATTATAGGAATTCCCGTTGAATGGAATTGAACGATAAGATGGCATGTTTACGTCTTGAGTCCCAAGATTTTTGCTCTACATGCTAGGTCACGTGATATCCGGTTACACCGGAAATAGTGTACACAGGATATCCGCTTACACCGGAAGTGACAGACACACACACACACAGACAGACACACAGATACGACGAACGTAAAACCTCCCCGTGAACAAATTCACTCGGGGAGGAAAAAATCTATAGTTTGATCGTGGGGCTAGATTAATCGACCGCTTAAGAACTCCGTGTAACTTGATATGAGAATAATTATATTCACGTTGTGAGGAAATATGATAAATAAGAACTTTGTTTCAGACTCGAAAAATCTATAGTTTGACCGTGGGGCTAGATTAATCCAGGTCGGTGCAGTGGCGGCGCCACGGGGTAGGCTGAGTAGGCTATAGCCTACGTGTAAATTTCAAGGAAGGGTATTAAATCCACTCGAAGGGCCCTGGCCGAAAAATATCCTCAAGCGTAAAATGTCAGCTATGATCTATACACGTATAAAAAGTTCCACTGAATTTAACAGAGCTATATTACCAAAAAAGGTTATTTGAAATTACATATTTTCTAATTAATTTTAATGTAAAGAATATGCTTAGACAAATATTTTTGTAAACGACGCCCTTAGCATACCCCACAGGAAGAAATCAAGCGGGGTAAGGTCAGGAAACCGTGCTGGCCACGGAATTGGTCCACCTCTACCTATCCAACGGTTGGGAAAGTAAGTTTTCGTCCAGCCATTGACAAACATTGACCGCCCAATGTGCTGGGGCTCCATCCTGTTGAAACCACTTGTTGCGACCACTGCTAACGGCAAAGCGTCTATCGCATTTCTAAACTCGTGACACAAGAAGTCCAAGTACAGTTCTACAGTAATATTCGCATCGAAGTAAAAGGGACCGATAATTCGGTTCCCAAGAATGCCAACCCAGACATTTACCTTCCATCGAATTTGATGGTAATGGTGACGTAACCAATAGGGATTCTGATGGGTCCAGTAATGCATGCTATGACAGTTTACCGTACCATCCCTATGAGATGTAGCCTTGTCCGAAAACAGCACCTTTTGCAAAAATAGTGGATCGGCTGCAATTACGTCACGCATGGTAAGACAAAGGTCTTGCCGTCTTAGGTAATCGTCATCTTTTAAGGCTTGATGGAGGGTTCGTCTTGCAGGACCGTGAACGTAGGCAAGACCGTGTAATCGGTAATGAAGACCCTATCATATCCACCTCCATCAAGCCTTAACAGATGACGATTAACTAAGACGGGACGACCTTTGTCTTACCATGCGTGACATAATTGGAGCCGAACCACTATTTTTGCAAAAGGTGATGTTTTCGGACGAGGCTACATTTCATTGGGATGGTACGGTAAACCGTCATAACATGCATTTGTGGACTCATCAGAATCCCTATTGGTTACGTCACCATTACCATAAAATTCGACGGAAGGTAAATGTATGGGTTGGCATTCTTGGGAACCGAAAAATCGGTCCCTTTTTCTTCGATGCGAATATAACTGGAGAACTGTACTTGGACTTCCTGCGTCACGAGTTTAGTGACGCGATAGACGCCTTGCCGTTAGCAGTGGTTCGCAACATGTGGTTTCAGCAGGATGGAGCCCCAGCACATTGGGCGGTCAATGTTCGTCAATGGCTGAACGACAACTTTCCCAACCGTTGGATAGGTAGAGGTTACCCTATTCTGTGGCCAGCACGGTCTCCTGACCTTACTCCACTTGATTTCTTCCTGTGGGGTTATGTTCTGTGAGGTTACGAAACAGAACCGATGGGTCCAGAAGACTTAAAGGACCGTATTCGAGCCGCTATCAACGGAATCACTCCTCAAATGCTGGCAAATGCATTGCAAGAACTGGAAAGTCACCTCGAAGAGTGCCTACACCACGATGGCAGACGCATTGAACATTTAGGTTGATTTGCTTACCGTACAGATTTAACTTTGGCGTTTCAGGCCAATTCAATACAATCATTATTTTATTATTAAAGTTGTTAAATAAATTGTCTCAGAGTTAAGTCATCTAGTTAGTCACTACGCTTGATCTGTGCAACTGCAATGTTTCTAGCCATCATGCATTTTACCTTATTAAACCCATAGAAAAATCACATTTGTTTACAATTGCACTTATCTACTTACACCCTGTATACGAGGTCTACATTATAATATAGTGACGTCATCCGACGGCATTATTGGGGGACGTCCACAAAGGTAGGTGTTGGTCTGATCTTTTCCACCCTGTATATATGTAATATAAAAAACAAATATAACATCCTTGATTATTTTTTAGGACGCCGTCGCTTATCTCTAACATTTATATGGTAATTCATCGTTAGGTGGGGGTACATAAAACGTTGTGCCGAAAGTTTACTATTGATTCATACGGGTAAAAGTATTTTTAGTATCGCCTAAGCCTAGTTAATATTAAATAAACTTATAAACGGCAACAATAAAAATGAAAAGACCTATAATTACTGCCTATTAATCAATATGAAAAGAGGTGGGGGTAGAATCAAATTGCTGCCTACCCCCAATTAACGACACGGCATCCTTGAAACAATTCAAGCTAGTTACCCTTATCCTCTTTTTTGTATAGAAATAGGATTTTTGCTTCTATTGTGAGTAGTTTTTTAGGTATAAAATAAAAACCAAACTAAGGGGAGGGAAACTTCCTTCCCCTATCCAGTGGCGGATTTACCAATAGGCTGAAAAGGCTATAGCCTAGAGCGGCAGATTTTTATGGGCGGCAAATTCGGGGCCTTTTTTTCTTACAGTACTTAAAAATTATCATATTTATAAAATTATATATATAAATGTTTCTACAATTTACGTATTTATTGGGATGGAACGGCGGCTACACGTTATAACGCAAAGTCGTTTAAATTCCGCTTCTGCAATGCTTCCATTCCCCATTTTAAAAATATTTTCTACGCTAGAGAGAAAAACTTCAGACTTTTCACAGGGGAATCAGAGATACTGACCGCCGTTCCATCCCCCAACGCGAGATGTAGGTATGTCACGTGAGTGCGCACCAAAAATGTGCAGTTAGCATATTCGGTCGCAGAAGCGAGAGAGGGAAAATACGTCATCTTAAGACTTTTCGCAAACTGATTTAGCTATACCGGCCGCCGTTCTATCCCCCTAAAAATATTCCTAGGTCTGGCGAAAAGGGTTTTTTCGTCTCGTCCCGCCAAAATTGTTTCGCTCCGTTTCGCCTCGATTTCTGCCCCGTTAAAACAGGCTTCAACACGTATTAATATTTTCATAAAGAATTGACACATTTTTTTTGTGTGCTGTAATCTGTAATTTTTCGTGGACTGTAATCACTGTATGAATAATTTCATAACATAGCTCCACCGGTTCGTACAAACTTATAGTAGGTAAGTAATCATAATATATTACAATAAATAATATCATATTTAAATAAATTTCTGCTAATTAGCCTAATTACGTACAAGAAATTGAAATTCTAAAAAATTGTTAGAATGAGTGATGGCAGAAAGCGGCTTAGTGGAGCTGAATATAAAAAGATTGCCAAAATTAAAAAAGAAGGACAAGAAGAGGTTATCCGTAAATTGATAAAAATTGTCAGTTTTTTTAAAAGTGAAAGTGAGACAATACAACCTCGTCAACCTGGAAAAGATGAAACGGATACGGATTTGAACTCTGCCGCCTCTGCGGCCCAACAACAAGTTCAAGTTGTTCAACAACAGTCATCTGTTGAACAAACTAGTTTTGAAAAAACGGATATTTATGTTTCTGACGCAGAGGCAGTAGAGGAATCATCAATAAGTGCGTCTCAGAATCAGACGTTAGGTAATAACCAAAAGCAAACAACAGTAAATCAAAAGAAAGATCCAGCTTTATGGGAAATCAACGACACCTTAAGGAAGACTATCGCACGGTACGGCTTCGATCAAAACAAATCTTGCGACTTCTCTAAAAGTGGAAAATTATATGCAGATCAGCGTCGTTTCTTGCCAGTGAGTATCTTCCAAAGAAAAATGAAAAATAATGAAGTGAATGACCGAAATTGGCTGGTTTATTCTGAAAGTAAAAGATCTGTATATTGCGGGCCCTGTTTGGCATTCGGTCCATTGGAGAATAAGACTGTGTTTGAGAACGAAGGGTTTAATGACTGGAAAAATGCAGAACAGCGAGTATCTCACCATGAAAAATCTGCTCGTCATAAATCTAGTATCCTTAGTTTGAAAGCTAGAATTGAGATTGATGGCCGACTCGACAGTTTACTGCATGTGCAGATTGATGAAGAAATTACTTATTGGAGAAAAGTTCTGAAGAGGGTTGTTGCCGTAGTTAAGCGACTATGTTCAAGAGGTCTAGCTTTCAGAGGAAAAAATGAAAAGTTTGGTGATCCGCATAACGGAAATTATTGTATGATTTTGGAACTGTTAGCTGAATTTGATCCTTTTTTAGCCAGTCATATTGAACGATTTGGGAATCAAGGATCTGGAAGTACCAGTTACTTATCAAAGACCGTTTGCGATGAGTTTATTCACTTGATGGGCCATAAAGTCTTAAAACAAATTGGAGAGGAGATAAGAGGGGCGAAATATTATTCCTTAATCATTGACTCAACCCCAGATATAGCACATGTGGACCAACTTACCCTCGTCATTAGATACGTTTTGGAAACAGGCGAACCGTGTGAAAGATTTTTAAAGTTTTTGCCTTCAGTGGGACATAAAGCTGAAGAAATGTTTTCTGCCGTTATTTCGGAGCTCAAAACACTGGGCATAAATATTGAAGACTGTCGTGGACAATCATATGATAATGCCGCGAACATGTCTGGTGTGTACAATGGCTTACAGGCTAAAATTAAAAGCCAAGCCCCTTTTGCCTTTTTTCGTTCCTTGCTCTGCCCACTCTTTAAATTTAGTGGCAACTGCGGCTGCTGAATCTTGCCCAGAAGCTTGTCGCTTCTTCATGTTGCTTCAAGAAATCTACGTTTTTTTTGGAAGTTCGACACAACGCTGGCAAAAATTAATGACTGAAATCGGGAAAGGGAAAACGCTAAAGAGAGTAAATCTAACACGTTGGTCAGCTAGAGAGGACGCGTGTAGAAGTTTGAGAGATTCTTGGCAAGAAGTCCTCAAAACTTTGGAATCAATAAAGGATGATTGTACCGAAAAGCCTGTAACGCGAAACGAAGCGAAGGGAATACTTCTAAATTTAGAAAAACTGGAAACGGCGGTAATGGCTGTTGTGTGGAATGTTTTTTTGGAAAGAATAAACAAAGTGAATGTTCAAATTCAGGCTTCCACCGTAGATTTGATAACTGTTGCCGATCTTTACGAGTCTCTTTGCAAGTTTTTCGTAGCTGAACGAGAAAATTTTAAGTATTTCGAAGAAAAGGCGATGGAATTAAGCGTATCAAAGCAGTATACGAAAGACATGGGGAAAAGACAACCGAAAAGGAAAAGATTTCATGACGAAACACCCGATGAAGAATTGAGAATGACTGCGAGTGATACTTTCAGGGTAAACACATTTCTCGTCCTCATTGATAGACTCGTATCCGAATTAGAAAAACGTCAGGAGGCCTACAACAGGTTCAACGAAAAGTTTTCATTTCTGACCAAAATGAGTGAACTTTCATCATCAACCCTTACGGAAAAAGCCCTTTTCTTGGTAGAAATGTATCCTAATGATTTAGAGACTGACTTAGTTCAAGAATGCATACATTTTCAATGCCACGTTTCTTCTGAAAGAATTTTGGTAAAACCAGATTCTGGATCATTGGAAAGTCTGTCTTCGTTCCTGCGAAAATCTAATTTGCAAAACGTTTATCCAAACTTGGATATAGCAGTTCGCATGGCTCTATGTACACCAGCGACGAATTGTTCGGGTGAGAGAAGTTTTTCTTGCTTAAAACGGGTGAAAAATTACCTAAGATCTACCTTAAGTCAAGAAAAACTAAACGCCTTAGCTCTTTTGTGCATAGAGTCAGAAGTTATGAACAAGATTTCATACGACGATGTAATTGATGATTTTGCGAATAGAACATCGCGCAAAAAGAAATTGTAAAACTTTCATAACTTAATTCAGTTAATTGAATTTCATCATCAGCCGGATTGTTACTAGATAAATAAACATATTGTTTTTAAACTGTAACTAAGAAAGCGCATTAAAAAATTTTTAATTACGTTTACCGAATGTACATTATTATGTAAGTAGTATTAAGGCCAGTAGTGAATGATTGAGTTTTTAATAGCTCAGAAATATACCCAAAAACTATTTCTTATTCAACTGTATTTACACAAAATCGTTGGATTGTAAAAAAATTACAATCCAACTAAAAATAATGAGGAACTGACACTTTTAGAGTTCGGTAGGGGCGGCAAAATTTGAAAAGCCTTCTGGCGGAAAATGTGTAAATCCGCCACTGCCCCTATCACTCCCTAATTATAGGCCTGAAAACTTGTCAACAAGTTTTTTCTTACTGCCAAGAACCATTTTACATGTTTCTGTTAAAAATCGCTTTTTACAAGCAACGCAAGCGGCGATACAATTGTAACCCCATTATGCTTCCTATACAGATTTACTTTGGTAAATTTGAGTTCTGGGTACATATCTTTTTCTTCTAGCTTAATAATTGTTTTAAATAATATTTATAATTAGATTAGGTCCATTTTAAAGGATATCGAATTAATAGATAGGGATGGTATGAAGCGAAACCTCGGGCAGTAAAGCTTCGGTCGAATATTAAATTAATTCAAATTGAATTGTACTGTGTTACCGAAATTTCTAATTTTCAGGAAAACTTTGCAAACTGAAATATGCTTAAGAATTTAACTTTGTTCTGTTATGGTGTATCTATTTATACACTTTAATGCCACTGCGATCGTAAGTTGTACGTAATTCATAGTACTACAATGTTATAAAAATAAAAAACCCATTGAAAATATGCTAATAAAGATTGAAAAAAATAAAAATTGCAGTTTTTCATATATGATTTATATTTCTTGATTCAAAATAATATCTTCGTTGCATCTCTAAATAGATAATCAAATGTTTGGTTGGGTTTTATTCTTATTTTAAAGCAATTACTTAAAGCATTCATTACTTTGAAACCCATCGTTTTGGTTTTATTCAAAATGAAAATAAAATTATAAAAGGTTTGAGAGTATAAATAAGAAGAAACTAGACCTACGTCTATATTGAAATTGAAGTTCCCATTTTTAATTAAGTTTATTCTTTAATAATTATGGAAAAAAGCTAAATCAATTGATTCTTCGTGAAAGCTTGATGCTGGACTTACGTTAGCATCGAATTCAGTTGATTCACAGGTTCATTTTCCATCATTCAAATATTCATCGTCGCTTAGGTTTACGTCATTTATTCGAGTGTCTCTCAAAGCAGAGCTGGGATTATCGTTTATGAAAGTGATCGTTTCAAAGGGGATTATTGTCTCTCATCTTCTTAGTGTTTATTTTCATACCAAAGATTAAAATTTGGCACCCAACCTGCAATTCTGGATTCAGATTAGCTGGCTATAAAAACACTGCCTATCAAAAGCCAGTATGCGTAGATATTAAAATGTAAATGCGTACCACATATTTTCACGTGTTTAATGTTTTCATATTCTATTTCAAAGCATGAATCCAATTTGGCTCGGTCTACCGAGGTCCTATTTTTACACTTTTTTTAAATAAACTGGATAAGATAAAATTGAACTCTTCTTTGTTTGCCCGCAACAACGCAAAAAATAACCATTTTCGCAAAAAATTAAACTACTTTAGCTTTAGGAAGTTAAATAAAAATCTAAACATGTAGTCTAAAAACAGGCCTGAAATGGCTCCAAAAATTCTGTTGGTCATTCAGACGTGATTTTTGAAATACTGATGTGACGTCATAGTCACGTTACTTCTTTTAGACCTACTAAGTGTCAGTCTGTTATGAAAAAATTCTCTAATACGTTTATTTTTGCGCTGTGATTCCGAATATAAATTCAAAAGCTGTTCCAATTTTAGTTCAAAGTTTCGCTTTAAAATATACATGTTATTTGTATATTAATGCGTAAAATATATTTACGAGAACTTTCAAAATTTGATAAATTGAGGTAAGTACACCTTTAGCAGTGCCATTAGTTGTGTCATCCATCTTACCATCGATAAAAAATGGTAGCACTGGTAAAGGCTGGTCTTTTCTGACTGGCCAGATTGGTCATTTCCCAAAAGTTTCAACCTGGTGAAACTTAAACCAAAATCTAGGCTAAATATTATAAAAATGATTTATATTTAACGAGCAGTTAAGGAATATTAATTCCATTGTTTTCCATTTTAATTATGCAGTTTTTTTCCTTTAAGTTATTTGTTATAATCAAAAAGAAATATTTTTAGAGAAAATTTCGATGCTGTTTACACATTGGGATATCGAAGATAAATAGCTTGTTAATTTTATTAGATTAGAAGTGCGTAGAGATATTACAATTCATTATCGATCCTATTTAATTTAGTTAACTATAAGGAATCGATAAAAAATTTTGCGATCATCTTGTACGTTCCCCTTCTTCATTATCCCCACTTAAAAGACACAGTTTTATCAAGATTCCAGCAAAACCCTTCTTAAGAGTATGGATTTGTAATGTTATGTAAAGGATCAGTGAAATAGCAAAGGAGTATATTGAACAAGATGGTCAAGCCCATAGGAATAGCTAGACCCACGACATCGTAAAAGAGGACGAAAGGAATGATCCAATATAAAAGATTAAAATTTTTCATATAAAAGTTTAAAATATTTCATATAAATGTTTAAAATTTTTCATATAAAACTTTAAAATTTTTCATATTCAACTTTAAAATTTTTCATATAAAAAATTATGTTTTTCATTACTGACCGACAAAAACACAACAGTCATAAGCCTCTCTTTTTTATCCTATTCGCGACGACTTGTTGGTGGTTTTCTAGTTTTATTACTGAGAGTCTAAAACCAAAATACTATAAGCTCCCTTTTAACCCCGTTCGCCAAGAAAACGTATTATCGCTTGCGCGACGACTTTTTTTTTGCTGTATTGTAAAGATATAAGAAGTTTTTCAACTCTATCATTACAAGCCTCCGTGGACTAGAGCTAGGGCGTCCGTCAATCGATCGCAAAAGTTATGCGGCATCGAGCGCAGTCAGTGGCTGGGTGGGAGACCCCAAAAAAGCATATATATTTATTTTTATACAGGGTGTTTTAGAAAGGTCTGGAAAAAATGAAGGGGGTTCTTCGTGGGGTCAGACTGAGTGAAAAAGGTTTATGAACCTTTAGTCTCACGCGCTGCGTTGCGCAGTTATGAGCCCTTGAAAATAGTCCTCAAAAATACGAAAAACGACCGAAAGGTGTAGGTAAGATTGTGCCTTTTACCATTATTCTTTTTCAATTAAATTGTGCATAAGCTAATTATCGAGAGATAAGTGAAAAAAGGTGTTTATTAACTAAAAAAAGCGTATCAACATGTTTAGGAGTGGTTTATTACGTCTGGTGCGGAATTGTTGGTGACCATTTAATGGGACCATTCTTTTTGCAGCCAAGGCTTAATGGTGAGGCATATCTCCCGTTTATTCAAGACAATCTGTTCTTGCTTCTTGAAGACGTACCATTGGCCTTGAGACGAGACATGTGGTTTATGCACGACAGTGCACCACCTCATTTTTCTCTCCTAGTTAGGGCCTTCCTTGATGAAACATTCCCTTTGAGGTGGATTGATCTTGGCGGAACGGTTGCGTGGCAGCCAGATCTCCGGACCTAAACCCTTGTGATATCTTTCTTTGGGGCCACCTTAAGGACTTTGTTTATGTTAGTGAAGTGCGTGACGAGGAAGATCTACGTCAAAGGATTATTGATGCCTGCGAAACCATACGCAACACACCAGGGATCTTCGAACGAGTAAGACAATCATTTATTAGACGGGCTCAAGTGTGTATCAACGCTGACGGAATGCATTTCCAACAATTTTTGTAAATACTTCTGATTCCGATTGTTAAACAATTGATAATTATGGTAATTAATAATGGTGTCTTGTAAAATTCCCTTTTCAACACCCGAAACACACGTAATAAACCACACTTGGAGTTCAAGTACAAGTTAATGATTGCACACTCCTAAACATGTTGATACGCTTTTTTTAGTTAATAACACCTTGTTTCACTTATTTCTCGATAATTAGCTTATGCACAATTAAATAGAAAAAGAATAATGGTCAAAGGCACAATCTTACCTACACCTTTCGGTCGTTTTTCGTATTTTTGAGGACTATTTTCAAGGGCTCATAACTACGCAACGCAGCGCGTGAGACTAAAGGTTCATAAACCTTTTTCACTCAGTCTGACCCCACGAAAAACCCCCTTCATTTTTTCCAGACCTTTCTAAAACACCCTGTATACTGATTGGGACATCACGTCGTGACGTCTGTGGTATAAGAAACGAATGTTTTTTTTGATACGATGACGTTTTTCTTCATTTCTGGGACACCGACTTCAGACTTCAGACTACCAGCACGACTCAAAACACTAGCTAGACCATGTACAAGTACTTGGGTCTAGCTAAAAATGACAGAATCTCATTCAACCGAATTTGCATTCGACCGATAACCAAACGATAAAATATATTATTTTTTATTTAAAAACGAAGAAATATAAATCCGATGCATTAAAATACCTTTGAAAGTAATCCCAAATAGGTTTGGCAAAAAATACAATTTATCTAAAATTGAAAAGCAAGTTGATTTTATTGGAGACCTCCACGGTTTGTACCCATTTCGCCCAAATATGTCTATTCCCATGTCGCCCAAGGCATTTTTAGCCCAAAATAATCTATTTGCATTTCGCTCAATCCTACTTCACCCAAACGTATTATCATTTGGCTCAAAATTATCGATTCCCAGTTCGCCAAAACTAAAAATTCCTTGTTATAATTCGCCCAGACCCACTTCGCCCAATCGTTTTATCAGTTAGCCAAGATCTATCTATTCCCATTTCGCCCAACCTAAAAATTCCTCTTGCCGAGTCACCTAAAATTATTTAGTTGCGTTAGGTTAAGTACGGTTTTAAATGCGTTAGGTTACCAAAACTTATGAAGTAAATTGTTCTTTAGATTGCGTTGGGTTTGGTTAAGGTAGCTTGGGTTGGTTTGGGTTAGGTTAGGCTGGGTAAGGTGAGGCGTTGGGTTTGGTTAAGGTAGCTTGGGTTAGGTTATATTAGGTTAGGTTAAGGTAGGTTGGGCTGGGTTTGGTTAGGTTAAAAAAACTAATAAAGTTAATTGTTCTTTAGATAGGGTAGGGTTAGGTTACCAACACTAATAAAACGAATTTTTCTTTAGATACATCAAGAAGTGCGTGCATAAATAATTAAACGGGACGAAGGAACCGATCAAGAGGAAATATATGGTGAAGGCTTATGCCTTGGGAGTGGATTCCAGGGCGAAATAAGAATTGGACAAAATTGAAATTAGGCGCAATGTGATTATGCGAGATGAGAATTAGGGGAAATGGATAGTAGGGCAAATGGGAATTGGGATATATGGATTGGGAATTGGGCCAATCCCGGTAGAACCGTCAGCCACAGGTTAATACATAAGCGGATTATTTTCTCTAAGTAACCAAAACGCTATGCAACCTATGACAATAGTCGTTGTCGGACTGGGTTTTTCAGCCCTTCACAATTGCCCTATACCTTTATCACCTTAACTTCATTCTGAAGTTATACTGTCGAACCTAAAGTTATACTGTCGAACCTAATGTCTCTTTAATCTCCTATGGTATGTTTCAGGTTTGAAACGTATCTCTGGGGGGAAAACTCCCTATGACTCCACGATTCCTTCCCCCCCAAAAACCTATACCAGGCCTCTGCGGTTCTAATTTTTTCATTAGGCCAGGATTGGGCCAGTTTTTAGCTAGACCCAACCCTAGTGGGGTCGAGGTACTGTATTCACTGCGGCGTGGGCGTTGGCGTGGACGTCTTTCAAGAAGACGAAAATCGTCATTGAATCGAAAAATCTTTCGTCCTCTTGCCTCTCCGAGTGAACTTTTAGTTTACGGAGAGGTTCTGTCTGTTACGTCATCGAATCGGAAAAACTTTCGACTTCTTACCTCTCAGAGTGAGGTTCACGGCGCTTGAAATTCCAATAAAATTCATGTGTACAGTAATTAGCTTCTACCTTTCTGTAAACGTACATCCACCACAGCTCATTGAAGAGCAGCAACCGTTACTCGCTTCTTAGTTTATAATGATGAACGAACGCCTTATATAGTATCTTTTGGATTCGAGTCTATTTTAGCCTTCTGAGGTGATAGCTTTTACTGAATTGAAACGTAATATTCATTTAAATTAAAATTAAAACTGATTAAATGATTTAACTTAATCTAAAAACCAATGTTGCTGAAACTTAAATTTAAGATAAAGGATATTTTCGAAAATATTCAATATTTTCTTATAGGTTGATTAGAAAAAGGAGTGTTTTCACGGGTGTCCAAGATAAAATGAATTTATAAATTTTAGATATTAAGGTGAGTTTTCACGGGTATCCAAGATAAGACAATAAGGATAGATGTAAAGGTGCCTTCACAAGGGTATCCAAGGTAAAAATTAATAAAGGTTAGATATAAAGGCGTGTTCACAGGGTATCCAAGATAAATTGAGTTAAAGAATATACATAAAGGCTCTTTTCCGAGTTAAAAATTACATAATAAAGAATAGATATAAAGTCGCGTTAGCACGAGTATCCAAATTGAAATGAATAAGATAATATATAAATCCCCGTTCGCACGGGTATCTAAGTTAAAGATGAATAAATATTAGATATAAAGCCGCGTTCACACGGGTATCCAAGATAAATTCATAAAGATTATATATAAAGACGAGTTCACACGGATCCAAGATAAATTAATAAAGATTAGGTATAAAGACGCGTTCACACGGGTATCGAAGATAAATCAATAAAGATTAGATATGAAGATGCGTTCACAGGTAGCCAAGTTGAAAAACATGATTTGAAAAACACGATTTGAAAAACATGATTTGAAAAACACGATTTGAAAAACTTTACGCAACTTCGTGTTTAAAGGAATCTCGAAACGTCATTCAAATTGTTCAAAGAGCATGCATAACAAGCCCCTGCTATAGCATCATTCTTTTCAGCCTGTTTTACAATGTCATGGGTCTAGCTATTCCTATGGGCTTGACCATCTTGTCTTTAGTTGCTCTCTTGATCGCTAGCTGGCACTTCAACCGAAATATTTTCAAGAAATTTTCTCTCGTGTTTTCTCTCTATACCAGCTCTGACGTCATGAGACCCGACTGAGATACCTGGCTGGGACTAGCAATCTGGTTACTTAGAGAAAATAATCCGCTTATGGTTAATACCACAATATTAAAATTAGAGAAAGCCTCATAACTGGGTATATTTTAGTAGACCGCAAGGTGGCTCATATTTATGATATTCAGATATTTTCAAACAAAGGGTTTCAATGGGCACTCAATAGCGAAGAAATTCAATGCATCCAGCCCATTTTCCGGGTAAATGTTTGATTGATTTTGGGATTTTTTTTTTTTACTGGTGGACTAGGCCTATTTGGGAATCAATAAAAAACAGTTTGTAAAAATAATTTGTAAATTAAAAATAACCCAAAAGGTTTACGATTCAAATTTCCGCAAATTTGACCTATCAAAACAAAACTGCTTCAAATGTTTCTTATAAACATATCAATTTACGACACTTTAAAGAATTAGCGTAATGAAGGAAATAAAAAAAAATCACTAATCATGTGTCTTAGATCGAACCCATTTTAGAATTATTACTCACAGCCCTTGTCTCTATAAAACCCAGTTATAAGGACAAACTGGGATCGGACCAATATGATCATTTGGGTAATAATTTGCACTAAAAAATCCGTGCAATCTAGATTACCAAATTATTATTTTTTTCTTTTCTCTTTGCACATTTGAAAGAAAAGAGTGTATCTATACTACCGGTAGGTGTGCAATCAAGAATTCGACAAAATCACCAGATGTATACTTTGATACTTGTTACGGGTATTTGAAAACATTACTTCCGAAATTTTGATGTTAATATGAATGATTTTAGGGAAATATTAAGAAAAATGTAAGAACGTTTTATGGAAATTTGATGAAATATTTAAATGAAATATTTGGGAGACTATAGGGATCCAACCAATGCGATCTATTGTTTAGGATAAGGTTTTTTTTTTATTATAAATAAGCCAAAAATGATTAAAACATAAAGAAAGTGGAATACGCTTGCCTAACCCAAGCATTTGAATTTAAATAGTTAATATTAATATAAAGCATTAAAAACTTTAGAAAGCTTTTTTTGAAATAATGTGTATTTTACCGTATTTTAAATAATATAAATCCATTCACTCGAATGGTAATCGGTCGAATACGAGACAAAGATCAACGCAATCGTTTTGGATTTAATTGGATGAACAAATATCGCGGGGATTTCCTCCTCAACTCTCTGATGGAACACTGCCTTCTCTAATACTTGGCCTCGAAATACCAGATACAAGTTTTTTATTTTGGTCATTTTCAATTTGCAAGTTGTCCGAGATAGATGTCACTTTCCTGAGGAATCTTTCTGGGGATTACGTAAGGAATAAGCAATCGCGAGGCTCGCTTCGCCAAGATCGAATTAGATAAGGCTCTATCGAAGTATGATCGTAGAACCCATAGTGACATCTAGGTGGTAATACAAAGATCTTGAGTAAATTTATGATTTGATTTAGAAATTGTTAATTTTAAATATAAATATTGTAAAAATCATTGTTAAATTATTTGACAATTAAAATAAATCCCAATTCTTACAAATCTATATTCTAGGTTATTAACCTAACATTTATGAATTTTCCGACTACATTTGAATTTTACGCAACTTTTTTATCCTCAAGAAAGTGACATCTAACGCTATTTTTGAAATCGGTACCTCCGCCCCATTTTTTCCCTAAGGATATGCCTAGTATTGGTGAAGGCAGTGTATGGAAACTATAGTTAATATCAAGAATAGATTTAATACGAAAATATTGAAGCGCTATACCTTTGTCACAATCGGGTGGAGACTATGGGGGTCTTACGCCGCCCCTCCTGTCACGTGCGCAGGAAGTGGTTAACGGTTTTCTACGATAAGTGCGGGAGGATATCAGGCTTCGCGGATGGAGGCGCTGGCATCAGAGCTGAGTGTCTCGGACCTCGAAAGCTCGTGATTGGGTTAAAATCATATCATATAAATACGTCAAATATAGCAAGCTGAGCCAAGCTCCTCCCATTTCTGAATAGCGTTATACTGGAGCTAGAGGTCGTGGTTTAAACAAGATTATCCACAAATATTTGATTTATCCGAGGGGTCGGACATTTGAAGAAATCCCGTACACTTCTGACGAAAACCGAAACAAAATCGGAAATCCAGCAACAAATCCGACATGGATTTAGGATTTTTTAAAAATCCAAAGAATTTCTTCAAAATTACGAAATCCGAAAATCAAGAGATCCGTCAAGAAATGAAAAATCCGACTAGAAATAAAGAAATCTGATAAAAAAATCAAGAAATCCGGCAAAAAATCCTGAAATCCGAAATTAAAATCAAGAAATCCAAAATCCGGAAAAATTAAGAAATCCGGCAAGAAACCCAGCAAAAAAATGAAGAAATCCAATATCCGGGAAGATTTTGAAATCCGAGACAAAATCCCGAAATCCGGCAAGAAATCACGACATCCAACATTTCAAAATCCCGTACAAATTTTTAATAAATTTCCGACCCCTCTTGTTAGTCAGTTAATAATAAAAACTGATCGGTAAATTATTCGCGATTACATTGCATTTATCATACACTTCCCGTGGATAATGCCAAAATATGAATAAAGATAAAACAAACAAATTTTGTTATCCAAACCCCGACCTCTAACTGGAGCAATAGCGTACGATTCAATATTCTTGTTACCTCCCCGACTGAACTTTAGTTCAGGGGGAGGTTTTACACTGGTCGTGTCTCTGTGTGTGTGTGTTTGTCTGTCACTTCCTGAGTAAGCGGATATCACGTGACCTAGCTCGTGGAGCCAAAAGTCTAGAGACATTATCATACCAGCTTATCGTTCAATTCAGTTTAACGGTAACTACCTCCTTTAAGCGTGGCTGCCACATCAAGTTTCAAGTGTCGTGCAATGATATGCAACAGGAGTCTTCAACTGCATATTATCACCTTACATCACCCACTTTTAAGGTCGAAGCTCGATCCTGAACAGTTGAAGGCGATTATATGCAATGGGACGTCTCCCACTGTTATAATCACCTCCGACCATCCCCACACCAAGGTCCAACCTCCAGTGTCCGATCTCAGCGGGCCATATTAGCGAGGCGTCCGTCACTAATATTGTCAACATCAACCTTCCACTCCATTCAACTCCTCCCTCCACGGGTCTTTGTGGTGCAGTTAACGAATGCCTAGGGTTACGATAAACGTCTAGACGTTGAGAAGGGGGCGGTGTCCCCCAACTCTTCTCGGTTACTCGCTCGATGAATAAAGGTCCGCGAAAGCTAACCTAACTATTTCGGCCTTCAGCCGCGATATCTTTTAGTGAATTGAAGCGTATGATTCATTTAAATTTTAATTTAAAATAATTATATTGTATCTAATTAAAAACGAAGCTGAAAAAGCAATTTAAAATTCGAGATATTTTAGAAATATTTAAGAATTGTGGCCGTTTAATACCAGCTTGAGTTTGCAGCACGCGCTAATCTATTTTCCATATGTATCAATTAGTCAAAAAAGCAAAGGTATAGCGGGTTTAATAATAAATTATCGTTGAAAGAAATTTGAATGTCACAGTCTAAGAAATCAGAAAGCTATAATGAAATAATTGATATGTATAAAAAAATTACATATAAATTCGGCCTATCGAAATTATGTAGAGTTAAAGAATGTAAAGGTTATAAAAAGTCGAGTGTTTGCTTTTACAAGCTGGAAACTGCAACCATCACCATAAGATATCACCAAAGTCTAGGAGAAGGGAAAAAGTAAGAATCAACTAAACTTTGGCAGAGGTGTCAGGTGACGATAAGGCACAAGTAAAGGTTTGTTAGTGGTGAAACAAGCTCAAAATCTCGAGTGGCATCCAAACGGCAACCCCTCTTAAGGTACTATAATTCTTCACCCTAAGAACTAAGCGTTTCAAAAGCGCCAGCTTAAACTAATTGTTATTACGCAATTTTACCATTAAACGCATAGTAGGCTTTAAGTTACCCTTTCCAAGAGTGATTCCTACGAATGACTTCTACATAATTTGAAGTTTCGATAGGCCGAATTTATATGTAATTTTTTTATACATATTAATTCTGATTTCTTAGACTGTGACATTCATATAATTTATAATATCAGTCCCTTCACGGGTTTGATATTCTTACCTATAAATGAAGTGCGAAGCAAAACAACATTTTTGTATAAATAGTGTTTGCTTTTGGAAAAATTAAACACTAGTAAATCAATTAATCCATTTTTACCTACCCGACTGAACTTTAGTTCAGGGGGAGGTTTTACTGTAAGCGGATATCCTGTGTAAGCGGAAATCACGTGACCTAGCTCGTGGAGCCAAAAGTCTAGAGACGTAATCATGCCAGTTTATCGTTCAATCAATATCGTTCAATTCCGTTACCTCCTTTAAGCGTGGCTGCCAGTTTCAGGTGTCGTGCAATTATATATGCAAAAGGACGTCTCCTATTGCCTTTCACCATCCACTTTACGGTCAAACCTCGATGCTGGACGTCTCCCACTGTGATAATCACCTCCGACCATCCCCAGATCAAAGTCCAACCTCTAGTGTCTGATCTCAGCGGGTCATATTAGCGAGGCGTCCCTCACTAATATGGTCCACATCAATCTTCCACTCTCCAAACATCGCCCGGGCAATGGGTAAATTAGCGTTGCCTAGGGTTACGATAAACCTCTAGACTTTGAAGGGTGTTCCTTCCTACTTCATGGCCACATCACTCGATTAATAAAGGCCTTCGAACGGTTTATATACTACCTTTTTGGAGTGAATGCAAATGAGCCTTATGGTGTGATATCGTTTAGGGAAATGAAACGCAATATTACTTTATTTTATAATTAAAAATATCAAAATGGTCAAACTTAATCTAATTAATAATTCAGTTGAAAAATCAATTTAAAATTCGAGATAGTTTAGAAGATATTTAAGAAATTGTTCAAAAATTTAAAGAAATGTGACCGTTTAAAACCAGCTTGAATTTGCAAAACGCGCTAAGCTGTTTTCCAAATATCATTTAGTCCAAAAAGCAAAGGTATAACGGGAAGTAAAGGCTTAGTCTTGCTGCAAACTTGGGGTGGATTGAATAATCTATATAAAAGTGCGTTTACACGGGTATCCAATATCCCACCGTCAACTGAATTCGAATTAAGAGAGACAAAGGTACTTTGACAAAATTTGATAAGACTTCTTTCGGGTACGAGAGTATCTTTAGTTAAACACAGATTTAAATAATGAAATATTGATAAAGTACATGAAGTAATAGAAAGTAAGGTGCCTGAATTGGTTACAAAAGGGGGAAATCAAAAGCTTAGCCGAGCTTTATTAATTGCTTCAAAATGGTAAACAAAAATTTTATTTCTTAAACAGTAGAATGATTAGGAATATCCATTGAATTCGAGTTAATAGAGAGAAGGTATAGTTTATTGAGTACGAGTGCTTCTCTTGGTTAAACAAAGATTTCAATAATGAAAGATTGATAAGGTATATGGAAGTAAGAGAGAGAAAGGTGGATGAATGGGTTGCGAAAAGGTTAAAACATAAACCTAGCAAGCTTTAATTTATTAAACAGTAGATAAGCTATTTTTAATGTTTCTTTTGATCGATAACTGAAAATTACATTCACTGGGCTCTTCTACTCGGGTAGCCCTTTTCAGCCCTCTAATTTTGACTATTATATTATATCATGATTATCCCATTAAATTAACCTTAATTCACCGTAATTAAAAAGTAGGCAAGATTTTCTTATCATTTGATTTTTTAACTTTAATAATATGTCTTCTCGGCCTACATAAAGGAGATTTAAGGATTCGCTACTCATAGATGCACTGCTCCAATGGGTGGTTTACGTTAGCCTTTAGAATTGTTGCGAACCCTCTCGCTTGCGCGATGGTGTCGTCTTCGATTGTGTCGGCAATCGTTTCTCGCCTATATTTCGGTGATAAGAGGCCTCTTTCTCACGATATTTTGGGTAGAGTACTCGAATAAACCAAGGCGATTGAATTTAAAACGCATTACTTAGAAATGTGGCTAATTTAATATATTACGTCTCTGTAAGAACATTACACAATGAAAGGTCTAGGGATTAAATATTACATGGTATGTTAAATACCATCTTGAGTGTTCAGCACGCGCCTAAGTTCAAGCGAAGGAAGTGTAAGCTTAGGCTTGCTGCAAACAAAATGTGGTTTGGATCATCTAAGTACAATTCTACTACTATACTATAGTTGATAGATCGAATATACTCGTAGTAAATATAACCAGTTCAAGCGGAATTGAAATATAAAATTTAAAGCTGAGGCGGATTGATACTTAACGTTAGAAATCATAACAAAAATGATAGTCATGAAAATTCTCTTTGAGGTATAGTAGGTTTCTTGTGTTTAAAAAACCAACAGTCTATATTTGAACAAAACAATGCGCATCTGATGTTGGAGAAACCAAATCTAAAATAAAAAGCTTCAGTTATCTACACTATAAAGCCGGGAAACATTTCCCAGAAAAATCATTTAAAAAGCAGGCGTGTCCAGTGAACTTTGTTAGAGAGCAGAGGTATTAAGAGAGCTATAAATATTTGAGTCATGCTTTTATTGGATTAGAGATGTTGGCATTATAGAGATAGTTATTAAGGTAATTGACTGCTATTACCTTTGGATTTGTTTGTGTATGTTACTATCTTTCAGCTAAACTATAGTTAAATATAAGTTGGAGGTTTAGGAGTACTGAATAGCAGTTAAACTTCGTGAAGACCTTGTCAATATAGATCAACCACCGCTGAATGTAATCACCATTTGAAGTCAACAGAGCAACTTCACTGGTGCCATTTCCATTTCATAGCAGGAAGAGACGGCCTGGCCACAATAATTGGGACATAAAGCAGCGAGTGTTTTGAGACTCGACATGTTAGATGCCTACAGTCACATTTTTATATAACTATTCAAGTGTAAATACTAACGGTATGGAATTTAGTCTTTTTTTCAGGCTTTTTAAGATATTTTTTTTAGGAGCGCGGATGAAATTCTTGTCAGCCTGCCAGCTGCTTTTGACAAGCTATATCCTTGGATTCTTCCAATGACTGAGATCATTCACACTTATGATGAAAACCTCAGCAATGCTCCTCTATTAGAACGTCAGAACAAGAAATTCAGACGAAATCAATACCGGAAGTATTGCCAGTCATCTACCGAGGAAGGGCTAATGGAACTTGCAGTCTAGAATATCCTGGGTTTGTCCAAGAGTAACTTGATGGAGAATCTGCATCGTTTGATTTTGGTCTCTTCCGGACGGAAGCCACCCCCGACTGAATCATTCGTTTTTATCATTGAATCATTCGATTAACAAAAGGTAATTGGGCAGTAAGCCTAATGATTCCGATGTATTTATTTATTTGTATTCCGATGTATTTAAAATTTGTATTTCACTTATTTACATTTAAAATAAACATTTCATTCTGCCTGTCTCTACTCATCCTACGACCTGACATAAAATAAGGACATGGGAAATTTGAGTACTATGAGTATAGTGAAAAATTGTTATACATTGTAACATAGAGGGAAAATAAAATCCTGGCAATCAAAAGCACCCTGGTCGAAATACTCATCCTAATTCTTTACATACGTCCATCTTTTATTTAAAGTAGGGCTAGGCCGAGACATTATAATCTACCAGTTAATGTCTATGGTTTTCTATTCACCTAATAGCTCTAGACGCAAAAATTCGGCTAAATTATTAAAAAAATATTTCCCAAGATTTTTTGGGATAAACAGAATTTTACGGTGTAAGGCTGAGCGCAATTCCCTTAGGGAAGGTTGTCGAATTTTCTTTCTTTTACTCAAGTTTCGTTAATAAAACATCGGTAAGGAAACCTCCATTGGAAAATTTATTTTATTTTCCTACTCTTTAAAACTGACCACTCCCTCAAAATCAATTATTTAGCCTCCCTCAGCCAACCGCACCTTTTTACGGCTTCCTTTACTTAAAAAAGTCAAACTTAAGAAGCTTATAATGATTTATCGATCTTTATATATAATGAATGAATTGTATTTAAAGGAGAGTTCCACGTAGAGCTATGAATCGGATATCCATTAGTATATTTCCAGATATTTTATTTTAGGAAAAAATTGTATGTAACTAAAAAAATAAATTTGTTTATTCGTATAATTGTTAAATGTATGAGGTTTACACGAATTTCACTTTATCTACGAACCAATTATTCGTATTGAAACATGACGATGGATACCAAAATTCACATTTCCAGAATTAGTCTAAAATATAAGAAAAATATTCCAAATTGACTTTTAATTTGAAGAATATAAATAAAACAACGAAACTAAGATTTTAAATCAATTTTTTCTTCATGATTTTTTACGAATATAAATTCAGAATTGTTTTATCCTAACGTATAACGAGGATAATATTCCAAAGGCCATGTTTTGGATAAAAACGGAAATGGATTATGTTTCATAGATTATTTTTGAACACGTTAACTCGAAAGAAAAAAAATCTTTTTTTAATCAGACAGTTAATATACTATATTGCAGAATTAAGTACATTTTATCCAATTAATAAAAATTATACGAACTCTAGTACCACGATCTGATCAAAATTTTATTGTGACGAGACACGTTTCATTTTACAGGAAAATATTAGCGGAAATGTTAGGTATAGTTTCTTGTAAGTACACCGCAATTTTTGTGTTTGCCAAAAAGTGTTGAATATATATTTCTACCATCATCTTAGGCACCTGATAATGTATGTTAATTGGCACCGCCGCACTAGAGAGTATTCTGTCGAATGGGAATCGGCCGCCTAACTGACTTTTATCTTGATCCTCGAAGAGTCACCTACACTTTGATAAAAATAAATACAGAGAAAACCACGTAGTATATTTCTAAAACCGCTTATCGTACGAGATATTTTGGATCGTGACCCTTCTTAATCGGACGTAACCGTAAGATAAAAATCGCTGGAAAATAAACATTGCGATATCAAATTTTAAATGCAACAGAAAGCCTCGTGCCAATTACTAAAATTCCGTTGCCAGTTATTCCACTCTTATAAAACTAATTCTTAAATGTCATGGTACCCAGGTGTATAGCCAATGGACAAAAATCTTGATTAAGATGAATAACTAATCGTAGCCTTTATAAGCGTCTTCTAACGGCCGACAATGGCAAAAGTAGGAACGCCGGTTATTGACTTCTACTGTGTAGCACTGTTTCTTACATAACAGCATTTTCCGCTGGTCATCTCATCGCGTGATCATTAGACCGAGATGGTCAATTCCAGCTACACAACAGCCCGGGCTTTACGGGTGTGGAGCAGAGCGAACCAATCACGCGCACTGAATGAGCCTGTCGTCTCGTGTTAGGCTAACAAGAGAATCGGAGGCTCCCTATCGCAACAGTTGCACCTTGCCCTCTATATCTCTACTATCATAGCCATGGACATGATATTTCAGTACTAATTGGGACTGTTTAACGAAGGGCTGATTCCTACTTTCAACAACTGGCACGCCAGAAACCGTTGATAGGAGTTGGTCACTCTTGGTCATGATTCTCGCGTCAAGTGCCATTCGGCCCTCGCTCGGATCGACCCAGAACAACCTCCTCCACCCACCTCGTGCGTGTCTGCTAGGGGTAAAGAAGAGGCAGACACGCACGAGTTACTACTTTTGCCATTGTTTGGCGAAAGATGACGCTTATCAATGCAAGGTTTTGTTATATATCTGTATCTATTAAGATATTTATCCATATTGCTTAACGGTACTATCCCTTTTAAAGATTATCCACTATTCTATTGTACTCATTTGATATGTTTTATTTATTTTCTTTGTACAGTGTCGTGTTGCCGTCCAATTCATAACTTTAAATAAACGACGTATCGATTAAAATAGGTTTTATTTTATAGGTTATCGATCAGACTCGAAAAAAATTAAACATTCGTAACACACTAAGACGCGTTTTAAACTGACCATAGTTCTCTCTACGTTGTACGTACATTATTCTATGTCTTTAAAAACGTATAAAATTCGTCGACCTCGAATGCGTATCAATATTCCGTATCGGCCAGAATTCGCGATGTCCAAGTTTTCAGTTTTACCACGTATAACCGTTAATTATCACTTATGCGATCTGTTAGGGCCAACCTTGCGAACCCTTAGATTTTTGGGAATATCCGTTTATAAATGTTCACCGCGTGATAACGCGCGTGAAAAAGTCTGCAGCGATAGATTATCCTTCACATCTTGTTACCATTTTTTCGTTATGATAGTTCTATTTTTAAACTTTCTTCGCCTGTCAATTTCAACATTATACGAACCTCAAGCTTCTATCGAGCTCTGGGGAAATTTTTTCGCGACTTTTAAAGGATCCCGGACTGTTAGTGTTGTGAACTCAATCTCTTATACCGGGATTTGCAGCGTTCTTAGCATCTTGTTTTACGTTTTCTCTCTGAAACGAGTTGATTTCTATAAAAAACTTCACAAACGTTTCGAGGAAGTTCAGAAAGATAGAAGTGAAGGTGATGAGTGCGATGATTGATGGATCAAAAGATTTCGCAAGGCGAGAGTAAGCTACTTTTAAATATTCCTTAAGAAATTCATCGGTTGGGCCGAAATGCTGCATTTTTTTTCCCAACAAAAATTTTTTTTATTGTATTTTAAAATATTTAAAACGATTTTTAATTAACTCTCATCAACGATACTGCCTGGTCTAAAAGGTCAAAGTTTTCTCTTGAAACTAAATATAAGTTAAGTAGCAATTTCGGAAAGATAAAAATGACTGTCAAATTCATATATATGACACATAATTCTACAATAAGTCACTATGGTTGCTTCATTAATAAGGAAATAACAGCTTAAAGAATTTTCTTTTTAGTAAAAATACTTGACAATCCCGTTAAACTATATTCAAATTTGTATATTTTTTGGCAATTTTAATTTAAATCCAAAATACGCATCAATCTTTAGTTTAAAATAGTATATAACAGCCAAAAAATCAAAAATCCTTCGATAAAAAGATGGGATAGTCACAGAGCATCTTAAAAGTGTCTTACTTTTAAGTAAGACTTTTAAGATGATCTGTGACTATCCCATCCTTTTTATTTAAGTGTGGCTGTCCCCATTTTTTAAGAAGACATGGAATACTTTAAAAAATGATGTCATCTAAACTTTCTTTCTCTTTAATCAAGACTATTTTCTTGGTAATTTTCGTTTGCCTGACGATTGTCTTCATGTCAAGCCAAATCGTGCTCAGTGGCATGGCTTTAAAGTCTTCGAAAGGTGGTACCTTGCCCTACGTCTGGTTTGGCATGAACTGTCTCGCCGCCCTTTACACTTCCGCCGTGTGGTGTTTGTCACTTCATTGGTTTCTTATATTGGGATTTCTCGTCAAGATTAAGTACAATGACATCAATCGTGTCATGAACGAAAGCTTAGATGACCACGATTTTCGGATCAGCCCGATCCGCGCCAATACTGACGTGATACGACATCATTACCGCGTAACAAATTTGTGTGGAGAAATGAACGCCTTTATGAAATACTACGCTGCCTCTACTATTACCATCCATACTCCGCTATTTTCCTTTCTAATCTTTCAGTTAATGTGGGTAAAAATGGAAATTGTGTCCAAAGTAATCACTGGCTTGTGGACGATTGGTTTGGCCATTTACCAGTGTATTTTACTCTTCAGCGCAGCAGCTATACCAAACAATGTAAACAACCCGGATAGTTCTTCATATTTTACCCAAAACGAGATTTAATAATGGTTATCTTTTAACCCAAAATATTATTTCTCGTTTCACCCAAATACATAAGACCCAATTCCCGTTCAACCAAAGCCAACCCAAAATATTATTTCTCGTTTCACCCAAATACATAAGACCCAATTCCCGTTCAACCAAAGCCAACCCAAAATATTATTTCTCGTTTCACCCAAATACATAAGACCCAATTCCCGTTCAACCAAAGCCACTTTCAAAGAGAAATTTTAGCCTTGAAAATTAGTTTCACATTTTGAATTGCTACTACAAGGAACAGAAAAATATTAGGTTGTACGCCAAACCATACTTTCTCATTATATATAGTCTATTTACACTGTATATATTAAATTTCAGTCATTTTAAGGGAAATGTAAATGGGTTAATGGGAATTGGGTGAAATCGTGGGCGACCATCAGGAGTACATAAAACGTAGTTCTAAAAGGACCATGGAAACGGTAAAAAATGATTCTTAAAAAATCATTACGGAAAAGGTTTTACCCTACTTATATTGAATTATGCCCATTAGCACAGTTCCCACTTGCACAGTTTCCAGTTAGCGCAATTCCTATAAGCGCCGTTCCCATTGGCGCAGTTTCCCATTATAATGTCACCATTTAATGTCCCAGAAGAACTAACCTAACCTTAACCACTAAATCGCATTCAAAAACGAAGTTTTCTAAAAGAGAATTAACAAATGAGCATTACCTAAATGGAAAATTTATAATTTAGCAGTAACACTTTGTCCTTTATTTTAGCATAAAAATTGAGCCTTATTAAAATTAAATCTTTAATAAAACCGCCGCAAAATTTACAAAACTGACCCACAACACGGAAATTAGCAAAATCATGCCAAACTCTACAGAAACACGTAGGCAAAAATGACCTATTTAGTTGTTTTTTTCAATATTATCTGAATTTGCTAACAACAATTAAAACCAAATAAATCGAAAACTATAACATACCATTTTCCGAAAGTAGGCTCGAACTCACTATCTTCTGGTTAAAAGCCGTCTATGCTAACCTCCCCGCTATGAATCACGGCTACTCAACTAAAAAAACGTTTATCTCCCTATTGGAAACTGCGCTTATAGGAATTGCGCTAATGGGGATGGCGCTAATATGAACTGCGCTAATAGGCACATACCCTTATATTTCCATTTCTAACCGAAAAGATGGAAACCTACACTTGAGTTCACAGTAGTTCCTGGAGTTCGCGTGAGTTCTTCGAATTCGTTGGGGCGAATTCGAGAGAGTTCTCGCGAGTGGAGTTCGTGGGAGTTTCCAAAATTTCCCAGAGTTTTGAAAATTTGAAAGACTTCGCATAAAAATTATGAGAGTATAAGTGAGTTAGCGTAAGTTTAAAAGAGTTCGCGGAGTTCTGACGAATTCCCTAAGTGTCAGTCCCCTCGGTTTTAACTTATGTAACTCTAAAAAATTAAAAATTAAACTGACATACTATTTTGCGGACATAAAATCCAAAAATGAATGGAAATACAATGCATGGGCCTTTACACGCGAAGAGGGAACACCGCGACGTTACACGAAAATATGCCCTTTTTAAAGAGCGACAACAATTGGAACAAACGCGTTGAAAGCTACGTTCCTTCCCCCAACTACATCTGTATTTCGAGGCATCTATTTATAACGTGGAGTGATACGTCATCACTCCACGTAAAAAAGTCACCCAAAAGAGTACAGTCTCCTAGACACGCCACTGCAAAATTTTAAGGAGAGCGGAGGCAATACCAGCCTTACCGCCTGAAAAGATACTGCGATATTGAAAAAAGTACCGGATGAAAGGCAAGAGTTAAAATAGAGCGAGGTTGTTTGCCCACACGGCTCCCACATGTTAAAGGCGAAAAACACACATTTCTTTACATAATATTTCATTTGATTGACCAATTTTTTCTTTCCATGAAGTTTAGCATTGTGCACCAATAAACCTAAACTTAAAAAATTTGGAAAATTCTCTTTGCTCAAAAATACAGAGAGTGTTTATGCATGTGTATGTAGATATTATATAAAATAATTATTTCCACCATGATTTAGAAGTACATCCTAGGCTAAGAGACTATGGAGCCTCTTTCTTTCCCTTATCGGGAAAACTTACGCAAATAAGGGGTAAATTTTAATTACTTTCGTTTATGTACTCCTGAAACTATGAAAAGAACATTGTCACGTGGGATTCCTACCAGATTCTTAGACATGTCTGTTATAAAAGATAATATTTGTTTTATTTCAGGCTCAGAAGATAAGTTTTAAACTTTATGGAATATCTTTGATTCCCATGAAAGCGGAGCATAAACTTACAGTAAGTTATAAATATACGGGATCGACGCATAAAATGGTTCTTAAGATTGATTTAATATACGCTTCAAAAGGAATTTTAGTTAAACCCGAGTTATTTTTCAGAATAAATTTGTTAGTAAAACTTTGATATTTTAGGATAAAATTAGTAGATCGCTAAGAAATCACTTGTTTTTAGGTTCCACTCTCCTTTTAAATAGTTAGACTAGTAGGAAAAGCCTCTTTTCGCCAAACTTTGAGTGATAATTGAAAAAGATGTCTTTATATGTAGTCATCAAGGTCGATCAAGGAGACCATTTTTTCCTGAACCTGGCTCGTCGGCTTTGTTTACATATCCACCTTGTATTCATTAGGCTGGTATTGCATTTGTAGAGAAATTATTTTACCAACTCTCAATTCGAACGATTAATATTTGCCGCAATAGCAATACACTATGAACGTCACAAAAAAGTTACGTCTTTGTTTTCAGATAATTTCGGGGATGACGAGCCTCTTGAGTGAGCCCACCGGGTTTACGTTTCTTCACATGTTTGTCATAAACAATTCTTCAATTATAAATGTAAGTCTCTACTGGTTCGTTGTGAAGCTTACAAATGTTGAAATTATTATTTTTTGCAGATGTTTAGTGCAGTGGTTTCTTACATTGAATTGTAATTATTAGTCAACAACTTGAAAACCAAAACTAAGAGGATGAGTCAAGTATATTAGTTAGAAATTTCAAGGCTATTCGGTTTACAACAATCTATTTCAATAAATAAACCAACTAGGGGGGCACAGGGGGCATTGCCCCTCCAATGTTGATCTTGCCCCCTGCAATAAATTCGATTGCCCCCAGCAATGTCGAACTTGCCCCCTCCGAAATTTTAGATTGCCGCCTCTATGGATATTCCACCCGCCTCCGTGGAGAGCGGTATCTCCCACTGAAATTTTATTTTCGATTAAGTTATCAAACGGTGTTTTGATTTCGCTATGGCAAATTGCTGTGCTGGATGTAACTAGTTATTAACGACTGCCTCAGTTGAAGATATGCTTCAATGCTCTGGTTCTTGTCAAGAATTCTTTTACGCAAAATGCACAAATCTCAAAAACGAAGTAAACCTACGAAAACTGGGCTCCAAAAGGCAAAGCTGGAAATTCGAAAGCTGTAAAATAGCCGCCAAAGAAGACGTCCTAGTAAGTCAACAACCTACTTTATATACAATAATGAACTTAATTACGAATATTTCTCAGAAATTGGACAAATTAAATTCTATTGAGAAAAATATTACTGATATAGAAGAATCGGTTAAATTTTGTTGTAACAAAATAGACGATTTTAATGAAGGAATGAAAGACATGACTCACTCTATCACAACCATAAAAAACGAATTACAAACAATAACAGCGAAGAATATTGAATTAGAATCGAAGGTAGCTTATTTAGAAGTAAAAGTAGCTGACCTTGAATTTCAACAAACTGAAGATTCGCTTGATTTTCTGGTATTCCAGAAACCGGAAACGAAAATCCGATTCAGATTGTTGAATTGCTAGATCCTTATCTTTATCCATAAAACCTAATGATATTATAAAATGTTATCGTAAAAAAATTTAATTAATAGTACTAATTATAAAAAAAACGATTAACCCGATTGAAATTAAATTTCGAGACATACTAGTTAGAGATAGTGTAATCGATGCTGCAAAAAATAAGAATAACCTATTTTGTGATAAAATTCATCAAACTTTTAAAAATGAGAGATAATATGTTCTCTTTATATCTCAAAAAATTGCGATTTGAAACCAAAATGTATGCTAAAGAATATAATTTCAAATTTGTCTGTGTAAACGATTGTAGAGTTTTGCTTCGGAGGAAAACGCGAAAATACACAGAATTACGTCTATTAAAGATCTTAAACAAATACGATAAAATAATAATAATAATAATGATAAAAAAAAATTATATAATTTTATGAACTTCGTTTCAAACTTTGACCTCTCAAACCAAATAAATTTCCATACTGCAGAGCTTTATCCTCACAATTTAAAAACAAATGATTGCTGTAAGAAAATAAAAAAAATCATAAATTTGGGTTAAAAGTTTTTCATCATAACATTCTTAGCATCACGAAAATTTTTGATGAACTAAGACTATTTTTAAACAACCTCGGTCTCGACTTTGATATCATAGTTTTGTTAGAATGCTGGCTAGAAGGTAAAAACCTTGATTTATTTAAATTAAATGATTATCAAAATTCCTATACATAAAAATTTAATAATCAAAATGATGGAATATTAGTTTTTACAAAAATCCACCGAAGTAGACATAGGTGGAGTAAATGCTATTTACCTATATATTAGACATAATAATCGTATAGCTCACCGAGTTATCTTTCATATTGCTCACCGACCAGTAACTTTTTACCGAAGCTAGACCAACTGCTAACTGACTGTAATAAATTCAACATATTAAATACGTATTTGATAGGAGACATTAATATAAATATTATCTCACCAGAAATGAAGGATGGCAGTATTGAGTATCTAGATATTTTAAGTCTACATGGCTATGTACCTCTTATACATAAGTATACTAGAATTTCGGAACATTCAAAAACATGTAGTGACCATTGTTTTGTTAAATCTAAAAATAATATTGACTTTAAGAGTTTTATACTTGAAACGAATATAACAGATCATTATCCAATCATTATTAATGCAAAATGTGATTTAGAATTACCACGCGATTGTAAAAAACTGAAACAACATACTAAAATACATTACGATAACTTAACTTTTGGCTCCAGTTTGAAAAATGGCTAACTGTTTACAAATCGACAAATGTAAACTTTGCCCTGGAATTTTTTTTTGGATACACTCAATCTCTACATAAAATTAGCCTCAACTCTTAAACGCGATATAAGAAGAAATTTAAATATTAAATTTAAAGAACCCTGGATGACATTAGGATTGGTAACGTCGATAAAAATTAGAGATAAATTAAAGCTAAAATGTTTAAAAGAACCATTTAATAATAAATTAAAGTTAAAATTTATTAAATATAGAAATAACTTAAATACTTTAATAAAAGTTATAAAAAATAATTATTATCGGACTAAAATTGAAAATCTTAACAAAGACGGCAAACGATAAACGAAGCCTCCTCGAGGACTAAACCTAAAATCCCCATAACTAAAGTAAAAAACAGTTCAGATAACAATATTGTAATAGACGCGATTCGAGACCCTGTAAAGTATGCTACGATGTTTAATAATTATTTTTCTACGATAGGTGAGACTCTCGCGAACAATATCCTAACGAATCAAACAGTAAATACTCCAAACACTGAAGGGATAAAACTTAAACAAATTCAAAACTCTTTATTTCTTGCCCCGGTAGATGAATGCGAAGTACGTTAAATAATAAACTCTCTTAACCTTAATTCCGCTATCGGTCATTAGATCCGCAATTATAAAAACTATTGTTAATTATATTAAACCGCCATTAACTTACATAATCAATCTGAGTTTCACAACAGGGATATTCCCAGAGTCGTTAAAATTAGCCATTGTCTCACCTATAAATAAATCAGGTGATCGTTTGGAACTATGTAATTATAGACCAATTTCTATTTTAAGCCACCTTTCTAAGCTTTTAGAAATGGCGCTAATGGGAAACGGCGCAAAAGGGAATCGGCGCTAATGGGAAACGGCGCTAATGGGAAACTGCGCAAATGGGGACGGCGCAAATGGGCACCGCGCTAATGGAAAAATGCGCTAATGGGAACTGCGCTAATAGGCACATACCCCATCTTTAACCACCCTCGAACAATGACCTCAATCAGGATACAACGATGGATACTTCGGTTAAAACAATACGTTTTTAATGTTCAATATCATCCTGGAAAAACTAACCCTGTTGATTATATTTCACGACATCCTTGCAAGATACACACTCTTATTGTCGCCTATCCGATAGCTACAGTAACACCATTTGGCTCAATAACGATCGCGGATGTAAAACAGGCGACACTCAAAGATGAAACCCTGACCCCAATATTCAATGCAATTCGATGTCTCTCTTTGGGAATCGGTCGTTCTTTATCCCGATAAAGATAAGGCCTTGTGGGAAGCTTTCAAGAACATAAAATATCAACTAACTGAAAGTGAAGGATTGCTTCTGCGCGGCACCAACATAGCTTTTGCCATAATCACTAATTCCTGCGGCAATCGATGTTGCTCTCGAAGGACATCCTGGTGTAGTGAGAACCAAAAAACTATTTCGAGATAAATTATCAAACTCCATGGATTATTTATAGAACTACTTTGCAAGTGAATTATTGAATTCTAGCTTAATACTGAACCTTCTACAATTTTTCACCTTTGAAATTTCCCTATCATGTGCCTATTAGCGCAGTTCCTATTAGCGCAGTTCCCATTAGCGCAGTTCCTATTAGCGCCATTCCCATTTGCGCAGTTCCCCTTAGCGCAGTTTCCCATTAGTGCGGATCCCATTTGCGCCGTCCCCATTTGCGCAGTTTCCCACTAGCGCCGTTTCCCACTAGCGCCGTTTCCCAATAGCGCCGATTCCCAATAGCGCCGATTCCCAATAGCGGCGATTCCCATTTGCGCAGTTTCCCTTAAGCGCAATTCCCATAAGCGCCGTTTCCCATTTGCACCGTTTCCCATATGGAGATAAATGTTTTTTTAAGTGAGTTGCCTTGGTTCGGTAGCGGAATGGTTAGCATAGACGGCTTCTAACCAGAAGATTGTGAGTTCGAGCCTACATACGGAAAATGATATGTTATAGTTTTCGATTTATTTGGTTCATGTAAATTTTTAAAAATAATTGTGGTTCATTTCAGTTTTAATTGTTGTTAGCAGTTTCATATAATGTAGGAAAAACTGAAAAAAAAACGAAATAGATTATGTGGTCAAATTTGCGTACGTGTTTCTGTTAAATTTTGCATGATTTTGCTGTTTTCCGTGTTGTGGGTCAGTTTTGTAAATTTTACGTCGGGTTTAATTACAGATTTAATTTTAATAGCGGTCAAGTCATTTTTATGCTAAAATAAAAGACAAAGTGGTACTACTAAATTACAAATTTTTCATTTAGGTAATGCTCATTTGTTAATTCTCTTTTAGAAAACATCCTTTTTGAACGTGATCCAGTGGGTTAGGTTAGGTTAGTTTTTCTGAGACAATAAATGCTGAAACAGGAAACCCTTTAGAAGGTAGGGTTAAAAAAAGTTTTAGGAAAGAGTGGATCGCGCGTCTAGGACATAGCGGTTATTGGGAAGCTGCGCTAATGGGAAACGGTGCTAATGGAAAATTGCGCTAATGGGAACCGCGCTAATAGGAACTGCGCTAATGGACATAATCTTTTAGGAGGTAGCCACACGTTTCGAGAGATGGAACGAAGCGGGAATTATGCGAATTTTCGGCCGAATATTAAATTATTTGTAATTTGCTTGTGACTTTTATGAGCATCGCATTTCTTCACTTTATTTTGATATTTCTCTTTCCACTCTTTTATTGGAATTAGGCCTATTAAAAATAAAATGCCCTTTTAATTTCTTTCCTTCTCTTCCTCGCTCGCAGAACCTTCCAACAAGCTACTTCTTCTACTATAATTTAAATTAAAGATCCAATTTCAAATAGTTCAACACGTTTGAACTTTTATCGTTATTCGTTTTCAAAATCTTTTCGATGAAGGACTTAATTCAGAAACTCTAATTAAACCTACTCGATCGATAAATATATAATTGTATTCAAGGTACTTAAGTTAATACTACTTATGCTAAGCTTTCTTTTTACGTTGACACGGAGAGTTATCTTGACCAGCCCATACTCCATATCAAAAGTAAAACTAAAAGTAAAAACTTCTTCCTTCGTAAACATTTTCTGCCGGTCTCCTCGAAGAATAAACTTGGTAAAACGGTCATTCCAGGGCATCAAGAATTCAGAAATCTTTGTGTCTTTCGGAAAATATTTCGAAAATAGGGGTAGATCGAAAAATGGCTGATTCCTAAAAAAAAGTGTTATTTGGGATTACTTCGATGTTTTCGAAGAGGATACTACTAAAGCCGTATGCAATTTGTGCCAGGTTAAGTTATCTCACGGAGGCCAGGGTAAATCTGCAAGCACAACAAGCTTAAGGACTCACCTGGAGCGAAAGCATCAAAAAGAATTTAAGCAAATGATCAAAAAAGAAAGTGGAAAAGCTGTTCCGGTGCCTGATGGTCAGAGTGCTAAATCATCTACTGCAGTTGATATTCAGTCCAATTTCAGCCAACCCACTTTGGCTGCTGTGTTGGAGAGGAAGAAAATTTGGAACATCAACGATTACAGAGCTACAGAAATAAATTACTCAATAGGTGAAATGATGGCCCTCGATAATCAGCCTTACTCCATTGTGGAAAATGAGGGATTTCTCCGCCTGATAAATTAGATTGTGCCAAACTACAAGGTAAGTCATTAAATAGAAAAAATTCACAATTTCAAAGGCTGTATGCAGTAAAATATCGTTATACTTAGAAAAAAATTTCTGTCAGCAGGTTCCATCCCGTACTTATTTCAAGGACAAAATTATCATTAGCTTCACTGGACACGGGCTTACCCCTGATTTTGCTTTGAATCACGCGGTGCTCAGCGTTCAACGTTTCCTAGCAAAACACAACGCAGAAAACATTGCCGAGATGCTGACAAAGATGAGAGATGATTGGGCCATTCAAGATGACAGAAGTCATTTACTGATTCGTGACAATGCCGCCAATATTGTCAAGGGAGCTAACGATGGTGGATTTGACAATGAAGCCTGCATCATTCACATACTGCAGCTAGCAATTGGAGATGCTATCAATAGCCAGAGAGCCATTCATGATATGATCGGAGCAGCAAGGGGAATTGACACTCATTTCAACCACTCTTCAAAAGCTTGCACGCGACTTAAAGAAATTCAAACTGAGTTGAATATGGCCAACAAGAAGCTCGTTCAGGACGTTAAAACATGCTGGAATTCGACCTATTACCTTCTTGACAGATTGTCGGAGCAAAAGAGAAGCCTTGCACTCTATGCCACAGAGTCAAAAATTTCGGACCTGACCCAGAACCAAAAATTTCGGACCTGACCCAGAACCAAAAATTTCGGACCTGACCCAGAACCAATGGAATCTTCTCGAGGCATCGCTAGCTCTTCTTTAGCCATTCGAAGAAATTACAAAATCAGTCAGTAGCTCCTTCTCCGTAATTTCGGAGGTGATTCCAAATCTTGTGACATTGAACCGTTTCCTCACAAAAGTAAATCATGCTCATGCTGGTGTAGGTACCATGAAGGAGACTCTGAAGAAGGCGTTGGATCGTCGATTCCTCCAAGATGTGTTAGAAAACAAGCATTTCGTTGTGGCAACCGCATTGGACCCTCGATTCAAGTTAGCGTTCATGATGGATAAGCTAGAACCTAAATAGAAAATGATGCAGGAAGAGTTCACCAAGCTGAATAACAATGGTAGAGTTGTGATAGCCGAGGCTCGTCCCGAAGTGGTAAGGTCAGCACCTGCCAAGACCGCTCGTTACAGTCGTCACACAGCATTCTGGGACGTGTACGACGAAATTACGGAAGCTGCAAAAATGAGTCAAAGCCAAGGACAAGAAGGAAGTCAAACTGAAGAAAGTACAGATCAAGTGGAGCCTCAGATGGATTAACAACTGAAATCGGAGTGGAACTCATTTTTCGCACTTTCGTTGCTAGGGAGGAAGGAATGCCCCTTTGCATTTTGGAAAGTTAACAAATCCACCTTCCCGAATCTAGCGTGCCTGGCCCGCAAATTCCTCGGCGCTCCAGCCAGCAGTGTCTACAGCGAACGACTGTTTTCAGAAACTGGGAATATTTATGAAGATCATCGAAGCCGTCTCCTGCCACAGAATGCTGAGAAATTGGCCTTCATTCATCATAACCTTCCACTACTTGGATATAAGTATTAAATTGAATACTTTATTGGAAAAAATGATTAAAAACTAATAAAGATTAAGAAAGTCTGAAATTAGTTTTATTTGTTGCGGATATATTTTTGGTTTCTTCATTCAAAAAGCACGCGAAAAAAGAAAACAATATTGGGCCGAAGATGAGTTAAACTTCGGCCGAAGCAAAGCTACGGCTAAATGGCCGAATATCACCGAAGTCGAAGCTTCGTTCCATCCCTAGTTTCGATGCCCGTATTTACGATATACCAAACATTTCAACTTGGTAAACTTGTTACTCAGAACATATCTTTTGGTTCAAGCTTAATATTTGTTTCAAATAATTTTAATTAGAGGATTAGATCCATTTTTAAGGATCTCGAATTAAAGGATAATTACGTCTAAAGTTGGATTCCTGTTTTAATGGAATAACAGATAGTGAATAATAGCATTCACTATTTGAAAATCCATTTTTTTTATTCTAAATGAAAACAATGTAAGTACAAATATGAAGATTCCTTTTCAAATTAAATAAATATTGAAATTAAAATTCTAAAGAGGTTAAAATTAGTGTACGAAGATGACACGTGATTAGGTAAAATAAAATAAAAACTGATTTTATTTTAAAAATTGAAAGAGAGACCGTTTCAATCCGTGGTTCGTTATTATTCTCAATTTACAAATAAAATGGATAAGTTTTGCAACGGACCCGAGAAAATGTACCCCGAAAAATGTGGGAAATGGATTGGTTGGCTTGTAAAAGTAGCCGAAAAACGGCACCCTGCCGTTTTTCGGGGCAAAGGCTAAATCTATTAATGGTCCTATTTTCTCGTGACCGTTGTCTCCCACCTCCCATCCGAGGTGATAAGGGTAGAAACCCTTTTCAATATTTTAGTGTGATTGGGATTGTGTTTGGAGATCATAAGATCATGGACTGACTCGCGAAGTCACGCGATTGTTAAATCGTACTTGTAATTATTTAATTGAACCGGAATAAAGCAATTAAGAATCAGTCGGTTTAGTTATTCTTAAGGAAATTAAGGGTCCAGAGTATTGGAGAGATCATACCATAAAGGAGGAAGCGGGCAGAACCTGGATAGGTTAAGTCTAGGGAGAAAAGGACTTAGCCGAAACAATTAGAATTGTAACAAACGGTTACAGTTTATTAGAGATGTAACTAAGCTTTGACTTCGGTGATGGTTACTCGACCAGTTTAAGTCGTCTCCGTTCGAAGAATATTTTTCTTTTTGCTTGCTTTTTGAATCAAGTAAAGTATATACACAACAAACAGAAGAAATTTCCGACTTTCTTAATCTTTATTCACATATTTTTCTATTTGATTAACTGAAAATGAATCTTTGGTTCTACCCCGATTCGCCCAAACCATTTGGCCCAATTCCCATTTCGCCCAAACTCAATTGGCCCAATTCCATATCAGCCCAATTTATTAGGCCCAATCCTATTTCGTCCAATCACATTTCGCATAATTCCATTTTTGCCAAATTCTTATTTCTCCCAATCCACACCCAAGGCATATGCGAAAAAAATCCTCTTCATCGGTTCCTTCGTCATGTTTAATTATTTCTACACGCACTTCTTGATGTAACTAAACAATTTACTTTATTAATTTTGGTAACCCAACCCAACCTACCTTAACCCAACCAACCCTAACCCAACTCAATCTATAGAACAATTTTCTTTATTAGTTTTGGTAACCTAACCCAAGCCAACATAACCCAACTCAATCTTAAGAACAATTTACTTTATTAGTTTTGGTAACCTAACCCAACCTAACAATTTTAGGCGAAACGGGAAAAGCAATTTTAGGTTGAGCGAAATGGGAATAGATAATTCTTTACTAACTGATAAAACGATTGGGCGAAGTTGGATTGGGCGAATTGGGACAAGGAAATTTTGGTTTGGGCGAATTGGGATTCGATAATTTTGGGGCAAATGATAATACGTTTGGGTGAAGTAGGATTGGGCGAAATGGGAATAGATAATTTTGGGCGAAATGGGAACAAACCGAATCGGTACTTACTGAAATTGAAATTTCCACACCCAATAGCAATAACATAATGGAACAAAGAAAAATGACTACGCATATTGGAATTGTGATGTTGTAACGTGCAAAATTACAACTTTAGACAACACGGAACAATTCAATTTAAATAATTTAATATTTAAAGCTTTACTATCCAAACAATTCAATTTAAATAATTTAATATTTAAAGCTTTACTATCCAAAGCTTTGCTTCGGCTGAAGCGGAGAATCACCATTTCGATCCATCCGTAAAGTTTTTTCTTTTCAATTAAACAAACGAGCGAAATCAAATGATTCTACGCTAAAGATTGATGCTGAACTCGTATTAAGATCTGTTTTACTTGATTCGCTGGCTTAACTTAGCTTTATTCAAATGTTCATTGTCGTTAATGTTTACGTCATTCTAGTGCCTCTCAAATTGGAGCTAGGATTATCGGTTATGGAAGTGTACGATTACATTCTTGATCGATTCAAGGAGCGTGATTGTCTTCCATGAGAAAATAAATCCTCTTCGGGTTTATTATCATATCAAAGATTAAAATAATGGTCCAAATTCTGCCAATCGGTATTATTGTGACTACCCTGCAGTATATCTGGTTAAATATGAAAACATTGCTTTTAAAAACCTGTAATATTATTAACTTGGATAAAATCATTAATCTTACCTTTAATAAAATTATATTCCTGTGTTAAACCTTTCGTTTTCAAGCATGAATCAATTTTTTGAGGTTTCTCTTATTATTAATTTGGCTAGGTTTGCAAAGGTCTTTTTTTAAACTTTTGTTTTAATTAACGGAATCGGTAAAAAGTTAAATTTGGACCCGCTTCTATTTTCCCGCTATGAATAATTATAAAATAAGCAAAAAGTTTTAAAATTAATCAAAATTAGCTTAAAGGAATGTAATTAAAAATATAAACGTGCGGTGTAAATACAGGCGCGAAATGGCTAAAGGAGCTACGTTGGTCCTCCAGTTTTTGAATTTCTGCTTTTGTGTCACATGACTTCTCTTAGCCACGCCTAATGTATATGCTCTATGATATTATAAACTGTTGAATCAAAATTGATCGCGAAAAAAAGTTTAGTTGTAATTCGAACGGTGCCTCAGGCACGGGAGAAAAAATAAAGAGCGTGTATAAAATGTTAAAAGCGGATATCAGGCCCAGATAAATTTTGTAAACAAAACGAGATAGTATCCATTAAAAATCCATACTCTTTAACAAGGTTAAGATTCATTGGAACTCCATAATCAACTCTTGACAGACGGGGTACATAAAGGCTACAAATTGGTACCATTTTGGTTGTATTTTTGAAAAATTTAAAGTGAAGTCAGAGGCGGACATTTCACATTTTGAATCATTACGTTGGGATGACCAGGAAAAAATTCGCAATAAAATGACTAGTGAAACTTCAGGAACTTCATTAACTCCAAAAGAAACGAAAAGAGAAAGCTCAACGGGCACGCCAGGTAATACAGACCCTGCTCAATTAAGCGAATTTTCAACAGAGTACGCAAGGCCAAACAAATCTTCCTGCAGGGGATGCGAAGAATATATCGTGAAAGACCAGCCTAGGATATCAAAAAATTATAGAGAAAGTAATAAATCGAGGCGATTCGGTCCATTTCCAGCTTGGTATCATGTAGATTGTTTCGCTCAAGCTAGAGGAAATTTGAATTTTTTCGACGATGGCTCGAAAATTCCAGGGTTTATGACACTTGATGTTGTAGATCAGAGAGCAATCAAAGAAAAACTGAAGAAAATAGACGTTTTACCTTTAAAAAAAAATTAAAACTGAAAATCCTCCGGAAATCCTTGATGGAGAAAAGAAAAAGCTCGAAGAACATTCTCAAATGGTTTACAAGTGGCGCGATTCTCTGGAAAAACTGCTTAAAAAGAAGCGAATGATTGAACTTTTAAAATATAATGATCAGGACAGTTTGTTTTGTCAGTAACGGGTATCGCTGTACGGGAAATTTAAGCGAGTGGAGTAAATGTTTAAACGTTACGAAACTCCCCGCGACAAAAGCTTTATGGTACTCCTGGGTGGTAAGACTCTTAACTCCCAGGGAATAACAGTTTTTTCTTCATAAAGACGTTTGAATTGCGCAACAGCTTCGGTCTCATCCTCAAACTCTTCAGTTTTGTTTCCTTCGATCGATGTTCCAACACGACCCCAGCTCCGAAAAATCCAGGGTTTGCTTCTTTCGTCGGACTTTAATACTTGTAACTTTTAAAAAGAGTTTGTTCCAAGAGCTATTTCAACTTTTCCAAGAACAGCATAGTATATACCATTTTTCTCTTCTCAAACATGAGCACGGGCTTCGAGTTTAGAATCTGGTTCAACAGGCACACTCCCTTTAAGGGCGAGATGGACTTTGGTGCTTTTACTCGATGAGAAATGGAACTCGCTTTTTCCCGTACTTATAAGCTTCTTTTTGGTAGCTGATTGAATTCTATCTTCCGGGTTTCCACCCCAGCTATCGATGCTGTACTTTTTGATCGTTAGAACCGAACCACTCTTTTCAACAGCGTCAATGAAATCTTCGGAAACAACGGGTAGGTCATTTTCTTCCGCTTCTCTGATCTTTTTTATCTTTTTTTTTCAACATCCTCCTTAGTACTAATAACGCAAGTTGTATTTTTATCAATTTGCGAAACCACAATGCCTCCTAATCGAGGTATGGTTTTCTGTAACGCTTCTTTACAGATTACCCACCAAAACAATTTTTGCGTTGAGTAGAGGTCGAGGCACTCTTTTGATTCCCGATGTAGATGGTAAAGTCTTTTTAAATGTTGGCGTAGGTTCGTTAGCGGGAAAATATCAATCACGCTTCTCGTTCTTATAACTCTTTTAAAAGAAAGGAAATTCTTCTTTGGACTCGTTTGGAATTAGGAAAGGTTTTCTCGCGGGGAGTTTCGTAACGTTTAATCATTTACTCCACTCGCTTATATTTCCCGTACATTGATACCCGTTACTGGCAAAAACAAACTGTCCTTGATTGCATTCGGTGCATGGTACAAAAGCGCCAAAAGCCATAATATCAGATAGTCTATCGAGAATCTCGCCTTCTCCAGTTGGAATTTCCTGATCATTATACTCTAAAAGTTCATCTTTCGCTTCTTTTTAAGCAGTTTTTTCAGAGAATCGCGCCAATTGTAAAGCATTTGAGATTTGTTTTCGAGTTTTTTCTTTTCTCCATCAAGGATTTCCGGAGGATTTTCAGTTTTTTTTTTTTTTCTGGTCAAACGTCTATTTTCTTCAGTTTTTCTTTGATCGCTCTCTGATCCACAACATCAAGTGTCATAAACCCTGGAATTTTGGAGCCATCGTCGAGAAAATTCAAATCTTCTCTAGCTTGAGCGAAAAAATCAACGTCATACCAAAGTTGAAATGGACCGAATCGCCTCGATTTATAACTTTCTCTATCAATTTTTTGATATGCTAGGTTGGTCTTTCACGAGGTATTCTTCGCATCCCCTGCAGGAAGATTGGTTTGACTTCGCGTACTCTGTTGAAAATTCGCTTTTTTGAGTAGGGTCTGTATTTGCAGGCGTGCCCGTTGAACGTTCACCAGTCATTTTATTGCGAATTTTTTCATGGTCATCCCAACGTATTGATTCAAAATGCGAAATGTCCGCCTCTGACTTCACTTTAAATTTTTCAAGAAAACATCCAAAATGGTACCAATTTGTAGAATTCGCGAAAAAACAACAAAAAAACAACAAAATAATACGTTAAACATATTGGTGGAAACTGTTCACAGTTCCCGGTTGCTTTAATTTAACAAATTTGTGTAGACGGTATCGCCCTCTACCGAACATTAATACCGACAGACATAAAAAGAAAGAGCGAGAGACAACACCTTTTTACTTTTACTTTTGTATTTAATAACATTAAAAAGTCACCTTATTATGTAACGCTTCTTTGTCGTCCTTTACTTATAAATAATAACAGGTTATGGGTCCAGGCGACGTAAACTGCGCGTAAAAGAAGAAAACCAGCGTACGAAATAAGTGAACAAGAAGAAACGCTTTTAAGAAGAAACACGTTATTGAGAAGAAATATATCGGAAGGACAAAGGCCTACTGAAAGAAAAGAAACGAAGGTCCTGTAAATGTTTATGACAGTCATTACATAGAAGAAACCAAATCGAATACGAAATGGGTGACGAATACAATATTGGGAAGCTTAATGCTGAAACTATCGATATTGGTCTATGAGAGAGCAAGGCTTGTTAGAGGCAAAAGGGTGTTGGTCGACTGTGGACCCGGGATGTGCTTTGATAACAGAAATAAGAGCTGAGATGAGGGCGCGAGATCACAAAGCTAAATCCATTTTTTTATATGATCGTCAACTACGAAAGCTTGGATAACTTAGCAGGTTGTGACTATGCTGCTGATGTATGGGAAACCCTTAGAGAGATTCACACGGCTTATGACACTTGGCATGGTTTATTGCTTGTGAAAGATTTCGTTCTTAAAGAGAAGAAACCAAGTGATTCGATAGGCGGTTATTTAACTCGCAGAAATGCATTATACTATAAAGTGAAAAATGCGGGCTACTTATTTGATGAAGTCGTTTTGGCTGGCTTTGCTGTTTTGGGATTAACAAAAGAATACGAATTCCTATCCAGAAGCTTACGTATAGATAAAGATGATCTTTCGATGTCATCATTAAAAGAAAAACTGACAGAAGAAGAAGGAAGGTTGGCTTCGCTAAAGAAGATACTAGTGTGTTAGAAGAGAAAGCCAAGTCACTAAAAGTCCAGACCCTTCAGGGTAGCAACGTACGAGGAAGAGGTAGAGAGCGTTATTTTAAAGATATACAAAGAGGAGATTCGGGTGGTCGTTTCGTACAATGATCAGATATCGGAGGAAAGAATGAAAGAGGAACCGTTCAAGGAAAAACAAAGCAAAAGGAAGAGAGAAGAACGTTCTAATGAAGATACTATAAGTGTTTAGAATTTGGACATTTAGCGAGAGGTTTCCCATACGATACCAAAAGTAATCCAACATTGTAAACCACACCCAAACTCATGGCTGGAGTTGCTGTACATCGCTTAGGGAAACAAACTGGTTTAAGCCCTATATATAATGCAAGCTGCACTGTCTGACACAAGAAATTCAACCACAATGGAAACTGGAATATAGGTGCTGGACAGCGGGGCGACGGAACATATGAAGTCTCAACGAAACAAATTCATGACGTTTAAAGAGTGTCGAAGCTCAGTCGAAGTCGCAGAAGGTGGATAGTTGAAAGCCACGGGGCGAGGAAACGTCCGAATTAAATTAAGTGACGTTTGTGGAGAATGGACGCTCACACTGATGGACTCTCTCTTCGTTCCGGAGTTACTTGGAAATTTACTATCAGCATCGAAATATAATTGAAGAAACAAGCAGCTGAAATTCTGAAAGACGAAACTATAATAGCGAAAGGTTTCAAAGAAGGAAAATTATTCCATTTCTATGAAGAAAACGTAATGACAAGAAACTTATCTAATGGAATGGGGAAAGAAGAGCTGGCGTTTAAAGCGACGAACAACGAGATGACGCAAAATGAAGAGTTATGGCGTAGACGGTTAGGCCACTTACACAAAGCAGCCATTAAACAAATGCCTAAACCCGTAGGTCCTAACATCACATTAGATGAAGAGATAATCAGCACAAATTGTGAAACGTGTACGAAAGGGAAACTTAAAAGCAAACTGTTTCCGACTAAGAGTTTCACTAGGTCCAGTAGAACCTACATCGAAAGGGGGAAGGTCTAACTTCGTGACTTTTATTGACGATTTCTTGAGGTATGCGCAAGTCCTAATGATGCGAAGAAAGAATGAGGTAGACGATAAATTTGACTCGTATCGAAGGGTGCAAAATTATCAAGGAGTAACTATCTCCGAAGTGATAATGGGGGTGAATACATGACCAACTCATTCAAAGCCCTAGATAGTCAGTTAACGATTCCAAAACGACCGGAGAGAGAAGAAAAACGTAAACAAGCTGAGGTTCAAACGGATTGGCTCCCAATTATCACGTGACACTACTTTTGCGGGAAAAAACGTGTGCCAAAATCTCGTCTAAGCTTGAAGGAGGAAGCTTCAAGCCTGCAAAAAGACTAAAATTACTGCGAATATCTATATATACATTAAATATTGAAAAATATGAAAGATATTTCTTTGCACAATTAAACGAATCAATATACTGGTCAACAAACCTCAGGTCACGTCAAATTAATCTAATCACCAGGGGCCACATTGATCAGCACATTCCTCGTGTAATGATATTTAATTTTTAAGAAATCCGCGAACTGAGCATACCCGCACGAGTATTAATTCTGCCGGAAGAAACTTGTTATATATTTCAGAACGCTGTCTATGTAGACCTCACTCAAACGCTTTTATTTAACACGTTTATTTTTCAGATATTCCGCAAAGCTTGCCATAATTATTGACTAAACTGGGAGTTTTGAAGAAAAGCTACTTCCGCCATTTTTTTCAATTCAGTATAATGAGAAAGTATTATGGTGCAAAATTTTTCCACCGGAAAGCATTATTAAGAAAGTTACAAATAATTGAAATTTGAAGCTTTCTATGTAAAAAACCCATAGACATAGATCAAGAGTTTTTTCACAACACGAAAATTCAATTAAATCTGTAACACAATGCCATAATTACTTATGCCTAACCTAACTTGAATTAAACTTACCTAACCTAAATTAAACTAAACTAATTAGGTATTGTTTTCTTATGTATAAATATTCACGAAAATAATTTTTCAATTTGAGTCCTTTTCTACATTTTAGTGTCCCTGCATTTTTATCAACCTTTTAACAGTAAGGTGCTAATTTGCTTAGAAACGTTTTAGCGAGGAATTTCTCGGGAATTTAGCAACCGAAGGTAAGCCTCTGCTTAATTTATACCTCTCGGGAATTTTACTGGGCAGTGCGACTGCCGCACTCCCCGAGTCCCCAGTAGGCAGTGGTAAACAATGGGTAAGCCTTGGTGCATCGCAATTAATTAAGCGCGTGTAACTTTCTTAATAATGCTCTCCGGTGGATTATTTGCACCAAGATTTTTTTCTCATTATACTGAATTGAAAAAAAAAATAACAATAAAAAATGGCTGGAGTAGCTATTCTTTAATCTAGCCGACTAAACTAGTTAAGTTAAATTAACACGCGCTTTGGATCATTCTAACGTCGTTTATCTCTACGACACCGTCTATTACGAGCCGAATAACTTATAAATATTTTTGACGCCGCCGAAACTCATAAAACCTGATCACGCCGCTGCCCTTTTTTTTCGGAGTCTAGTCTAGCGGACGTATTAACTTAATGCGCCTTGTTGCCGCATCGGGGTGCTCGAGTTCCTCAGCCCCATTTGAGTTTTTCCCCCCTTTTCTGGTGGTACCTAAATCTCTCACACGGGGGGGTATATGTGTAAGCGCACCAAGATTAGATGTAAATGCCGGCACCTTTGCTTCTTTGGATGAGTCTAACTTATGGTAATTATTTTTCTTGTGGTTACTCCGATTAAGAGTTATTCCGGTAATACTGTTTTTTAATTTATTCCGATTATGAATTTTTCCTCTTAACTTAACTAAGATTCTGTGTCCCACCAAATTCTCCTTAAAAAACTAAATTACTATGGTCTCACAGGAACCATTTATAAGTGGTTCGAAAATTACCTGGACGGCAGGATAAATATCATTAAGTGCATTAATATCATAAGTAGCGTCAGGTATCCAGTAAAATGTGGTGTCCCACAAGGATCTTCTATTGAACCCCTACTGTTCAATATTTACACCACTGATCTACCAGACTCGCTGAAACACTCTAAGACAATACTATTTGCTGATGATAACAAGCTCTTTATAATCGTCTCCAGCATTAAGGACAGTGAATTATTGCAGATTGACATTGTTGCTCTTGACTCTTGGTGTAAATCTAACAATCTACAAATAAATAACTCTAAAACGTCTGTACTAAGGTATACCAGGAAGACAGCTCCCATAACTTACAATTACGAACAAAATAAAGATATTTTAGCGCGAGAAACTAGCGTCAAAGATTTAGGCGTGACGTTTAATAGCGCACTGTTATTTAACCAGCATGTATCGCGAACGACATTAGCATGTAGGAAAACGCTATACTGCTCCCTTAAAATATCAAAAACTCTTGACTCCTCGAATTGCTTTATAACATTATATAAGTCATTAGTAAAACCCAAAATGTTGTACGGTTGCCTAAACTACAATGATTCATGTAAAACTACTTTGGAAACACTAGAAAAGGTACAAAAAAAATTTGTTTACCTTTATCAAAAGAATTTCAAAAATAATAATATTTACTCTTACGACTCTGTCCTTTTGGCCTTAAATTTGCAACCCATTAAGCAACTCTTAAAAAAAAGCAATATTATATTTTTAAACAGACTTTTAAACGGTAAACTCCTATGCAAAGATCTATCTAATAAAATATCATATAACTTAGTAAAAACAGATTTTCGGAAAAAACGCAGATTTTTATAAAGAACTATTATAACTCCCCATTGGAACGTATTCTTAATAATTTTAATAATATTAAAGCAAAATTTGACTTTCCAAATATAAATTTAAATTTAAAAAATTTTAGTACTTTAATTACGTCGACCCCTTTAATTTAACATCATTATAATTTATTACCCCCATGACAACTCTGTGTCTGCCCTTGTTGGAAACTTTGTAGCTTCTGTTGGTAGTCACAATAAAAAAAACATTCTATTCTATATAAAACAGCCCATTCGTACGGGGTCTAGTTTTTGATTCGTAGTAATTACCATTTAACCTTAAACGCACACTACTTTCTAGGCCAAGTGTTGAAACAGTAGAGCTTTCTTTTACTTTTTCAAGAAAAATATTTTCCTCAGGTGCTATTAATTTTTCTAAATTTAAAACGAAGTTATTTTTCGTTTTGAACTACTCAATTTATGAGAGGTACTGGGTGGATTGATGTCTGGCAATTCGGCTAAATTACATTCTGCTTCTTCTACTGTAATGTCGGGAGATGGCAAAGGGCTGGACAATTCCATTATATCCTGGGACTCGAGGAATTGGCTCATATTTCGGCTATTTTTTCAAAGACAAAAAACTAATCGACCCTAAACTCCCAAAGACTGAAAATAAACTTTTACACGTTATGGTCTATCTTAATATAGACGAAAATTTCAAAAATAAATAAAAAATAGATATTCTTTGTTCTTCAAAAATTAGAATTTATTAATTTTTTAAGTCACGTACAAAGATAATTAGTTTTTAATATGTATCAAAAAATCCTTTTAAGATACAACGCCTATTTATAAAAATATTTTAATCTAGGCTAATTATCCCCTCTAGTTCAATTTTTACATAGTGATAACCCATTTATTACCATATATAAAGCCAAAAAATATTATCAATTTTAAAGTCTTAGTTACATAAGAAGTCGATAAAAAATGACTTTCTGTTTGAGTGAAAATTGTGATATTAGAGCAACCGAGCCTTTTGAGACAATTTTGCCCTTAACCGTGCTTAGTTTTCAAATTTGTGATAAAAATGTCCTATTTAAAAAATTACCCGTTGAAAAGTGCGATAACTTTGTCAATATTGTTGGAAAACGCGTTCTCGATCAGTGCCGCGAACTTTTAAAAGACTATAACTATTTTATAACCGAAAAACAAGGACTTTTTCGTTTTAATAAATATAATTGTGACTTGGAAATCCCTCCTCCCTTTTGTCCTTTTGAATTGCATATTGGTCATCCTACCTGTCCCTTCCTTCATTTTCGCTGTTCCACGTTTCAAATTCACACCAGATATTACATACAGGGCTGGACTTTTTATAAAGCGGCCATTTTTGCTACCTTGTACGTTAGTTAGTGAATACCAGTTTTGTTATCAAAAAATAATAATATCCTTATTTAGATATCGGGAACTTAACATATTTTGCAAAAACTCTACACTAGAAATGAGAAAAATAAGAAGAAAGATTAACTATCTTAATCGACAGGTTTGTAATTTTTTTTTAAAAACTTAAATTTATTTAAGATTAATGTTATTTACTTTTAGATGAAAAAAATTAAAGCCCGATTTTTAACTCTAGAACCGGAAATGGATCAATTTATTACTTTTAATTACACTTTATAACTTTGCAGTTTTTCTTTGTGAAACTATTTCTTTATAATAAATATATTCTTTTAAAAATATTATTTTTGTAAAATGATAATTATACCAATTAAATGTAATTATAGTGAATATTTTCATAATTTGTATATTAATTCTATATGACTAGATAATATATCTTAATTATAATAACCACTACGTGCATAATTTTAATATTTTTATATTAAAATAAAAAATTTAAAACTGGGCGGCATTGAAGAAAATAACATTCTATATTTTTCAAGTCATTAATATACATATGTAGATAACCACTTTTTTTATATTAAGCCACGGAATATATAAATACGAAAAAAATAAGGTTCATTATTTCACTATTGAATCTTGTTACCAAACCTAAAAGTATGGCTAGCAAAAATATTGCCGTAGCTCAGCCGTTTTATCCTGTTCTGAAATATTTAAAATTAAGTCCAGCCGCTTTTACACCAACTAGAGCTACGAATTGGTCAGCAGGCTTGGACTTTTACTCGCTGTATGACACAGTAAACCCCTTCAATAGACTAGTCAAAGTACACACGGGGATTACACTTGAACTACCCCCTTACACCGTGGGGACGTTGCTGGGAAGGTCGTGTAAGTTTTACAATATTAAACTTAAAACTTACTTTTAAAATTAAAGCTAAAATTTCTATTTTAGCGAAACTTTTGGAGGGTATTTTTGTCTATCCAGGGATTATAGACTCGGACTTTCGTGGAGAATTGCAGATCATGCTAAGAACCAACTTAGAAACGGAATATACCATTAAAGCCGGTGACAAAATAGGCCAACTAGTAATTACCCCAATATTAATCCCAGTTCTCCGCGAAGCCACGTATGTTTTTTCTTAAAAATATTGAAACTTAATTTTACTAAAAAACCATTTTTTTGAATTTGTTAGGAATTAAGTACAACCGTTAGAGGCATTGGCGGTTTTGGCTCAAGTAATTAATGTATATTGGGGGCAATTCTCTAACTTTTTTATCGTTCACGCGCATACGATAACCCCGGTTTTATCGTAAATGTGATAAGTTATCAAAAAATGGTATTCTCTAACTTCCAAACGTGAAATTATCGAGCGCGAAATACGATAACCACCCGATAACTTAACAACAGGGTATTTGCTGTCGGTAACTCTTATCGAACGAAGAAACAACATCCATAATTTCTATATTTCAGCGTTTTTAGATCATTTTTAGAATTGATAGGCTTCAACAAGCAAATACTAGTAAAAATACGCGTTTGAATTTCACGGCTTCAATCTTATTTCAAATAAAAAACGCTAGGTACCGACCTTCGTTACACTTCCGCTATAATGGCAGCCAAGCGAACGAACGAATTTGCACCGAAGGCTCGAAATAAATAAAATCGATGAATTTCGCGGAGAGAATGTTTTATGAGATCATGATAAAGGTTTTAAACTCTCCCAAGTATCTAATTCAATAATCTGTTCGTCAAGCCAGAGCATATAGTCTTAGGAAGTCTGACCTGTGAATCGGGATCCAATTAAGGTAAGCCTTGTATCAGATAAACTGTACCAATTTGATAATTCATATTCACTCTATTCATATGTAAACGGTAGAACGATTGCCTGAGTTTCATTTTCTTAAAGCATATTTGTAATTATACAAAAAAGAGGTTGCTTCGCACCCTTAAAAAAACTCTTTATCTAACTCGAATCAAACCCGTGAAGGGACAGAAATTATTTGTTAGAGAAAGAGCAATTTCATATCTTTAAAATTATAGTTAGTAGATTTAGTCTACTACTTCAAAGATTTTATTACTATTATATATTTTCCAAAAAACGGATAAAGACGACCTAGGACTAATGATAAATATATATACATTAAAGGAACTCCATCTTTAGCTAATTTTATTAGTGATACTGATAGAATTTAAAATAAACATCAATGGGAGAGGATGGTTAACTAGGTCGTCTTTATCCGTTTTTTGGAAAATATATAATAGTAATAAAATCTTTGAAGTAGTAGACTAAATCTAACTATAATTTTAAACATATGAAATTGCTCTTTCTCTAACAAATAATTTCTGTCCCTTCACGGGTTTGATTCGAGTTAGATAAAGAGTTTTTTTAAGGGTGCGAAGCAACCTCTTTTTTGTATAATTTCTGTCCTTTTTTCTAAAAAATATACACCTTTTCCACATTTCACTATTTTGCTTTATAGGTTTATTGAACTTTAATTCTTACTAATGCTGAATAAAAATTAAAGCGTTTAATTGAGGCTTCAATCTATTCGTAATTGAGACCCTGGTACAAATCTCGAAAGGCAGAGATTAACTAACCTAACCTTACCTAAGTTGTAAAACAGGGATGGGCTAGTTCAATTGATTAACTAACCTAAACTAATCTTACCTAAAATTCTACAAGAGGAACGGGTTAGCCCGAGTTATAGGGATTACCTAGTTGGAGGGATGGGCTATTTCCAGGGTTTAAATAACCTAATTTAACCTTAAAGATTACTTGATGGAATGGGTAACCCGAGGGATTAACTAGTTGGAACGATGGGCTAATTCGAGTAATTAACTAACCTAACCTAGCCTTACCTAAAATATTACAAATAGCCCGAGCTAAGGATTAACTAGTTGGAGGGATTGGCTAATTAGAGGGATTAACTAACCTAACCTAACCTAACCTTAAAGATTACCAGATGGACGGGGGAGGTCGAGGGATTAACTAACCTAGCCTTACCTAAAATATTACAAGAGGGACGGGCTAGACCGAGCTAGAGATTAAATTTATAATATTGAATCATTCGACAAAAAATGAGCATGGAAAGCGAAACAATTCTTAGAGATTGAAAACGTTAAACTATAAATTTCATGTGTAATCGAGCACTTGGCAGGATATGAAGTCCAACTCGAGTGATATTTAATCCCTAGAACTCTCATTGTGAAATGTTTTTACAGTGACTTACTATATTATATTGGCCACATTTCTAGGTAAGGCGATTTACATTCAATCGCCTCGGTTTATTCGAGTACTCTACCCAAAAGATCGTGAAAAATGAGTCTCTTATCACCGAAATATAGGTGAGAAACGATTGCCTAAACAATCGAAGACGTCACCATTGCACAAACGAGAGGGCTCGCCACAATTTTAAACGCTAACGTAAACCACGCATTGGTACAGTGCATCTGTGAGTACTGAATATGCAAATCTCGTTTATATAGGCCGAGAAGAGATATATTATTAAAGTTAAAAAATCAAATGATAAGAAAATCATGCCAACTTTTTAATTATGGTGAATTAGGGTGAATATAATGGGATACTCATGATATGACATAATATGGAATGGGTAACCCGAGGGATTAACTAGTTGGAACGATGGGCTAATTCGAGGAATTAACTAACCTAACCTAGCCTTACCTAAAATATTACAAATAGCCCGAGCTAAGGATTAACTAGTTGGAGGGATTGGCTAATTAGAGGGATTAACTAACCTAACCTAACCTAACCTTAAAGATTACCAGATGGACGGGGGAGGTCGAGGGATTAACTAACCTAGCCTTACCTAAAATATTACAAGAGGGACGGGCTAGACCGAGCTAGAGATTAAATTTATAATATTGAATCATTCGACAAAAAATGAGCATGGAAAGCGAAACAATTCTTAGAGATTGAAAACGTTAAACTATAAATTTCATGTGTAATCGAGCACTTGGCAGGATATGAAGTCCAACTCGAGTGATATTTAATCCCTAGAACTCTCATTGTGAAATGTTTTTACAGTGACTTACTATATTATATTGGCCACATTTCTAGGTAAGGCGATTTACATTCAATCGCCTCGGTTTATTCGAGTACTCTACCCAAAAGGTCGTGAAAAGTGAGTCTCTTATCACCGAAATATAGGTGAGAAACGATTGCCTAAACAATCGAAGACGTCACCATTGCACAAACGAGAGGGCTCGCCACAATTTTAAACGCTAACGTAAACCACGCATTGGTACAGTGCATCTGTGAGTACTGAATATGCAAATCTCGTTTATATAGGCCGAGAAGAGATATATTATTAAAGTTAAAAAATCAAATGATAAGAAAATCATGCCAACTTTTTAATTATGGTGAATTAGGGTGAATATAATGGGATACTCATGATATGACATAATAGTCAAAATTAGACGGCTGAAGAGGGCTACCCTAGTAAAAGAACCCAATAAATGCAATTTTCCGTTAACGATAAAAAATGCCATTAAAAAAAACTTATCAACTGTTTAATAAAATCAATTTTTGTTTATCAATTTAAAGCCAATTATTAAAGCTCGGCTAGTTATGTTTTACCCTTTTCGTCACCCATACAGGCATCTGTCTCTCTATTAACTCGAATTCGATGGATATTCATTATCATTCTACTGTTTAAGAAATAAAATTTTGTTTACCATTTTGAAGCAATTAATAAAGCTCGGCTAAGCTTATGATTTCACCCTTTTGTAACCCATTCAGGCACCTTACTTTCTATTAACTCGAATTCGATGGATATTCCTTATCATTCTACTGTTTAAGAAATAAAATTTTTGTTTATTCATTTTGAAGCAATTAGTAAAGCTCGGCTAAGCTTAAGATTTCACCCTTTTGTAACCCATTCAGGCACCTTACTTTCTATTACTTCATATACTTAATCAACATTTCATTATTGAAATCTGTGTTTAACTAGAGATACTCTTGTACCTGATCGAAGTCTTATCAAATTTTTTCAAAAGTACCTTTGTCTGTATTAATTCGAATTCAGTGGACGGTGGGAAGAGGGAAACGACGACGACGACGACGACGACGACGATTTCAGTTATCAAGCGCCGCGGGTCCATTGGAAAAGACATTACGGTTTCTGATGAAATTCGAGTTTAGATAAAGGGATAAACACGAACGTGTTTATCATAATTTAAAAGCTCAGTACGTCGCTCAACCTTTTTGATTTCTACGTAGCTAAGTAACACACTAATCATTTTTCAGATATGGGTACGTTGATTTTCTGCTAAATTTTATAACGATTTACAAGTTGGATACCAGATACCGTAGGAAATTCTACTAGTACCACTGACAGTAAATTTGCTGGGAATGTGAAGGAGATCTCGCAACAAAACTGTTTCTACGCTTAAAATTTAAAAAGCCAAGAATACCGTATAAATAACCGGGATAAAACTACAGAAATCTCGGTGTATAGATCTAAAATATTTTTCATGATTTTTGGAAAGCTAAATTTCGCCAATATTACTCCTACCGCAACCGATTTTCAAGAAGTTAGACAGTTATCAGGAATTGCCATGTTTCGTCACAAAATACCCGTGTCCCTCGCAAACATTAATAATTTTGCAAGGGCAATTAGAACTTCTAGCTAGGTATGTTGAATTTATCCGTAAACTTGTTTTTGAAATATAATTCCTGATTCAAATTTTTTCTCTGTGTTAATTGCAAAATCTGTATCTCAGCAAGTTTTCTAATTCTTGTAACAGTGAATAAAATTTACTTTGTGTAACATTAATGCGAATCAGTTTGAATAAAAACAATTTTAATGAAATCAATTTTATCGCTTGCTTTTTCAACCTCTTGCATATGGCATTGCAACTATTTCGACTGTTCCTTTCTAAGCACTCTCTCCGTCGCATTTCTAGTCTGTAAATACATCCCTATTTCAAGTTAAAACTAAAGAATCAATTTTTAAATTAAATACTTCAATATTGTCGTTGTGGATTAAGCTAAATAAGAGTTTAATACTTGAAAATCCTTCATCTTAGCCTCGTTTTAAATCAAAGTTTACTAGCAAGTTCAATAATTATTAATTAGTTTAGAGTGGCTTTAAAATAAGCTTTCTTTTCTGTTCCTATAATTATTTTTTCTCATTTAAATCAATTCTAATGATCCTATAAATCCGAATGAAAATGAAATACAACTTTGTAAAACGTTTTCATTCTAGAGCTAAGCCTAACGAAAATCATTTTTTTTCGAATTTACGCTTTGTTACCGTACTATTCCCTATCGTAAATCACGCGCGCGAGTTAGAGGATACAGATTTAGCGAACGATCGATAAGGTCCCGCCCGGTAAAGTTATCCTTATCGTTTACGATAAAATCGAGAAAAGTTAGAGAATTGCCCCCATTGACCGCTAAACAAATTATTAAATTTGATTTTACCTTTGATTCATTATCTCGTTGTGAATTGATGACTTTATTGTTTTCATTGCTTTTTAGCCACTTTAATCCATTATAAACTTTTGCATTTCCAAAGCCGAATCTTTTTCCGCATTCCATGATGTAGTGAGCTTTAAAAAACGGAAAAAATTTATAAATATCTATATAACTTTTTTTTAACAAAGCTAATTAAAATACTTTTAGTCATACCTTTTTCTTAATATAAACGAGAAACTGAATTTTTCCGTCAGAGCCAGCACTATTTTAATAAAATATAATAATTGAATATAAAATTACGAACAAAAATACATTTACGTACCTGAGAAAATAAAATATAAAATGGCGTCCTACCCCTCGTATCTGTTTTAGGAAATGTAGTCTTAGACTTTTTTTTTACTCTCTTACTAACGTCAAAGAAAATGTGAGCCTCTCAAACCTTTTTTCATTGGTGAGCTAACATTTTGTATTTTTTCTTAATAAAGAGATAATAACACAAATTTTTTTAATTCAAAATGTATTTTTATTTTCAAGATATTTCTTCATCTGGGTCGTATTTTTTATAGGTGAAAATATAATCTTTAAGCCATTTTTTAGTTGTTTAGATTTACAATAATATTTACGGATCTACAAAAAAAATTTAATATTAATATTTTATTGTTTAAACAGTATTTTCAACTACATACCTTTTCTTCTAATCTTAACACTTTAGAGTCATAATCCGCAATTGAAATATACTGACCGTCAAAGAATTCGCGGTATCTAATATAAAGTAATTTCTTAGTTCAATTGATAATTTGTTGAAAAAAAAATCTACATACTTTAGAGCAAAAATGACAATTTTGTACGAGATAAATTGATGGAACATTTCTTGGTTATGGAACTCCCATCCCATAAAGTTAAGCTTTATACGGACAATGGTGGTTCGTGTAATAGTAAGGATAAGGACAAACTGTTAAAGCTTTATCACCAAATGTTTTAACATTTCAACCCCATAATATGGCTTGAGGATGAAACAAATAATTGTCAAATTCTCCCACATTTAATTTACCAAATTCAGGCGTTATGAAATGTGAGTAAGAAAGAGACAATAACAGCTGGTAACACTCAATGAAGACGGGTTGTGATAACTTGACTAATAGTCTTGTTTTCGTTTCGAATTTTTCGGGGTGAAAATCGTCCGTATTGTGACTTGTTTGTAATACAAACAAGCCATGGTGACTATAAATTTAATATTGTTGAGAAGCCATTTTAAAGTATTTTAAATGAGGTTAGTAGGTAAAAGTAACAATTTTATTCAAATGAAGCTATTAGGTAAAAGTAACGATTTTTATTACCCCCGTGGCACAACCGCTTTAAAAAGTAACCCACTTTTTTGATAATGGAGAGAGAGAAAGTGTATTACGGTTTACTAGAGGAGAGAGAGAAAACGTTGCTAAGCTCTTACGTACAAAACGCCAGAAGAGAGAGGTTTTTAGGCTCCCGCGTACAAAAGCGAGAGCCCTCCGGCGCGATTGGAATTCTATTTTTTTTTGCAACAAGTTGAGGATGTCAAAAACAAGTTCTCTCGAACCCAGGGAGTGGCTCTAGAGGGCTTGGGGCGGGCAAGGGGGTCGAATTTCTTATTACTTAGGATGTACTTTACTACTGAGGTCTGAAGATCAATGGCTTTTGCCATAATATTATTTAGTCTAATTTTTATTGGGATTTCAATTAGTATTAATCATGATCATACCTATAGTAGGCTTTCAAAGAGAACTTGTAAAGTGACGTCAAAACACGTGATCAACAGGCGAGAGAGGAAAAAAAGCTTCTTAAGTCTAAATCCAGGTGGCAGTTGAAGCTTGCGTCTGACCAAATCCATTTGTAGCTCGGGTAATTCTAGCTTCCATAGATGGGAAAGTCCCACCCCATCTAAAAGATATAGGGTTCTCCACTCCAGAATACAACTTTTCTCCTTCAAGGTCAAGCCTTTTTATAATTTTGGTCGCCATTTTCCAAAATGGCGGAATATTTTCTTTTCATTATTCCTTTTATAGACAAAGAAACGTAAAAGAGCGCGTCATGTTATTTAAACAGCGAAATTATATCAAAATCGTATATGGTATTCCGCGGAAACTTCATATTTCAATAAATTTATCAATTTCACCAGTTTCAATGCATGTTTGCGAGCTTCTGGTTCAATAAACGCTAAACATGCATAGATGAAATATCGTGCGGAGTGTCTTAAGCTACATTTTAAGCCTAACCATCAGTCAATCTGATAATTATATATAAAGTTATGTATAGTTTTAGTAATTTTGGCAGCCATTTTCCAAGATGGCGGATTTTCCCAACAGCTGCAAGATTGGGAGACCTAACCACGTTAAAGAGCGCATTCGATTCTATAAGTATGAAAATTTTCATAACCGTTGTAATTTGTTCCGGGTCAAACCTTAGAATGCCTGTTCTATAAGAATGGACAGCATATTTTATGGACACACATTGTAAATATTTACGACTTGGACTATCAACGAACTGTAAAACTAGTGCCGAAACTCACTAGGGACCATGTATATCTCGATTCACACTCCAGAATGATAGTAGACCTTGCCGCCCAAGTTTTTAGTGAAGCTGGGGCAAATTCTTTAGAATTAGAGTTTGGAGACACATGCCGCGAAACAGTGAAACTAATCAGAATAATGAACAAATTTTTCGATATAACGAACACGAGAAATTTGAAACAGGGAATTTTCAAGCGTAATCCAAATTTACTTCCCTTTTTTTGTCATAATGATGAAAGATTACTAGTAAGTAACCACAATCTAACTGGTAAAAAAATTCTTCTTTGATGCTACGCAAAGCAAAGTTGCCAAGCAGCATTCCGACGGATTTCTTGATTACTATAAGTTTCTTGTATAAGGTTTTACTAATTAATTTAATGCATTTATACAGTGGCTTGAAGGATCTCTCTTGGAGTATTTGCAAGAATGGCAAATGGAAGTTGACGACTTGCCCAAATCTGTAACAGCATGCAGCTGAAAGGAAAAAGATGCTCATATTGAGGGTTATTTTATAATAAAATGTCAGAAATATTAAAGTTGTCTCTAAACCAACCAAAATACTTTCAGCAAAATCAGTTCTAGCCATAGTAAGATTTCTATTAAGAAAAAAAGCCAAATTTGTGCTTACTAATCACCTAAATCAGGATTGTTTGGAACAAGAGTCTGGAAAAAAAGAGGTTCGTGTGGAGGAAACAATAATCCTGATGTTTTGGATTTTGGCCAAAATGTCCATCGTTTTAAAGATCTGGATAGTATTATAAGAGCCCCAAAAAATGGAAATACACGAGTTTGATAATTAACAAGACATTCATGTAACATGAAGAAATTTAATTCAATAGTTAAGGATTAAAAGCAACTTTTAAATTGTGTTTTCTGAACTTTCTTAGACAAAATATTTGTATTTGATCAGTTTTTCATTAAAATATTAAGAGTAAAATTATAACTTTTGACTAAATATTAGAACACAAGTATCACTTTTGGAATATTTAAATTTAAGTAATTATATCACTTTTAACGTTAAATTTGATCAGCTTTTTAACTTATCACACCCATTATTATAAGACTTTTTTAATAATCTGTTAACCAATATTTGGCCCGTTAGAGGTTTAGGAACAAAAAATATATTATTTTGGACAAGTTTTTAAACTAAATATATATCACACATTCCCTTTACTTTTAGGGGTAGATTAATTTTTTTTAATAATACTAAGGTCTTTGCCGTTGGTTTTAACATCACTTTTTTTCCTTTATTGCCTTTAACCCTTTTTTCAAACTTGCCTGAGATCGTTGATTCTCTTTTTTTAATGAAATATTTTGCGCGTAGATACAATTGCAAAATATTTTTTATTTTTTTTATTTTTTTTATTTTTATTTTTTTTTAATACTTAAAGGTTACATGATACCTAGACCCACCCATTAAGCTTTGCTTGTTTCGGGTGGGCAATAGAATAATAAATAAATTAACAGTTAAGGCTTACGTGTCAAAAATTAAATGTACTAAAGTACAACAATACATTTATGTATTACTAATCAACTAAGTAACAGAGGTTCAATATGTGAGCATATACTTAAATATTTACAATTCCTTGAAAAACTACAACAGTCGCCGCATTATTTCGTTAATTCCTATGTTCTTAATAGTTATCGATATTGTATTAATAGATTTAAGCCGCAAGATATTAACAAGTTTTGGTCCTATGCACTCAATGCGCCTTTAACCAATTTCTTTCCTACAACTTGGTAGCTTTAATTCATGTCGTGCTACAGACCTCGTATTTCTTGAGTTAGCTAATAATTCAGTAATATAAATCAAAGGGGTTTTACGATATTCCAACGCCACATTCAATATAAATATTTCTTTAACATTTAAGACATTAAATTCTATATAAATAAGATAAGTAGGGTAACAGTAACTACGTTTTAAGCAAGTTCTAATAATTCGATTTTGAGTCCGGCCAATTTTGTTTATTAACGTTTTAGAACAATTTCCCCAGCACGTAATACCGTAAGATAATATAGATTGGACTAACGCGTAGTACACCATCCTCAAAGTATTTATATTTAAAAAATTCTTTAGAAGGCTAAATTTATACAGTAGGTACCGTAACATTTTACACATAGTCTCAATGTGAAAATTCCATCGCATATGTTGGTCAAATATTACCTCTCAGTTTTAAATAACTTTCTACCAAGGCATTAAAAATTGCAGCTTCTTTTTCTTTTGCCACACTGGAGGCTTGAATCAAATCATTCCAGATTTGTTTCATTTTATCGTTTTTAACAATACTATCTCTCGCGTGCTCACTTCTTCTAACATTATTTTCAATTAATGCTCTGCCATTTCATCAATAATTTGGAAAAAATGAAAGTTTCCTTTTTAATATAAAGTACACTACCTCGATTATTAACAGAAACCCAATTGATTATCTCCAGATTCGGTAATTCATCCATTACATATTTTTTAACTTCATCACTTGAGCCTTTCACCGCTAAGCTGTTTCTTAAATCATAAACCCCTCTAAGGCAATCCTGCTTTTACACACAGAGTTATTTGTCGAACCAGCTACATAGTACAAAATTTGTTGTTACCTAATATCTTTTAAGTCAGTCTTTTTTATTGCAACCACACCTATCTTCTCAATTGGGAGCTCTCTTTTAGATTTTGACTCCGCTCTTTCTACATATATTTCCAATTCATTTAAAAGGAGCCTGAGAAGCTCTGCTGTGCAATATTTTTTAAGTAGCTGATTAATGCATATGAAGATCTAGGAATGTTAATATAACTGATTAGATATTAAATACCAAAACTTAAGTCTTAAGTATAAATCTTACCGGAGGAGCGACGGAAGATATAAACAAGATTGTTTCTTCGAGTAATTTCTCATTTGACTGTAAAAGTTGAGCGTCTGTCCAAAACCCTTTAGATGGTCTTATAGAAAAGCCGCTTAAATCTTCGTTGCCGTTTTCTCACGGGCATATTTGGTTGTTTTCCACCACACTGACAAAAACTCTTCGATGATTAAACTCAGCTCTTCATTTCTGGCAGATTTTCCCAAATTAGAAAGTTTTCTGACACTTTCAACCACTCTATCATAAAAGTCTTCTTTTGAAATAACTATAAATTAATGCGTTGAAATTTATTCATATCATAAATAAGCATTGACAAAAAACCAACTTACTCGACTTGGGTGCTCCATCGGTTGTTTTAATCGTTTTCTGACGTGTGGATTTTAAAACCGATAAATTTACCTCAACAAGCACATATGCTTGATTTAACTTTTCACTACTTAAGTATTTTGTTGTAGACTTAGTACTACTATATTCTTTAATGGTTGTTCAACGCCTACTTGGAAATCAATATTTAAATCGACTTCCAATTCTTCTAGCTTATCTTCGGACCTACAAACTATTGATTAAAATTTAATTATAATAATTTCTTGTTAATAAAATATTAATTGGCTATAAAGTTCATTATTATGGTTTGATAATGAATGAAAACAAGAATGCATAAACCGAGGCTTAAAGAAATTTAACGTTCGTCACGTTAATAATCAATTTAACGCGTGTGTTTTATGTCTAGCGCTATAATAAGATATTTTAAAGTTAAAATATATACCTTTTTGAGTAAAAATGATCATTATGGATCGAATTTTTCTGCCTTTTATCTTGGATTCGCAGCGACTTAAAGACACGCGCCATTTTGATTTTAATAAACTACATTGTACGCTTATTTTCTGGGCTCTATAGAGAGTGGGTGTATGGAGGCAGAAAAACGCTTGATTTTCTCGTACGGTATATACACGGTCCGTGCTTAGTGCGAGCCGCGAAGCGATGGATCTCTTATCTCTTTTGCTGTCTTTAGTGAAAAAGACTAAGTGAGGGTGATTAGGTGAAAAAAAATACTATTTGTTAAATAATGAGTAATTGCTACAGATGTAGCCAAATTCAGAAATCCATGGAAAAGTCGGTTTTAAAGCAACTCCGAGTAAAGTAAGAGGTTGTTATATTAAGTCTGAGAGTAGTTTTAGTAGAAGAATAATCGTATTAATAGTTGCTGACAAAGATTTTAAAGGGAAATTCACACAACTTAAAATCTTGAAAAATTTTAAAATCTTTTTTAAACAAGTGCCATTCTAATGTTAATTATTTTACTTATGCAGCTACACTATTTAACATGAAAATTTATTTTCATTCTTGTTATAATTAGATTGGTCCAACTAATCGGTGTAAAATAATGAAATTTGTCTTAAAATAAAGCTTGCAACTTACTTCATATATCGATGAAAATGCAAGCCTGAAAAATATCTGGAAGCGTTAGAAAATAAATCTAAATGGCAAGTCTCTTTCAAAAAACCAAATCCTATAGAATAAAATTACATTTCAATTTACTCGCTTTAAAAGTACCCGTGTTGATTTACTCCCCCTTCGCCCAAAATAAATCATTTTGCCTAAAAAACATTTCACCCAATTCTCTTAGCGGCTGCTATTTCAAAAAAAAAAAGGGCGAAGTTGAAAACTGCTGTTTTATAATAGCGATCGCTTAATTAACTTATAGGAATACAGTAACAATTTTTTGGGGAGCTAGTTATTATCTTATAGGAATATAGTAATTTACTTATGGGGCTAGTTATTAACTTAAAGGAAGTTAGTAATTATAACTATACTAAGAAATAACATAAGGGAGCTAGTAATTAAATATCTTATAGGGATATAGTAATTAAAAACTTAAAGGGATAAGAGCTGAGGCAGTCGTTATGCGGATTCACAGAATCCGCGTAACGACTGCATATCCTCACGGGTTAAAAAAGCCTCAATCTCGGGGTTATTTTTCTTTAGGGTGGTCCATTCACATTCCCAAATAACAGTCACTTTGAAACGAAGACCGCCTAATTTTTCAAGGATTTTTTCGGTGCGAATATACCTCGTGGCCATGGTCTGATTCGGGTCCCCCTGCAACGATTGGTGTCTGTTAAATTTGAAACATGTGATACAGCCGTGGAAAAAAACCCCATGAATTCGAAAATTTCTCTGCCGTATAGTCCGTCAATTTTGATATTCTTTATTTTCGCCTCTTTGCCGTTTTAGGCTGATTGTATAACGATGTCCCTTTGATGCTAGAGCCCCTAAAGCCATTGAATATCGACGTGTGACTGCGCGTCTAGGACATAGCGGTTAATGGGAAACGGCGCTTATAGGAAATTGCGCAAATGGGGACGGCGCTAATGGGAAACTGCGCTAATGGGAATGGCGCTTATAGGAAACTGAGCAAATAAGAACTGCGCTTATGGGCTTAATTCTGTAACACGCGCTTTGCTTTAAAGATCTAGTGCTTCAGCTCGCTGCATGGGGTTGTTGGGTCGCGAATACGTAATCGATTCATAGTGTTTTTTAAGGTTTTTGTCGCCCGTGGTGTCAGCGGCGTACTTGCTATGCGCAATAGCCACACAAAGCGCACGAGAGAGACATAGCGTATCAGTATTAACTATTCGTTTAATCCCGCGACTAGGTTTGCAGAAGATATTAAACGGCTGAATACCACGTTCTTTAGAGTGTCCATGACCCCGGGGAAGTTTCACAATGATGAAAGTAATGTTGATGGGTCCCAGGAAAAATTTCTCTTCCTAATCGTCGTAGAGTATGTCTTCGATAAGCGCGAATATTAGACATGGATCAAGTTGATCCGCAGCGCGGAAAGAAAATTCCAATTCTGGGCGGGAGGGGAGGGCGAGACTACGGAGTGTAATTTGTACTCGATCATCGCTTCAAAATGTGCCAAAACTGCCTCTACCACTCTACAGAGCCCGGTTTCGATATCAGCAGTTAATTGGAGGGCGATTTCGCGAGCGAATGAATTAAACTTGGCGTAGACTTTTTCACCGTTGTTCATGATTTCACAGCCGGAAAATGAACTTTATTTAATGTTTAAATAATACTTATTAGTATAGGCTTAATTACCTCGTAAACAACGGCCGAGAAACGCCAAAAACCGCGATATAATACCTATAAAATTAAATGTCTTTTCGAAATTAGACTCTTTAGAGTTTGAGTTTTGGAGTTGTCATGTTACGATTCAATCATCCTTCCGGTACCCTTGTGGTCGGCAGCTCTGGTAGTGGGAAAATTATGTTTATGTCGTCGAATAATAAAAGAGCGGGCTTCAATGTTTGACCCCCCAATAGCTCAAGTTGATTGGTATTACTCTGGCAGCCAATCTACGACTACATCAAGAAATTAAGTGTAAAATTTATGGAAAGGTTACCCGACGGATCCCGAAATGTCTTGTTAGTTATCGACGATCTTATGAGTAAGAATAAAGGGGGATTGATTGGGGATATTTTCACGAAATATTCGCATCATAAGTCTTTGTCCGTACTTTTCATTGTTCAAAATATTTTTAATAAGAGTATCCGCGAAATCTCGTTAAATGCGACTTATATAAACAAACGCGAGTCTTAAATCAAATCAATATTCTAGCGCGTCAATTATGTCCTGGTAACTCAAAATATATTCTGGATAGTTATTTAGGTGCTACATCCCAACGTCTTACGTATATCTTGTACGATCTTTGGCAAACAATCCCCGAAGAATGGAGATTAAGAACGAATATTTTCCCCGACGAAGATCTAACAGTATGTAACGGGGATGGTAAAGGGATCCCTAGGCATGGGAATAAGGGCTTATTTCCAGCGTTGGCTCCTGCATCTACCCATGGAGTTCTACCCTAAGAGCCTGCACCTACCCTGGCTGCTCGACCCTGTGAGACCATGTGATAACCTAGGATGAAAGGAAGACCTCAGTCCAGCCTCGTGGCAGATTCCCGGTCGATGCCCAGGATACCAGTTCTACCCAATGCTTAGTTCTGTACTTAAAAGTCCTGTTGATAATTAAATTGCCTTTTTAAACTAGTTAACTGTCTGATTATTAGTAAATAGTTAAGTGCACAGTTACAATTGGAGCCACCGCCGAGATCGAACAGTTATTTCGGGATAATTTTTTTTTTTTTACCACTAAGTTTTTCGGTTGCCAGTTTTCGTGATTTCTGGATTGAAATATGTGCGCGCCTGATCTGAAGAGGAATTGACTTAATAGTTATTTGGTGTGAACTGAAAGATTGGTTCTCGTCTAGTTTATGTGCGTGTGCTCATCTCTGAAGCTTAGAAGATTCTTTGGAGTCCAGCTCTCGGTTTTTGGTTCCGAACGCACTGAATAGGATCGTGCGGTTTATTTCCGTGGCTGCCTAGGACGGTTGTGGTGACGTAATTTGGGGATAAAGCACGCGGTGATTCCCGGTGAAGGGTTTTTGTCGCGTTTTTTCTTTATCGCTCTTTTTTCTCCTTGCCTCTCGCCCGGAGATCGTTGTAGAACTTGTAGCTCGTTTTGTAAGAAGCCCGCGAAGTTTTTTCTTTTTTTCTTTATTTGGAGTGTCAAGGTAATTGCGATTAACTATTCTTATTATTATTGTGTTTTATTACTTTTTATTTTTTTTGAATATTCAATTTTAGATTAGGTTTCTATTACTTTTAGAGTTTTAATTAGGTTTTTTTTTAATGTTTTAAGTCGTTTTTCGCGAAGCCTTGGCTAATCATGTGGGCAATCTTAGGGATAGTAGTGGCGACGATTTTGGTTTGCCTGGGTCTCTTTGGATTTTGTTTTTTAAAATTTGGGCCGTTGTTTTTTAATCAGTTTAGTGATGCAGGTTCTTTTAGTCCTAAATTGCAAGGGAGACCAGTACAAAGGAGGAATCGTAGAGATACTTTAAATCTGCCTAGGAATTACCCAGTTCGTAATCGTAGGGTTCTTGATGTGCGGAAGAATCCTCAGGAGGAACTTAATTTGATTCAGCGCTTTGTGGCATCATGTGTAGGCGATCGGTTAGAATTAATGCGGGGTAAACGTACTTTGCCGAACCCCAGTTCAGCGCCTACGGTTCCGCGGGTGCCCCCAGTTTTGCCTGAACCCCCCTTAGATGTTTCCGAGGAGGTTAATGTTTTAAATGAGACTCCGTGTCTAGAGGATATTGTTAATCAACGAATTCAGCAACAGCTAGACGAGGCAGAGAATTTAAGTAGGCGGCAGAATCAGGGGGCTTCTCTATCACAGAGGGATCGTTTTGAGGCGGAATTAGAGAATCAGGGCGAATTGGACAGGACACGACAGCGCCAGCGGGACATTGAACAACAGATTAGGACAGAGCGGCCGGGTCGCGATGAGTTCGAGCAGGGGTGGATAATCCATTACCTAGTTGTCCTTTATTTTCGCAACCTCCGGAGAATTTAGGCATGCCATTAGATTCCAGGGTTCGGTCTTCGAGCCGTAATTATATGGATCAGTTAAGTGGGGAGGAACGAGTTCCCAGGGACATTCCAGCTGTTCTTATAGCCCACATGAAAATGCCCACGTTCTCTGGTGACCCCCAGGAAGACCCTAAGCTGTTTTTGAAAACCTTGGAGAATTTTGTTTTATATCACAAAATACGTAAGGACGATTTACCGGTGTTATGCCCTCTGATTTTTACAGACAGTGCTAAGATTTGGATAGAAGAGTTTTTTCTTAGGCATGGGGAAAATATTTCGTGGAACACTTTAGCGACGGCTTTTAAAACTCGATATTTATCACAGAATCGGGAACAGTCTATACGAATCACGTTATACAGTGCCACTCAACATGTAGGGGAGGATTTATGGATGTTTCGTAAACGCATGGTAGGCCTTAATCGGTTATTAGATTCCTCTTTAGTGGAGGTCGAGTTAGTTAAGCTTTTGCTTTCCAAGGTTCCGCCAATGGTTCAGTTATTGATTTCTGAGGATGGTTGCACAACGTTAGAAGATTTTGATCGGGAAATTTTAAGAATTCAGACAGCTTGGGAACGCGGGGTAAATATGGAAGGAATCAATAATGGGTTGACTAATATGGGAAATAGCGTTGGCAGTTCAGGGTTTGGAAGAAATTCCCGTGGAAACGTGTCAAACCGTGGTTCAGGGCCTTGGTCGATGGGGAATAATTCCCGTACTGGTTCCGTTAATCAAATAAGCTCTAGACCCGCAATTACGCGAGGAGATGCTAATAATGGTTGTTTTTTGTGCGGGAGCTCAAGCCATTTTCGTAGAGAGTGCCCCCAACTACAGGCGTCACCTAGGACATCTAGGATTGGTCAGAGACCTCGTTTTTCTTCGGTCTCGTCCCAGGGTGGTAGGGCTTCCTTACCGTCGGGAGTTAATCAGATATCTAATAACACCCCAGTCCCTCGCCCTCTCGAATCTAATTCGGGAAACTAGAGTTCAGTGCCTTGGTAGGGTCGCAAGGTGCTTGGGAATCTCAGATTGACCCAGTTGTTAGGTTGAATTCCGCGGTTTTGGATTTAGGGGAGAGTAGGTTGAAAGGGATTAGAATTTTAGTATCGAATAAAGAGTGTATTGCCTTCTTAGATTGTGGGGCCGACCAATGTATTATAACACGCGAATTTTTATCTGATTTAGGGTTAATGAATTTATTGGTTTCTAAGCCTCGGACTGTTCAGTGGATGAAAAAAGGTTTTACGAGTAATTCCTTAAGTTACGTGGATTTAGAAGTGGATTTTGGGGAGGACATGGGGATAATGCCAGTAAGATTTCAGGTAGTCCCGGATTTGGAATTTCCTCTTACATTAGGAATGGGCCTTTTAGACGATATGAGAGCCGTGATAGATAATTACCGTAACATGTTTAGTTACTGTGGGAAAACTTTGCCTTTGGTGTACCTACGGGATGAGGTAGCAACATTAACCGGGGGTGACCAAGTTTTAGGTCCCCCTAAACCTAAGGTAGATTTTTCGACACTGAATGTAGGCCAGTTAACGGAGGATGAACGGTGGGATTTATCAGAACTTAGTCAGGAGTTTTCGGAGCTTTTTTCGGGGAAATTGGGTCGTACCAATATCGTTCAACATCATATTTATTTTATTTATTTATAGCATTCACGGCCAAGTCATGAATGACTTCTAGGCCGTTTTGTACACACTTTGTACAGTCTCCAAGTTACATAGTTAATTTATGTGGTTAATTCTTGTTAACGTTATAATGTACAACCTTTTAACTTATATATACAAGTTATTGTGTTAATAAAAAGTTCCTTAGCATAAATTTAAAGCACTTAATATTTTTGGCTTTTTGAATGTTATCTGGTAATTCATTGAATAGTTTTGGTCCATCAACAAATAAAGATTTCTGTTTCTTGTTAATTCGCGCACTCGGTATTATAATTATCTTATTATGACGTAATGCGTGTTTTTTAGTATCTTCTTTCGTTATTTTGAAAAGGTTACGCGTTGGACTATAAATATTAATACTCTTATATATGAAACACATCATTGAATAATAATATAGTTTATAGATATCCATTAGATTCATTTTACTAAATAATGGTTTAGTATGGTCTAGATACTTTGCACCAGCAATTACTCTAATCATTCGTTTTTGTAGAAGGAATAGTCGTCTAATATTATATTTGGCAGTATTTCCCCATACCGAAATGCTATACATCAAATTGGACTGGAAGAGGGTAAAGTATAATTGCTTTAAGACTTTTTGTCCAAGAATGCATTTATTTTTTGCAATTACATATATGGTTCTAGCCAGTTTTGGGGCAATATGGTCAACTTGTTTATGCCATGCGAGTTGTGAATCTACCCATACCCCAAGATACTTATAATGGTCAACTTCTTTGATATCTTGTTGGCCAATCTTCAACCCAGGGTGATTTATTGGAATTGGCTTGTTTACGTTTCGAAAAGTGATATATTCAGTTTTATCGATATTAAGTTCCAACTCGTTATCCGTCAACCATTTTCTAATCTTGTCAAGATATATATTCACTCTTTCTACAAGTATTTCTAAGCTTGGATCATCCTCAAATAAACCAGTGTCATCCGCATAGAGTGTAAGTAAGTTGGCCGGGACACATTTTGTAATATCGTTAATAAAAATATTGAATAGCAATGGTGACATCACCGAACCTTGTGGAACGCCTCTCTCAATCCCACACTCTTTTGAAAGCATTTTTCCAACCCGGACCTGGCTTATTCTATTTGTTATATATGATTCTATTAGATCGTATGCCTTTCCTCTAAATCCAAGTCTATAAAGCTTTGCCATTAGTAACTTATGTCCTACTGAATCAAATGCTTTTTTAAGATCGAGAAAAACGCCAATGACATATTTACTTTTATCTAGTGAGTTCAATATACGTTCATATACTGCTGTCAGGGCGAGTTCAGTGTTACAATTTGTTCTAAATCCAAATTGTCGATCAGATATTAGATTGTGTTTATTGGCGAAACTTAGTATTCTATTGTATAGTATCCTATCAAATATCTTGGCAACAATCGAGAGGAGGGAAATAGGGCGGTAATTCCCTAGCTCATTTTTATCTCCCTTTTTATAGATAGGAATTATAATTGACCTTTTAAGATCATCAGGATACACTCCGGATTGCATAGCTAGGTTGATAATATAAGCGATTGGAAACGAAATATATTGGTTAACAAACTTTAGAGCTTTTGCACTTATCCCATCCACCCCGCACGCAGATCCGGAGTTGAGGGCCGATATTACTGTCGAGACCTCCCATTGATCAATATTAAATAATGCCATTGTCTTCGGGTTTATGGGTAAATTGCTATAGGTCGGAATATTTCCCGAGTCAAGATAATTCATGTTTGAGGTAAAGAAGTGATTAAAATCATCGGGAGTTTTATTCTCTGGCTTAGTATTATTATTCGTGTCCCTATTCAATAAAGTATTTATAGTTTTCCAAGTAAGTCTGGGTGATGCATTCGCTTCTAATAGTTTCTTCTTATAGAAAGAATTCCTAGTATTTTTCACTGCATTATTACATTGATTTCTTGCCGTATGATATTTTTCTATGTTTTTGGGTGTTGGATAACGTACTGAGATTCTTTTCAATTTATTCTTATCCCGAATCCTATCCTTAAGTTCTCTATTAATCCATGTCTGCGAATTATTTTTCCTCAGTTTTATAAATGGGAAACTCGACTCATATACACTTAGTAACGTGGTTTGAAAATACTTATAAGCAGCATTGACGTCATTTATTCTATAAAGTATCGACCAATTAATTTGTTGAACATGTCCCCTAAATGAAGTTAAATTTTTGTAGCTTAGATTTCTAATTTTGTCGTCTGTTTTATTCAAATGAAAATAGGTCGATGATCTGTGGTATCCATGTCATGAAGAACCCTATGTCTCAGGCTAAAGTTCGAACAACAAATATCAAGTAGCGTAGCTGAGGTTTTTGTCACTCTTGTTGGTTCATTTATCCATTGATCTAATCCAAAACTCAACATTGTATCTTTAAAGGCCAGCATTTTTGGTGTTGTTACAAGAAGATCAAGATTAATATCTCCCAATAATAGCCTTTGTCCCACTATTCCCCCACTGCCCATTATGATTCTGTCCAATCCCTCAAGGAAATCCGACCAGCAGCCCTGGGGGGGGGGCTATATTTTAATGGTGTGCGCCTCGATATTGGGGTTGCTAATACAGCCCCCCGCAACAACATCATAAACAATTGAGCATCCAACATAAAAGCCCACACCACCACCACCACCCTTATTAAGTCTATTTGTGCCACTGAAAACAAACCCTGGCATATGCATACTATAATCAAATTTAAACCACGTTTCAACTAATGCAAAGATTTCTATCGGTGGGAGATCTCCCGCAACCAAATCAGCAGTCAATTTTCCCAAGTTACACTCTCCACTTCGTATATTATGACTTAAAATATTCATAAAGGATGACAAATTAGGTAATAGTAGAGTAATTTAGTAATAAAAAAAATATATATATAAATAGAAAAAACAAAAACAAATGCAGTAGGTCAATCATATCACTTTGTTTGTTTTCTAACTTCTTTAAGACCTACGTCATAGTACCATATGTCTTCGTTAATCTCAATTCTGTGTCCTGATAGCCATTTTACACTTTGTGGTTTCGTTTGTTTAATAAATTGTCTGATATGATATCTAATATCCATTTCGTATGGTGTGTAATCAGGATCTAAATATAGATTTTGACCCTCTAATTTATATTTTATCTTGAGTAGAGCTAGCTTATCTTCGTAATTTTTTAATTTTATAAGGACTGGTCTGGTTTTTTTTCCCTAAAAACAACACGTCGCTGGATGTGATCGGGCTGGACAACTATCTCTGAATTAAGTAGTTTACTAAGGATATTGTTAATTTTCTTTGATAGGTTTTCCCTAGATTCGATTTCTAAGTCTGGTAGTCCGTATAGGACCAAGTTATTGCGTCTAAGTGAGCTCTCTATGGATATTAATCTGTCAGTGGTTGCTCTTAGTTCATTTCGTAGAGCAGTCTCAATACGTGGGACAACTTCTTCAATGTCAGAGAGCCTATGATTAAGGCTGTCGAATTCTTCCAGTTTCCCTTGGATAGTCATTAGCTTAGCGTCAAATTCCCCATGTTTTTTCTCAATGTTATTAATTTTTAAGTTTGCTTTTTCTAAGGTCTTATTGGTTAAATCTATCGCTGAATTAATACCTGCAAGAGCATCAAACATTTTTTTGCTTTTATCGCTTTGCCGCGCTTCCATTTCCGCTAGCTGCGTTAACACATCACCAATCGATAACGTTCTAGTTAAATTAGCCATTATAGTTTTAGCTCTTCTAGTTTAAGCTCTTGCGACCACGAGTCAATATACACAAAACAAAGAAATTCTTATATTACCTAGTACAAAGTAGAAAAAGAAAGCCACATTAGTTGACGGTCAGACTTTAACTGCCTCAATCCGCGGTCGCAAGAGTTGTGGATCTTTGTTGTTTGATAGCGATGATTACACCACGTACGAGGTCAAAGTTCGTAGATCGGTAGCATATTGTCCTTGTTTTTTATTTTATTTTTTATTCTATTTTCTGTTATTCTTCCGAGAAGCGCAATGTTCGGGGAAAAAACGAATATTAGTTGTAGTATCTTGTATTTTTGCTGGTAGATAGTTATTTTTCCTCGAACATCCGGCGTTTGAAGCTCCTATCTTTGTGATTAATGAGGTCAAAGTTCGTAGATCGGTAGCATATTGTCCTTGTTTTTTATTTTATTTTTTTATTCTATTTTCTGTTATTCTTCCGAGAAGCGCAATGTTCGGGGAAAAAACGAATATTAGTTGTAGTATCTTGTATTTTTGCTGGTAGATAGTTATTTTTCCTCGAACATCCGGCGTTTGAAGCTCCTATCTTTGTGATTAATCTAGTACAAAGTAGAAAAAGAAAGCCACATTAGTTGACGGTCAGACTTTAACTGCCTCAATCCGCGGTTGTACATTCAGATTAAAACCAGGGACTGTTCCAGTATGGAGACAACCTTATTCGCATAGTCGAGCCGCTAGCGAAGAAATTGATAGGCAAGTTCAGGATCTACTTCGAAAGGGGTTGATTAGGCCATCTAATAGTCCATGGGCATCTCCTACTATAATAGTTCCTAAGAAAGATACCTTGGAGAAGCGGATGTGCGTTGATATAACTAAGTTAAATAGTGTTACGATAGATGACCCGTATCCCATACCCAAAATAGATGACATTATAGACAACATGGGAAAGCCTAGGTATATTACTAAATTAGACCTAAAGTCTGGTTATTGGCAGGTTGCCATGGCTCCAGAGGACATAGAGAAAACTGCCTTTGTAACTAGAGAGGGCAAGTTCGAGTGGTTAGTTTTGCCGTTCGGTTTGAAAGGGGCACCGGCAACGTTCATGAGGTTGATGAATAAAGTCTTACGATTTGCTCGTAGATATGGTATTGGGATTTATCTTGACGATGTAGTGATAGCTAGTACCACATGGGCTGACCATTTAGCGGCTTTACGTTATGTATTCTCTCAATTTAAACACGCAGGTCTTACGTTAAACGTTGTTAATGTTTTTTTGGGGTTCCTAAGGTTTCGGTTTTGGGCTACTTGGTAAGTGCTGAAGGGGTAGAAGTAGATCCGGAGAAAGTTCGGGCGATTAAAGAATTTCCACGTCCTCGTAACATGAAACAGGTGTCGTCCTTCCTTGGCATGTGTGGTTTTCATTCACGATTTATTCCCCATTATGCAGACTATACTGCCCCTTTAAATATATTAAAACGAAAAAACCAAAAGTTTCGTTGGGGAGACACAGAAGAAAACGCGTTTCAGAGTTTAAAAACAGCTATTTCCCAGGCAGTCTTGTTACAAGTTCCCGATCCAAATGGAAAGTTTATAATCACAACAGATGCTAGTGGAATTGGAATGGGCGGCATGTTATCACAAATTCAGAATGGTGTCGAGGTTTCCTTGGGATATACAAGTAAACTCTTTAAGCCGGCAGAATAAAGATATAGTACCCCGGAACAAGAGGCCATGGCAGTAGTAGAGGCTGTACGAAAGTTCAGACATTATGTGGAAGGTAGGGAGTTTGCCGTAGTTTGCGATCATCAAGCGTTATGTTGGATGTTGAAGCTTAAAAATAAGAAAAGTAGACTTATGAGATGGGCCTTGGAGCTTCAGGAGTTTATGCCATTCGAGATTTTGCATAGAGCGGGGAAAGATAATTTAGTAGCCGACGCCTTATCTAGATGCCCAGTGTCAGACTTAGATGTTGTATGTCCTAAGGTTATAGATAGCGATTATGTAAGTTCAGATTTATCAGCACTTCCAATGCCCGATAATCAATCCTTGGACGCCTTTCGCTTGAATATGTCAGTGTGTAACCCGGTAGACCTTGGACAACCTCTGGATTATGTTGCCTTGGTAGAGATAAAAGAGGCACAGTTGTTAGAGGGTCAATTTAGCGAAATAAAGGGCAAGTTAGAAAGAGGCGGAGATTCTAAGGTATACTGTATTAAAGACGATTTGCTTTACAGAAAGGCGGAAGGTTTTAAGCCAGCTAAAGTGGTGGTGCCTACAGAATTAATACCTCGGTTAATGCAGGCTTTTCATAATCACCCTCTCTCAGGTCATAGAGGCCGTACAGCAACATACATGAGAGTTCAGGCTAAATATTACCATCCTAGGTTGTATTCCTTGGTTCAGAAATACGTACAGAATTGTGACACTTGCCAACGGTATAAAAGTAGAAATACGAAGAAGCCAGGGTTAATGATTCCTTCTCATAAAATTCATCCAGGAGATTTGGTCGGGATAGACATAATGGGTCCCCTTCCAGTGACGAAGCAGCAGAACCGTTTTTTAGTCGTAATGGTAGATTACTTTACCAAATACGTAGAGGTTTTCCCTGTTAGGAGTGTTACCGCCCTAATATTATGTAAGGTTCTATTGCAGTATGTGTCTCGCCACGGTGTTATGTCTGCCTTGTTGTCGGATAATGGGCCCCAGTTTATTTCAGGATTATGGAAACGGTTGTGTATGATGTTGAAAATAAAACTAAAGTTCGTGTCTCCATACCATCCCCAGGCTAACATGACGGAGAGGTGTAATAGAGTAATTGAGGAGATAATGAGTATTTACGCTGGGAATGTCCATACTACTTGGGATGCCCATTTGCCTTTAATTCAGTTAGCAGTCAATAGCGTTGTACACAGTTCTACCGGATATTCTCCGTTTTACCTTCACCATGGTTATGAGCCTACGCTTCCTTGGGATGAGAGTTTTTGCGGGGATTCCGGATCAGGAGGTTGTAGCAATTTTGGATTATGACCAAGGTCCGTTAAGAGAATGGCAACGAGCAATTGATATGGCCCAAGAAATAAATAGCGTTGCCAGTGCAAAACAGAAATTTTTCTATGATCGGAACTACCTTGGAAGTGAACTAGAAGTAGGACAGTTGGTCTGGAAGTCTGGCCATAGACTTTCAAATGCGGCTGCGAAATTTAGCGCTAAACTAGCTCCTAATTGGGAAGGTCCTTTTAGAGTTGTTGAGAAAGTGTCCCCGGTTTCCTATCTGATAATGAACTTAGAGACAGGAGCCTTGGCTGGTACGTGGCATATTTCTAAATTAAAACTCTGTATGAATACGGTGGTTTTGGAGACTCAGGAACAAACTGTTGCTCAGGTAGATCCTTCTATACCAGTGGTGGAAACTCGGGAACTACCAGCAGCGCAGGTAGACCCACCTATATAGGTGTTGGAAATTCAGGAACAACCAGTTGCGCGGGTAGACCCATCTATACAGGTGGTGGCAACCCAGGGAAATTCTATAACCAATGAATTAGTTCCGCCGATTCCATTGGAAAATGAGTTACGGTTTGACGACGAAGAGATAGATTTAGATCCACCTCGTTATACGCTACGCAGTCGTGTGGTTCGAGAGACATACCATACTCAGGCTGGTGGAACGAGTGTTGTGGTTGAGTTTCCGAGCGAGGAAGCGATGGAGGAACGAGTTGGGCCACAGGCGGTGGATGAGAGTGGTGTCAACCTACGTATGCGACATTGTAACCCTCGACGTAGAGTTAGATTTATGGATGAAGTTTTGGTAATTCCCGAACCTAGGTGTGTGGAGGTTGAGGAGTTGGACACCACTGGTATATCGCATGATTTGCAGTTGCCATTTTTCCATGGTTGGACTAGGGAAGTGGTGTTAAGGAAACAACCATCATCGCGTGTGGGAGATGTTTACTATTATACCCCGGATAAGGTGAAAGAAAAATTACGATCCTTGAGGCAAATAGAAGCATATTTGCATTCCTATCCTTTCGATTCTAAGGGTTTGACTGTGGATAATTTTTCAATATCACCGAAACCAATTTCAAAACCTCCTTATGAGTTTGTTCGTCATGCCCGATAAGCAAATCTTTTAATCATGGAAGCCTTCGATAGGGAATATACGTAAAAGGAAATAGACACTTGAATGCTCGTCTTCATATAATTTTAAAAAAGTGAATTTTTTTCGGAGTATTTTTGTGAATTTTTGGAAAACTCCCTTGGTATTTTTTATAACTTGCGCTTTCTGTAGATGAGGTTCTCTCTTTTTGCCTAGGTCTCCCTTTTGTTATGTAGGGGCAGAGTGTAACGGGGATGGTAAAGGGATCCCTAGGCATGGGAATAAGGGCTTATTTCCAGCGTTGGCTCCTGCATCTACCCATGGAGTTCTACCCTAAGAGCCTGCACCTACCCTGGCTGCTCGACCCTGTGAGACCATGTGATAACCTAGGATAAAAGGAAGACCTCAGTCCAGCTTCGTGGCAGATTCCCGGTCGATGCCCAGGATACCAGTTCTACCCAATGCTTAGTTCTGTACTTAAAAGTCCTGTTGATAATTAAATTGCCTTTTTAAACTAGTTAACTGTCTGATTATTAGTAAATAGTTAAGTGCACAGTTACAAGTATACATCCCCCGAAAACAATAAAACACGCCTCGGTAATCCCATCATTAGTGGTATGGCCCCCAAAGCGCGAACAACGAAAACTCCCTCCGCAACACCTACCCGTTCTACGCCCTTAAAATTAAGATTACGTAAATGGTAAAAGCCGCCCGCGAAAGTTACAAGAAAAAATGTAAACCAAATTAGAAAACGACCCAACAATAGTTAACGTTCAAGACGATCAAATCAACACCCTAGAAGGAATTTATTTTGATGAAAGTAATCCGGCTTCATTTTCGAGTATCGAATCATTATACCAGGCCGTTGAAGATAAGGGCATTTCGCGGGAGAGCGTGAAAGAATTTTTGGAGAGTTCTGAAGCTTATACCCTCCATGTAACGGCTAGAAAGAAATTTAAACGAAGAAAAATCCCCGTGACCAGTATTGGCGACAGGTTAGAAATAGACTCAGCGGATATGCAGTCGCTAGCAAAATATAACGACGGGTATAGATACTTGTTAATGGGTATCGATTGCTTCTCGCGAAAAGATTACAGAATCCCTTTAAAGAGGAAGAGCGGAGATGAGGTCGTTCGAGGCCTGAAGGAGATTTTCACCGATGGCGTCCCGCGCGGTACGGAGTTTTTAAATTCTATAGTGCAAGCCTTTGCTAAAGAAAAGTAATATTAAATTTACCGCTATGGTATCGGAGCCGCATCACGCCCCCTTCATTGAACGGCTTAATCACACTATCAAAGGGAGAATGTTTCGTTTTTTCACGCATAACAATATCCGGCGTTACATTGATATTCTTCAAACCCTAATCGCCGCATATAACTGGGCCAAGCATTCAACGATTAAAATGGCGATGGATCAAGTACAAAGTGGAAATATTTTACAAGTTTATCGTAATATCTACGGGGCTGCTAAAAAACTTAAAATCAAGCCCGCTAAATTCAAAACCAGGGACCATGTCAGAATTAGTTATCTTCGCTTGGTTTTCGCTAAAGGTTTCGAAGCCAATTTCTCAGTCGAGGTATTTAAAATAAATGGAGTAGTAGACAACAAGACTTCACATTTGTATATGCTGCAAGACTACAACGGCCAAGATATAATGGGGCTCTTTTACGGTTTTCTGCTCATTAAATGCAAATATAGTATAGTATAGACGAAATTCTCAAGTAAAGGAAACGGCGAGGGGAAATTGGAATATTTTGTTTCATTAATAGGCCTACCTAACGAACAGAATTGTTGGGTTAGAAGTGATATTGTCAGACCTTTAATTAACGCTCCCAAGTGATACGTCAATGGATATTTTCCCCGACAATACCATGGCTTCATACGTAACAAAACTACCAAATCCAATTACCCCACAAAGGTAACGTTACAAAACTTCCCAGCAAACACAAAAGGTCCCAAGAGCATCCGATGTATCATAGCTTGGGGTATTCCTGATATTCAACGAATATACAAAAGTTCTTAAATAAGCTTTATTGGATGTCCCTCAGATACCCAAATGTCATCATTTTGAACACCCACAGTACATCCATTGTAACCCTAAACGGACCTTCGAGGGGTATTCTATGTATGTTGGAAGGTCTTTCATTATGCCTTTAATGGATTCTAGGAATATTCTAAGAACATCACAACAAAATAATATATACCCCAAGTATATGCTGGGGAGATATGAGGTAATATTCTAAAACATATTTAACCCTATGTATGTTCTGAGAATATTGCAACTCATGATGATTTATCTCAGGTATACTCTAAGAATATTCTAGGAATACACAAAAGTTTTTATAGGATGGCGTACTGATTCTGCAGATATTCTAAAATTATTAATTTTTCAAATTTTATGAAATAAGAATCTCGCAGTATGTTTGAAATAAAATATAGATATCCTGCCAAACAAATCAACGTCAATCAAATGATAGTCTTTTGAATGGTAGAGTAGTTTTTCTAGAAGGGCTGAAATGCACGCTGCCAAAATGTGACCTAATGTTTACATAATTATTTGTGGTATTTGCTTATCTAATAAATAAAGCAATATAATCAAAGAAAAATGAAATTTCAAAGACTTTATTTGGTCAGATTTTGATTTTTTTTGGCTGCAGTTGCAGTTTTCGAGGCTACGCGATCTGGAGCGTGGGTAAACCATGACTTTATATTCTTTTCTATTTCAGCAATGGTGGTTTCTTTAAAATTTTTCACGCTTCTGACGGTCTCTGTTGAGAATAATAAATCAGTAAATAATTTTACCTACCAACAAAGATAATGCATACTGCGTACACTGTACTCTTATTTTAATTTAGACGTAGAGCAATTAAAATAGATATATTATAAGAGTACAGCGTGCATTGTTTAAATGTTTTTGATTCTAAGATTTTCATGTAAAATTAAATATTATCTTACCAATAATCACTTTCATAAGTCGTAAATTATTTAAAGCACGCTTCCCTTTCCTTCCTTCCCAGCTGTATTCTTTAGCCAGTGTGTCCAAAAAAACATGAACCAATATCCGTTTCACACAATCATATAGGGTAATTCCACCAAATTGTTTCAAATATGCTCTCTAAATTTCCTTATAATTAGGATTTATCACAAAAAAAAGAATAAAATATTATTTAACTCACTAATTTGGTGACATTTTCAACTGAGTTTAAAGATTCTTCTAGTAAATTTAGCTCCAATTCATTGCTGAATGGAAACCCAAACATTTCTTCAAGCTGCGCTGTTTCCTCTCCAGAGAGGGGCTTTGCTTGGCCGGACTGGGAATTTTTTAGAACACATTCCATCATTTCCGTAAGATGACGTAGGTTAGACTTCATTACCTCTTGATTTCGACTCAAAGAACGTAGATATGCTATATTATATATTTTGAAATATTATTTATAACCAAAATTTAATTATGAAACATTTAGTATACGTACATTCGCTTATCAAAACCTTTCCATTAGACGAAGATTCGACAATTTCACCTAAGGAATAATTCATGTAATTAAAAGTAATGTTGAGAATTTTTAGCATAAATACAAAAATATCAATCATACGAGATACCTCTTAAATTGGAAGCCTCGTTTGGTTTTGGAGTTGACGCTCTTCGTTGATTCACATTCTTCAATGTATTCCCTTTACTATTATTCATTATATTTTTTATTACTTTTCTTGGTCCAACGCGTATGAAATCAGTTTCATCGGATTCTAAAGAAAATTCTAGTTATGAACAAAAAATTACCATTCTCTTAAATTTTTCCATCATCAAATTACCTTCATCTAAGCTTGAATAATCAATAACGCTCCTATTGTTAATCACGTCATTTTCTAAAACTGCTTGCTCTTTGGAATTATTTCGAGATTCTATGAAAGATTGGTTGATGCCCCTATGATCTTAAAAGAAACAAAATATTATGCTAAATTAGTTTTTACAGAGAAAATGACATGGTATTTATCAAAAAACGTTTTGAGCCTAGGTTCTTTTAATGTCGCTTCTTATACTTTAAATTAGACCTTATGTCAAATTCAAAAACACCAAAGTACGTGATCAAAAGTGAAGAAGAACTCAGCTCAAAACGTCTCGTAAATTAAGTTTTTCCAAATATACCATGGTAAATAACTTTAAAATATGTAAAAATAGCGATTTCTTTAAAAGGTTTTTACCATTGTCCGAAGTTTCGGAGATCAAAGTTCCTATGTTGTCACTTGAAGGTCTCTTATATGACTTTTTACGAGGGGCGTTCGTCGAGTCGATGCTTGAATCTTTAGCTGTAATTTCTAATATTTTAACATTTATAAGGAATAAATTGCCGGATAAAATGTATACCTTTACTATTTGATGAGGTTATCACAGATTTTAGAACTGGTAGTTCAGGAATTTCGTGCCCAGAGTCCTGCGATTTTTCATCAGATTCTGATTCTGATACATGAATTGGTGTTGCAGATTTGTGTTTCTTTTTAATTCTCTTTCCATATCCAGTTTCAAATTCACTTGCGGAAATATCAGTATCTCTCACATATTTTACCATTTTATGCCGAGCTTCACTAAAGGTTTCTAAAAACAAATTAATTGGTTTTAAAAAATTCGGATTAAAAAAGGGGCAACTTTGGAAAATCTTGCAAAACCTACAATTTGTTTTAGAAATTTAAACATTTAAGAAATATGGTCAATCTTAATTCCCTGCATAAGAAAAAATGACTGCCCTCCTCTACTTCCTAAAGGGAGAATGCAACCTAACAACAAATGATTCATTATTGTTTAAAATAAACGTAGCCCATCAGTAAAAAAATCTACAAAGAAATATATGTAAGCTTAAGTTGATTCATGGAGATCCTAAATTTCTTCACATTGATGTGTGTGCGACTAATTAGCAAAAGCCTGTCGTTAAGGAGAGATCTGATTGAGACTCTCAATAACATTCGATTTAGAATCTACATGAATCCTGTATAGCTTATCTTCCGGGGATGTTCAAATAATTTATGTATTTGTGAGTTAGGTATATCTAAGCATTACATAATTGATGAGGCCATTTAATGTTAAGTGGCAGTCTTCCTTTAAATCTGAGAAAAATAACAAAGAGAATAATACTTTCTTACCACAGCTAAAAATAATTTTAATTTCATATGATTGCCACTCTTTGCTATTGGGTGCCGTTCGTTTTATAGCATACGCCGAAGCCTTTTTATCCCCTGGCCAATAACATCTTGTTTGCAGCTGATCTTTGTAAATCCAACAGTGGGGAATGACAGCAACTCCCCCTTGAGTGAATTCTACGGTTTTGAAGCTGCCGTCCATTTAACCTATATGCAATCCAAATAATATTAATGTGAGGAAATAAAACGTACATTGAGTAGCCAATTTAAAATGTATAATTTCATGCGTGGTTTATTAATTTAAATTAAAAGATTAGGCGTTATATTTAAAAGGCAAAAGGCGTAACAATTATAAAATGCTAAGTACGCCATACCTTTCATTGACTATAATGGGTTGTGAAGTAGTTGCATTATCACATTTGAATTTGTGCTTTCTAGAGGGTATTTCATAGCTTTTGCTACGACTAGGTGAAGAGGCCATTTTAATAGCGCAGATAATTTTGATGCTTGGAACACACCAACTTTGGAAGATGGACACGGAGATATAAAAAAGTCTTGCACAGTCATAAATTTTCTTCCCACTATGAACATTTTTGAGCAGTCATTTTCAGAGGTAGCTATGTTTTCTATCACTATGACTGATGAGTCATTTAAAATACAGCAGTTATCACGTTTAGAGTTTGAGAGTTGATATTCCGACAGAATGACTTTTTTATATTGAGGGTCAGTACAGCCCTCTAAAAGAGGACCATTTCCATGAATCATATGAAATGTAATTTCATCTCTAGCTTTCAACGTACCATTTATTCGCCTTTCTTCGCTAATTCGATTTATTGCCTGCTTCAATGGATATCCCGCATTAGAAATTTTATTTTTTAGGGTAAAAAGATAGTTCTCAAACTGATAGGCACTAAACGAATCTAAATGCCCGTATTTCAAACAATCCCTAGCTAAATGCAGTAAACCATGTACATTATAAGAAATGAGGTGTTTGCCATAAAGTACACCATACATTTGCACGAAGTACTGCAGTAAATTTTCCGCAAACTCAATCATTTCAACTGTTTGCCTTGGCGTGGCAAGAATTCGAATTGCTACATTTAATGTTCTAAAAGTCTCATAATGAGATTTAGGAAGAACATTTTGTAAAACTAGTAGACCAGAATAGAGCAAAAATTGACGAAATTCAGTGGCTTTAAATCTGTCAACATCTTTTAATGATCGTGGCTTTCTTACAAATTCTGAACAAGTTACTGAAGCCAAATTTTCCAAGTGACTAGAGATTACCAATATCTGGTCAGGCCTAAATTTATAAAGGGCATTTTTTCCTTCAGCCCCCATCCATAATTTCAGTGTCTTTTTAACAACCCCCAAACAAACAAGATGCATATAATCTAAAGGAAAGTCATCTATCATATCAATATTATTAAGGTTTTCCAAAATACTAGTTCCATGGTGGTGGCCCGCCTGAGATTTATTTCTAAAGTTAGCGTCTGTTCTTAACTCAATATGTTCTGTCAGTGGGAAGCAATGCCTTTTCCGGCGTCTTATTCCTGCCTGAGTGCATTTATCGCATCCATAGTAGCCGTTATGTCCTTTGACTTTACGGATAAATGCTCTAGCTGGAGTGTCACAGATAAACCCTGATACTTCGACAATTTTATGCTCACCGTTAATTATAATGCCATTTTCAATTAAAAGCGATGCCTCAGTTACAAAAGAAGACAAAAACTGATCAGAACATTTCGGTTTGCTTAAGCCGTGAAATAGCCCAATAACAAAGGGCTTCGATTTTGCTACTGTTGAAATTGCACCTAATATTGGCCAAAAGTTGCTGGTGGTGCTATTTCCTATTGGCAAACCATCGATGTTAATCAATATTTTGAAGACTCGGATCGTCGATGCTAAATCGTGTTCTCGTTGGACTGTGTAGAGTATACCTGCTTCCATTCCAAAATGAAAGTAATGACCAGGTGACATTTCTTCTACTATAGAAGTTCTAGGAGTGCATAATAGCGTACGTGAGTCGCTTGGAAGCTCGTTAAAACATTTGTGTTTTTTTAAGATTTTCAGCAGGCCACTAACAGCATTTTTGCTTATTCCAAAGCAAGTAACCCATCTTGCCAGACATGCTCTTAAACGAACAGCATCGTTACCTTGAAGGTTTTCAAAATAATCTTGATCATTATCAGCTGTAAGCTCTGTATCCTCAATATTATTATTTTCTCCTTGAAATTCATTGATTTCTTCTTCCGAGTCATTTAAAGATTCAATAATTTCTCCGATATCCGCTGCATTATCGCTATCGATTTCTGAAGAGCTATTTGTAGATTCATGATTGCTACTCTCTTCGTTATGTAGAATGTTTTGCATACAAATTTCATCTTGCGTTTCTTTTGTAGCAGCATTAATTAGCCTAGCTCGATGACGTGAGGACAGGGTAGACAATGGCTTGTACCTTCCTTTTGGCATTCTAACGCTAATACAATACAAATACACAACTATTTTAAAAAACATCGCAAATTCCTGATTTGGCCAATGTTAAGCATAAATAATTTAACAATTATTTCTCTCCAAAACCCCTGGGTGGTCAAGTTCTAACATAAAAATAAAATATCCAATAAATAAAACTTTTGGCGAGAATAACTTTTTTAGATAATAACTATGACTTTTTTATTTTAAATTTACTATTCTTGGTGTATGTTTAACTCATAATAAGGTAATTAATTCACAAGGAGGCATTGAATACACTACTCCCTATAGAAGCCTAAAACTGTAATAATTAGTTAAAGCAAAAAAGTTGGTACTTTCCCCTTTATAAGAGCTAGCGTGCCCAAGGTCACTTGCCAATTCGCCGAAAACCCCTCTCGCGTTCTCTCGGAAAGTAGGAGGGGGCAGGGAGCTAGCCACTTCTAGAGCGAGTTGACGGCACTTTACACGCAAACCTCGTCTCCCACTACCTATGCGCGTGCTGCCAACTCGAGGTAGAAATAGTTCTAGCCGTTGAAAGAGACCCTTCGTATAACCCCAATAAAAAAAATAGGATAGAGAATCGGCAAACCATGCTATTTCTCTATTTAAATAAACAGCAAAGGCAGGGTTCCGCCGAATCCCTATATTTCAGTATTACAAACGATTTGAATTTAGGCTTACATATTTTAGTGAATAAAATATAAACATTTACCTTTAAGATTCCAAGCGAAGAAGTTTCCAGTTACGGTAATTTCACTCCCCAGATAATAGCGATTAGCGTCAGACTGCGATATTTTCTTATTTAAATAACACGCGCTGTTGAAATTAAAATCGCGCAATACTGAAAGAATATTTAATCATGAGCCGAAAGCAGGGGTCCGATAAAAGATACGCAAAAAATAATAGTCCGGAAACGCGTTATTCGGTTCCACTAACACCGAGTTATTCACTCTCAAGAATTACAAGAAAATGGTATTAATGGCGTCGAATCGTCGATTAAAGCGTTGCGGTCAATCACGAGGCACGACTTTGGTTTGGTAATATTTGGAGTTTGGACCGACTGTTTGGTTCAACTAGTTTCAGTCTCTTCCCCTTTCTTTTCTTATCCCCTCATTGTTAGACCGGCCCGTTGAGCTTGTAACACGTGGTGGACAGTATTGCCATCTATCATATATATATATATATATATATATATATATATATATATATATATATATATATATATATATATATATATATATATATATATATATATATATATATATATATATATATATATATATATATATATATATATATATATATATATATATATATATATATATATATATATATATATATATAATTATATTTTATGTTAATGTCTTCAAAATAAATATTAGTTTTAAAAAGGAAAGTACCTTAATATTTTTTAATTAAGCCCGAAATATTATTAACTGATTTCTTATTTTATAGGAAAATAATATTTTCCTGGCGGCGCCTCCCAGTATTATAAAATTTGCGGCCAACATTCTTTAGCCCCTATATTTTGTAGCCATTCTAGTTAGTAAAATATAGTTTTCGACAGTTAACTACAGATTCTCTCATATTGATGTGGGAATCCTATCTCCGTTCGAAAACTGGATTTCGAATGGTCATGAATGTTCTGATGGTATATAATTTTTTTTATTTATGATTTAATTTTTTAAAATGTTAATTTTAAAAAAACTAGTAAAAAGTTAGGAAATCATTATAAATTTATATATAAATAATCTTAAAAATATAATTTTTTGTTTTCTTAGTCAAAATCAATTCTCCTTCCCACTCCCAATTTTTTATACTGCACAGCCGCAGCATCAATTAATGGGAAATATTAAGCTTTGTTGCTGTATATTTCTTTTACACATTCTACGGGTGTCTCTAGGTTACAGAGAATTTAACAGGTTTTATGGGTTTTCTGGGAATATCCGAAGGTCAAGCAGAATTACCTTGTTTTTATGGATATTCGAGGTATATTTGTGGAAAATCCATTTTGGATGGGGCTATCGAGGGAGATCTGGGGCTTTTTCGTACATCTATCGGGTTCATTGTGTTTGCTGGGTTGGTATGATCGACGTGCCCCCCGGCCATTATCAATCGATTGACCATTTATTACGCGTCATTAATGACGTTGAAATTTATCTTAAGAATAACGCGAGCTTTCTTCATGACGCTACGACTGGTTATATCAACCTAAAGACTAATGCGGCAGGTTCGATTGAACCTATTTTGGCCATCCCCGCGGTATCGCCGATATCATGGGTTACGAGGATTCCGAAAATGTACACGGCTGAGCCAAGAAATAATCGCGTATTGACTGCTATATCCCTTTTCAATTATACATATATAAAGATATTGTAGATAATGTAATAGTGGGCGGCTCCTTAGTTCCCGTTGAAAACACCAATTACGGGAATTCCGTAGTAAAGACCTTTGTTTCGCCATATTATTTGCCATTAGGGAAAAACTACTTTGACAACATTTCTATACATATAAGAGATCATCTCGGCGAACTCGCAACATTTGAGTACGGAACACTGTCCTGTGTAGTACACTTGAGACAATGCGGCGGACGGCTAACTTAGAAATAGCCAATATTACTTAGCTCAGGCCCAAGGCCAAGCGGGTAATGGTGTAGGGCCCGTGTATATTGGGCAAGCTTACTAGCGTGGGCACGGAATCGGTAATATTTTGGCTCGCTTTGGCTGCTATATCGCCCCCTATCATTTATAACGTCGCAAAATTTGTCGGTAAAAAACTACTAGGGACTGGTAAACTCATTTTTAATGACGTCACGAGTAGTCAAAACCTGAAAGAGGCTATTAAGTGGCGTGGTACCGAAACACTAGACGAAGTCCGAAAACAGTATGTGTCCGAAAAACCACGGTAAAAAAGAAAAACTGTTAAAAAAGTATCAAAAAAGCGAAAAAAACCTAAAGAGCGCCGGCAAACAACGATCTTGATCAGTTAAGCGCCAACTCGCATTCCGTACGGTTCGTGACATATTTTCAAGATAAAAATGGGCGAAATCGCCAATTCAGCGTTAGACCTGTTCACGGTAACACCAATTCAAACTTCGATTGAACGCATTAAACTGTAACGTATCAGCCGTTAACTTCCCTAATAGGTGATCAACCAACAGAATTTTAAATTTCAGCTAACAATGACGAGTACATCGATACGTCACTTATTATGCTATGTACCCGAAATAAAATTCCAAACAAGGACGGGTCTGACCTCATTGATAGTGATAACGTTGCTCCGATTAATAATTTTCTGCATTCGCAATTTAAACGCATTGATATTTACGTGGGCGTTTGTCTAGTAACGCCCTCTGCCAGGTACTACGGGTACAATCCGTTACTTTCTGCGCTTACGACATACGGGATAACGCTAGTTTTTCGCACTTGCAAACCGCAAGTATTTTAAAGATTCTGCCGGATATATGGATTCCGTGACCGATAAAAAAGGTTATGCACAACGACTTAAAGCTAGCGCGAAATCTAAAGAATTTGTAATTTAAGGGGCAATCTACTTAGACTTTTTTTCATTATCTCCAAATATCTTCTCAACGAGGTCCCCCTTAAACTCTAATTACATAAAAGCAAACTTAGTTTTTGTTTGTTAGGGAAAAAACCCGCCGGGAACGGTGGTTATAAATCACAGATTCTAGAAACCGTTCTTTATGTTCCTAAAGTCCAGGTGTTGACAAAAATGTTATTAGCGCACGAACGAGCTTTAACAGCGAAGCCCGCCCGATACCCTTGCACCCAGACGGAAACAAAGATATTTACAATTTCGCCCTATCTCATGAACACGTCTATTGAAAATCTTTATCTCGGTGTTCTGCCCGAGCGTGTGATCGTCGCTTTGGTTAATCATAAATCACAAACGGGCGATCTAGAGACCAACCCTTTCATTTTTGCGGATTTTGGATTAAACTATATTTCATTATTTGCAAACTCGGATCAATTCCCCGCCAGGCCTTTAAAACCCAATTTCACCAAAAATCTTTTCGCCCGCGAATACTATACGCTGTTCTCGTGCGCGGATGCGCACTATAGCGACCGGGGTTTGAATATCTCCCTCGAAGATTACGGGTTAGGCTATAGTATCTATTCGTTTGACCTTTCAATTGACCAGAGCGCGAGCGAATCGACGCATTGGAATGCCACGCAGCATGGACAACTCCGACTGGAGTTGGGTTTTGATCAAGCGAAACCAAACACCGTAAGCTGCGTCGTCTTTTCATAATTTCAGACTTTGCTACAAATTGATTAGAACAGATCCGTCGCCATCACAGTATAACTATGAACGGCCCCAGATAAGACATTGAGAAGCGTCCTTAATTTTAAGGGGGTTTATTCAAGTGACACTCTACCTGCCCAGATTGATAGTTACCCGGCTTCGTATATCTGAATTTCGATAATAGCGCCAAACCCGGTACACATTGGGTGGCCATTATTTTGACAAGCGAGGCCACGCTTATTATTTCGATTCACTAGCGTTTGGGCCGAATTTTATACCCCAAATTGGGAGGTTTATCACTCGAAACTCTATACCACGGACGTACAATAAACGTAGATTCCAAGCACTAACAAGTTCAGTTTGTGGGAAACACTGCGTTCTATATCTACTACTAGCTCTCATTTATAAATAAGTTTACCCGCAATGCCGAACACAATGATAAACTTATTTCAACCCTCTTCAAAAGAGGAGAGTTCGAACCTCATGAATGATAGGGCCCACCAAATCGTGGGAATTCGCTATCGCTGCCCCGTAACGAATGGAGGAATTTTTTTGAAGTGTATATCAACCTGAACTTTCCGATCTAAAAATCACAAGTTTCTCAAAAAAACTAAATAAATTCAGAAAAACGGACAAATTACGATTAAGCGACTCCATGAGATTTCGGTACCGGATTAAAAAAAACCTAAGGTATTGTTACAGCCTGTATTAAACTCTATGATATTTCGGTATCGCTGGAAACAAGTCATTTCAAGGGTTGGAGAAGGGAATGGGGTGTCCTGTATACCAGTAGTGAGAAAGTGTAAACTCACAAATCTTTTGACCTCTCTGTACGTTCCCAAATCAATATCTCGAACCATCAGCCTATAAAATGTCCAGTGGAAGCAGCGAAAGAGGGCATGGGTAATCCGACAATCGCATGGGAGTGGGGGCGAAAAAGTGCCGGCGATATACGGATTTGGGGGGAAGGGAGGCGAAAAAGTGTCGTCGATATACGGATTTGGGGGTGGAAGGGGCGATCTGCAAGCCTTACGCGGATTCTGCAGGTAATGCTTGCCTCATCTCTAACCTTACTTAACCTACCATTGTGTAGGTTGACATAAGATGCTGGTCGACACACCTTACAGCACACTTACGGAACATCAATCCTATTTTAGGCAAAATGAGAATTATGCGAAATGCGAATTGGTTAAATGAAGATTGGGCGAAATGGGATCTGATTCATAAAAATGGTTTGGCGATTTGGGATTGGGCTATACGGGAACAAACATTTAATTTACTTATTTTCTACAAGGAAACTCTGCACGTTAAATATTGTAATATATTTATTTAAATACGACGACGTTTCGAAGTCACAGCTTCTACATCAGGTCTACATACAAATGTAGACATGATGATGAAGCTGTGACTTCGAAACGTCGTCGTATTTAAATAAATATATTAAAATATTTAACGTGCAGAGTTTTCTTGTAGAAAATAAGTAAATTAAATGAATTTTACCTGCAATAAGAATAGAAAGTTAATTATAAAAAAAGGGAACAAACATTTTGACCAATACTTGTTTCTTCATTCTTCGTGCGTAAGGACACGTTTAGATTAATATTTTTAAATTATATGTTATACGAAATATATTGGAAAAATGTTCAGAGAAATCTTTGTCTGCCAAGAAAAAAAACAAAACAAGGAAATACGAAATTTTTTGTTCGAGCTTATTTTAAAGAGTTACTTGAGAGCTATCTAATGGTATTGTTGTATTTATATTTTTCACCTTGAAACAGGAGCATCTAGCCTCTCGAATGTTACTCCCCACCCCCAAAAAGTTAAATGGCACATTCAACAACTCAGCAGCGCTACCGGTTAGATCTTAGTTTTGACAATTGCGTTGCCCTAACCACAATGCCTAAGACTTCCTAGTTACGTTTCGAAACAAAAAAAATTGAAAAAAAGGGGCTGTGCATAAACTGGGATTATTCATCTGGGTTAAAAAAATCAGATGACTCATGGTGCCATCACTGGTCGAAATCGCGTGGAATAAATAATAATAGGGTGCACGAAACGTTGATGTCAGAGAAATATTCCCCCAAAAGCTAGAAGGGAAAAACAAAAATTGCCAAGCTCAACAATGACGCTTCTTCAATTTCAGTGCCTTCCTGAATGCTACAGATTTCTATTTGTTCTCATGATAAACTAGACATCGGCTTGTTTTATTCATCATGACGTTTAAGAAATCCTTTCAGTCTCCAACGATCGATGTTTCCAAACCAGAGTTGGAATTTTTATTAATTAGATTATTTATTTCAAGGACTTATTTCAAAAATTACATTTTTACTCCCCACATTTTTTTTATTTTCTTTTAAGACATTTGAAATTGGTTACTCTTTTGGTTTCGAGCCTTCTTTGGCTATTCCAGTTTGGAATCTTTACGGAGGCAGTAGCAGGTTCCCCTGGTATCGCTCTGGGCTAGGATGCAATGCTCTATAGATATTTTCTTCGTACAACAGTAGGTTCTACCGAATCCGCTTAATTCCGGAGTGTCGCATCGTCTGTGATGTACCTAGAAGTAGCAAATACCCCACCACCAATTAATACGGAGTTCACCTTTAAGAGCCGGGCGAAAGGCGGACAAATTTCATTGACTCTAATAGAAATCACGCTACGTGATTGGTCATTAATCCGCCAAATAGTGGAAACTAGCAGCCCAGTGGTCAGCTCGGTTTTAATTTTAAATTAAAATTTAGAAATGGACCCAAAACGCCAAGGATGTTAACTAAACTTTCCTTCCGCGATTAGAGAGCTAGAATAGTGTTCACTATTGCTAATGCGTTGGGATATCTTAAGCATTGATTGGTTGACCCGACTCGATAGAAAACGTCCGCCCTTGCTTGGATACAGTTATCGGAACACGAAAAACCACCTTATAAGAATTCCTAATTGATCTTCCAACTTTTCTAATTTCCTTAGCTGTTGCGCAGGTTTGGTTTCCGAAGCATTCTAAAAAAAATAAAAAATCAGCTTAGTTAGCAAAAGGCACTTTGAATCCATTTTCAAATCCCTTTGAACGTCAATATGAACTTTTGAAAGGTACTAAATCTCCACAGTTGAGCAACTTGACCCCGAGAATAAATGAGGAAGAGTCCAAATGACTCGAGCGTGACAGAGGTGATGACTTTTTTGGCTAGTATTAAGTGATGTGCCATGATCCTCATTTTAAGGCCCAACCAAAATTTGCCCCCTCCCAATCTCAAAAACCTCTCAACCGTCCCTTCTATCTTCTGGAATTAGTTTGGGATTAAAAATGAAACTTCGGGATTTATAGGCAGAAGTACTCTAGATTGTTCTTCGGGGATAAAAAATATACTAGAATGGCACCTAAGGTTTAATGCCGTAGACGCGGGCTCTCGCGTGTACTCGAATGACTTCTTGGTATAATACCCTTTTCAGATTAGGCGGTAACTAGCCGGTTTAATCAGCTTTAACCGTGGTTTAATGAAAATTAACCGAGGTTTGTTGAACTGAGACGGCTATGTAAACCTCAATTAATTCTGATTACACCACGGCAAATTACGCAGCTCATCTGAAGAAGGTATTAGATCGACTTATTTCTACCACTATTAGGAAAAATATGCTCAACCAAGTTCGTTATGAAAATTTATTATGGCGTGGAGGCTGGTTTAAAGCGCGCTTTTGAAATAAACTTACCGTTTCCTATAGGCACCCAAACATTGGGCGGTCTGCGATTTTCACCATCGTGCGGGGAAGCGGTAAAGAACAACGAAAAAAAGATGATTAGGCGAAGGATTTTCTAACTAAAAGCTCCTAATAGCTAAGGTTTTCTCGAATTCCCTTCTGTTCCCACGGGAACCTACTTTATACTCGGATAATCCTTAATAATCTTCGTATAAAGTACGAATTAAAAACCGACTCATTATCTCCGTGATTGTTTGCCAAGAGATAAAAGCTTGATTGACAGCTGGAAATGCAGTTTTTCCTAGTAAAACTTTAATTAGTACAAACCGTAATAATTATAATCCATGGAGAGAATAGCCAGTAAAAGTCATCTTTGAAATCTATCGCCATCCATAGAGCTCGGAATAGTACAATGAACGTCTTAGGATATATCTTTTTATAACTAGGCTTATTCAAATATTGTATCTCGGTTGCATTCTCCCTTTTATGTTGCCTTTCAATTTTACCTTTGGCAGAATAATGATTGCCAAATCTTGAAATAGTTTTAAATATTGAAACCATTCTTTTAATTGGTCTTTCATACCACAATGTCAATTGATATTTAACTAATAAACGGGAGTTATTCGCGTATCTGTAAAAAGTGTTGCCAGACCCTACCTACAGTATTGTTCTTTTATTCGGAGAACCCGGCAGGGTTCAACGTTATGAACTGATCATCATCAGTAATGCAATTTCAATTTCCTAAAAAAATTCAGTCTTTAGCCAGTCAAAACGCTCCATTTTCCCATATAAATAACATTAAAATCGACTTTTCCGAGGACAAGTCCAGTGACGGGCAAAACTAAGAGTAGGAATCATTTGTTACAGTTAAAATCACTTAAATGGTAAACCAAGGTTCTAATGTAGAACTTTTCAAGTTTCAATTAAAAATATTAATTCTAAGTATTTTAAAATTAATTCTGAAGTTGACTCTTTTTTACTACTTAGCTAGTTTCGCTCATGGCCAAGCTCGTAATATTATTCTATGGGATTTGGTTTTTTTAAAGAGGCTAACCTTTCAGATATATTTTGTAACACTTCCAGATATTTTTAAAACTTGGATTTTCCGACTATTTTATTTTAAGACTAATTTCATAATTTTACACCAATTAGTTGACCCACTATATATTTATTAAAACGGACGAAACATTAAAGCGGAGAAATTGATGGGCAAAAACCTAAGCCTTATTTCACAAATTAGGCTTAGGATTTCTCATAGCCTCCTCGATCACGCGCTTCAGCTGCGCTCGCGCTATAGATGCCCCGGCAAAGAAAAAATTAACATGCGTTTGAGAGATAAATGGAAAATTAAAACTCCCCCAAAAGACGCCGCTAAAAAGCACTAAAATGTAAGGGGGAAAAGTCGAGGGAAGCTACAGATTATTGTCTAAAGTTTTAAGTTCACGCTGCAGCTTCCTGATTTTTTAACCACATCTTATTAAGAATGTATGGATAACATATATATGAATTCCGAGCCTTTGAGGATTACAGATTTTGCGTTAATAATTGTTGAAACTAGCGAACCTATTATTTTTCTCTCCGGACGGAGGTTCATGCCGTTTTCACCTATTGCGCGGGTTTCTTTTTAAATCTAAAGCCTTGATACATGTACACAGGCACTGTAGACGCTATTTATAAACTATTAAAATTTCACCGTCTGATTTTATTTTATTTCTATAACTATATACTATTTTACTCAAAGACAAAGTTAAAATTAAGTACGTGAAACGCTAAAAGGTTGCAATTATGAGAATTGCTAAGAAAGAGAAATAACAAATTTTGGAAGCCTCTTATTCATTATTGTTGGGTATTTCCGGATATCTCTAGTTCAAAACACTCTTCCCTCTTTCGGCGGGAAAATCTAAATAGGCGGTCTTGTCCTTTCGTAGGATGGTAGTAGAATATTTACTAAATTCAGTTGTCTAAAAATTTTGAAAGCTCTATGATGGATATTTCTTTCCTAGTAGTAGGAACATCACATTCTAGTACGCTAACAAATTGCGTAATACTTTCGTAAACAACAGCACTGTGGAGCATCCTCAAATAATTTGAGATTGTCTCTAAATTTAAGACATTTACCATTATCTAAACATATAATAATAGTATAAATATGCTGTAAAAAATATATACTTATAACAATTTAAGTTGCCCAAACAGCATTTTTCTAAATCTAGTTATTTAATCTAAATTTAACTTGAAAATCTCCCTAACCAGGTTTCGTAATTTTAAGGTGATAGCTTTTAAGTTAAAAATTGTTTTCAATGTAAGTTGGTAGTATGCGCAAAGCTTTATCAGGTACAATTTGGTGCTTTAACTATTAAATCACGTAAAGTTGTGAGATTTTGGGAGAGACGTGTTCCTGCCGTTTTCAAAATGCCATACATAGTTATTTAACTATAATGAGAGTAGATTAGGTGCTTATCTACTCTCATTAAAGTTATGTACCTATGTATGGCATTTTGAAAACGTCAGGAAAACTTTTCTCCCAAAATTTCACAACTTACACTAGTTAATGGTTGAAGATCCAAATTGTAACGTGGTAAAGCTTTGCACACGCTACCAACTTACGTTAATTTTAATTTTTAACTTAAAACTTATCAGCCTAAAATTACGAAAATTAGTTAGAGAGATTAAATACACTAATTTGCAAATCATATATTTTAATTGTGGCTTTTAAAAATCGTTACAGCCCTGAAATGGGCCAAATTCTTCGTTTTGTGTCAGTTTCCCATCTTTGAGACGTGCATCAGTCTGGGGGAGTTTTGCAAATCTCGACAATTCATTTATTCGCGATTTTCGGCCGATTGCCGAGTCTTCTATAGCGTTTTTAAAATCACGCGCTTGCTTTGAAGGCTATGGGTATTGAACGCTAATGACTTAATTTCTCCTATTTCGTATTTTTGCCGTTTTTATAAATAGATTGTGGCCAATCTTATCGGTGTAAAATTATGAAATTAGTCAAAATAAAGCCTGAAAAATATCAGGAAGCATTAGAAAATAAATCTGAAGGGCAAGTCTCTTTCAAAAAATCTAAATCCCATAGAATAACATTAAGTTTAAATTTCTTCACCTTAAAAATACTCTCGTTTTTAAACATAAGTGAAATTCCAAACGACTAGCCATTCCGAACGGCAATGGGGAAGGTATTAACATCAAAAAAGATGAAAAATTGGTTTAAATTTCGTTTAAAGGGCAATGGGGCAAAAATATAAAAATTTCGCTGCGGCTGTCGGAGGTATTATCATCAAAATTGATGAAAAAAATGAATTTAAATTTGGTTTAAAGGGCAATGGGGAAAATAAAGGTTTCGCTGCGACTGTCGGAGGTATTAACATGAAGAATTATGAAAACATTAATTTAAAATTGGTTTAAAGGGCAATGGGAAAAATGTAGAGATTTCAGTGTCTCGATTTGCGTCTGCCGGAGGTATTAACATCAAAAATTTAAATTGGGTTTAAAATGCAGTGGGAATAATACAGTGATTTGACTGAATCAAGTGCGGTTGCTGTAGCTTTTAACATCAAAAATGATGAAAAAAATTAATCTTAATTGAGTTGAAAGGGCAATAGTAAAAATGTAAAGATTTTATTGAGTTAAATGCGGCTGCCAAAGCTATTAGCATCAAAAATTATGAAAAAAATATTTTAATCTGGACTAAAGGGCAATGGTAAAAATGTAGAGATTTGGCTGCGGCTGGCGGAGGTATTAACATAAAAAATGAAGAATAAATTAATTTAATTGGGTTTAAAGGGCAAAAAGATGTATAAGGAAATTTTTACATATTTAGGGGTGGCGTAAAATATAACCAGCCCAAGGGTGGATTCTACTATAGTCAGCAAGGGAGACATTGATACGTCAGAGGCTTCTATCTCTCACCTCTGTGTCATCCCCCTTAGAGAGTTGCAGAAGTAGCCATTACAAAAACGTCCCCAGTAAGGGAAGTCCATGACGTCAGGCTTTCTTTCCCCCTTGGCTCTTTTCTGTCTCCCTATAGAATGACTACATAATTTAAACTTTCCATAGGCCGAATTTATACGTCTTTTTTAATTTTTATTCATATTAATATCTATAAATATAAGTTTCTAATTTCTTAAACTGTGGCTTTATTATTTCTTTAACCGTTAATTTTTAATTTATAACCCTTCACGGTTTTGAATTTTTAATATATGTACCTTTACGGCTTTGGTCGACCATCGTTGGATATAAATGTAGTCTTTAGAAGTGAGAAGCAAACCTACGTTTTTGTATAATATACAACTAAATATGTTACGAATTTTAAAGAAAACGTCTCACGATTTGGAAGATTGCGATGTTTATATTATTAATATATAACTGAATACTATTAAGGGGCAATTCTGCTGATATTGAAGTTTACCTTAAAATGTAAAACTGAAGGAACAGATATCATATCAAAAATGTCTTTGCGAACAAAGACCCAGAGGGACACGTTATTATTTCGGATGGCTGAAGCGACAGATATTATATCAAAAATGTCTTTGTGAACAAAGACAACGAAAGACCTGTTATGATTTCGAAGGCGGAAGTGACAGATATGTTAAATTTTCTTTTAAAACGTAAAATTTAATTATAATCGCCATCTGACAGGATTTAGAGTATATTTTCAAGACAACTGATTTTATTCACTCGCTAATATTTAAGAAAAAACAAACATACGATTTTCTCCCTTTGACCCTTAACATTAAATTTGGCTTAATTATTTTTTAATGATTACTTGTCAACCAAAATGAATCTTTTCGTTTGATAGAAAAGGTTGGGAATTCTAACTTTCGACTTAGTCGTAAATTCATTGGCCGAGATTTAAGTATATTTCAGACAATTTTTTTATTCGTACTTTGAATTACTTTTCGTAAAACACCACACGCTATCCCGAGACCAGGGACTACTCAACGTCGTTGTTTCAAAGGCCATACCTGCTCTACAATGAGTACTATTAAAAAGCTCTTTATTTATGTCCTCGATATATAAACAAACCAAGGTTGTGAGATATGTGGCTTTAAAGAAGCTATACGCTAGTCATGGATACTTTCTTTAACTATGTGTATTTGAATAATTAATATTCTCAAATTTATAATTGACGAATACTCGAATACCGACCTTTAAAATCCGTTAAAACTTATTTAATAAATAATGTTTTGTTATGACTCCTCGACTTTAGGCGAGGCAATTGGTTCATATTGCATTATGCGTGCTGAAATAAGGAGTTTTATACGGAATAAAAATTCGACATATTTTAGTTCCAATTTAGGTGGCGAATTTCGAAAACCTATCCTTATGTATTTTAAGTTTTAGCCCAAACAGGTGGTCTCTTTTAAGTGAATCATAAAATAATATTATAAGGTTTTCCTCGAAGAAAAATAACTACGAATAATTTAAAAGGCCTATCTTTTCTGAAAGAGGGGGTACAGTTTCTATTCGATTTTGGATAGTTTCATGGGGGAGAACAAAGTCCACTAACCAAAACATTTCATTGAAGACGAAATCAACATTGCTACTCGACATCGTCCCTATATTTAAACATTGAGGGCCTTTCTTCCAAGGTTAATATTATTCGGTACAATGATTGACTCGCTGTAAACCTTCGGATTTCGATACAATAAACTGTACCCCTCTTTAAAATCCTCATTTGACTGCTCAATTTGTTCCGGTCAACGTCGTCTGCTAAGCTAGAAAACAAGATGAGTATAAAGGGGCTTTAAAATAACGCAAATAGTCCCTATAAGATCCCCATTCTTATAAACCGGCGAGTATTTTAAACGATGTGTTGAAGTACGAGTCGTGACAATTCGGGGTTTAAGAAAACAACAAGTTGGGAAACCAAAATTTTACCTCTCCTCGTCCCAAGTTTAATGCTAAACAAGAAAACTATTAAAACCAAGTAGCCGATGTTAAAAATTTATTTTATAATTTTTTGGTTAAAATAAGAAAGAGAAGTGGCACACTTCTTGCTATAAGGTTACTTTTGCTGCTACACTATTTATACGATGAAACTAGTGTCACCTGCTTGTAGAACGTTTACAGCATATTTATTTACAAAGTAAAATTCAATTTAAATATGATATTATTATAGAAGACGTATACTGTTTTATTTAGCATAATTGATTCGAAAAAATCATATTAAAATAACAATGCTAAACAAGAAAACTGATGAAACCAAGTAGACGATTTTAAAAATTATTTTTATATATTTTTGGTTAAAATAAGAAAGAGGAGTGGAACGCTTATTGCTATAAGGTTACTTTGGCCGTTACACTATTTATACAATGAAACTAGTATCACCTGCTGGTAGAACGTTTACAGCATATTTATTTACAAAATAAAACTAAATTTAAATATGATATTATGATAGAAGACAAATAATATTTTATTAAGCATAATTGATAAGAAAAATCGTATTAAAATAACTAGTCAAATTCTAACGACAATTAAAAATAGGAGCGTTCTCCGAGCGACGTACGTAGCTACATGCCTTAAGCTTTATTTTCAGTCTCTACTCTCTACACACTCTCTCGAATATTCTACGAAGAGACCCCATGCACCATGCACACCATGCCACTACGTTCGAGCCTCTAATGTTTGTTATTTAACAGTTACATAATAGTTGAAATTATATTAAAGTTAAATTAAAATTATTCTAATCAAACTTATAACAATAAAACTGTAATTGAATTATTTTCAAGCTAAAGGACTAAATTAAACGTAATGATGATAGAATCAAATTAACTGTGATTTAACAAATACTAGTTGAAACACAACTTAATTTCTAGACTACTTATTATTAATTTAAACCTAGGACTGAGTTAAATTTAAGTATGTGATTAGACAAATTTTAGAAAATGAGTTTGACCTTCCTTGGCTTTAAGCACAGTTCGATGGAAACTAGTGTCACCTACAGCATAAGCTACTAATTAATCCATGCCTACAGATAAAAAGTTAATTTACAAAATAAAATAAAATTGAAATATGATTTTTAAGAGAGCACTAGAACTATTTATTATAGAATTTAAATTAAGCATAATTAAAGTTTTTAAAAAAAATCGCACGCCTTTATTTCGTAATGTAGCTATAGTTCTACTTCCTACTAATCTAGCGTGACCTAGTGACAAAAAGTTAATATCAAATTCATTTAAAAAATATAATTAAATTTAAATATTATGTTATGATTGCGGAGGACTAGCAATATTTTACTATATATTTTAAATTAAGAGTAATAATCTTTTAAAAATATTTTCCCTTTAAATGGGGACAAATAAAGCATTACACGCGGTGCTACTATGACCCAGCCTAGCTTCCGTAGAGCACCCATCACAGATTTAAAAAGTTTTTATCTCAGATTCCTTTATGTACTTATAGCATATTCGTTAGCGCGTTTGTATGGCTATCCCAAAAGGTTGCAGTGTCGAGCGCGGACAGTAACTGCGAGGCAGACCTCCTATGAGACGTTTTATTTAAATAGGAAATTTACCGCCACCTATGAGAAAAGTAGTGAACTAAAATATTCGAATTTTTTTGCGATGACGTAATTGCGAACACCGCGAACGACGGACACACACGATCAGGACAGAACCTCTCCGTGAACTAAGGTTCACTCGGAGAGGTACAAAGTGAACTCGCATTACACTAAAGAAAAACAATTCAGCCAAATTTAATGTTAAGGGTCAATGGGAGAAAATCGTATGTTATGTTTTTTTTTAAATATTTGCGAGTGAATAAAATCAGTTGTTTTGAAATTAGACTAAATCCTGTCAGATTGCGATTATAATTCAATTTTACGGTTTAAAAGAAAATTTAACATATCTGCCACTTCAGCCATCCGAAATCATAACAGGTCTTTCTGGATCTTTGTTCACAAAGACATTTTTGATATAATATCTGTCTCTTCAGCCATCCGAAATCATAACGTGTCCTTCTGGGTCTTTGTTCGCAAAGACATTTTTTATATAATTGAGCCGAGAAAATTTCCTTAAAAGTGTAGTAGATGAAATTCTTAAAAATCTTTTTTACGGGTGAGTGCGTCTTACGGGTACTAACCAACTCGAGATATGGTTAGTTATTTTGAACTTGAAAATAAAGTTGATTTTATCGATTCTTCCGCTAATTACAAGACATATCCCCGTAGTGCCGGGAAATATATCGCAATGCTTTTAACAAGACGGTCCACAGGGGCCCGTAATACTAATTCCACGCGCCTTATGTCTTACGCAATTTCGCAACCTAACCTTATAACTTTACAACTAAACAATTCACTAAAATTAAGCAATCACCTAAAAAAATAAACCACGTACTACCAAAAACCCCAAAAAAAAAAATAAAACTAAACATGAGCCAAATATAAACCATCAACTATTAACCACCTTAAAGAAAACAAACCATCAACTATTAACCACCTTAAAGAAAACGTCATGTAAAAATATCTGTATCTAAACCGTTAAAAATATCTAAATCTAAAGCACTACCTAAATCTAAAGCATTATCTAAATCATTACCTAAATCGGAAGCATTACCTAAATCTAAACCATTACTTACTAAACAATCGACTGAAGTGTAAAATTACTCCTCCACTTATAATAACCTGGAATATTTCATTACAAATCCTCTCGTATAAAATCGCATTTCCTTAGCACTCCTCTCAAACAGGCTCTTTGGCGCCCGGGAGCGCTCGGGGTAAGGTTTATATCTCCCGCGTTATTGTTCCCAAATCGCCAGCTGTATCGGCAATGCCCCCCCCCCACCTGTGGCGTGCGCAGGGTGGGGGTAGTGTTCCATCCTTGTCGTGGTGAGGGGGCCCGAGTCTAGGATCCGTCCTAGTTCCGCGAATTGGAACACGCCGTCTCATCCCAACCCGGCCGACTCGTGAGGTCCTAGGCGTGTACTTGGTTAACCGGTGGGTTTGTCCCGAACGGACTGCGCCCTACTCGGGGTCGGTCCGACGGCCCTGGGTACCGGTTTCCAATTAGGGGCTAAGCCGGGGCTGCACCAGCACGTTATTGGGGGGGTACTCTCGTGCTAAGCGGGGGTACCAGCCTCGGCGTCATCCTACGCCATTGAGTCGGTCCTTGTGGTTCACGGTTACATTACGGGGGCCGTATGGCACTGCTGTGTGGGTTCTGGTCGCCATGCCATATACCTTTCCTTCTGCTGCCTTAGCCTCTCTGCACGTGTGTGCGGATGCACTGGCTCTACATAGCCTTGCTTCCGTTCCGGGCGTGGTTTCACGTGCGGCATTAGTGGACAAATGATGAAGCCGCACGCAATGGCGGGGGTGTTGTGTGCTACCCAGCACGGTGCACCCCATCATCAAACAAATCTGATGTATCGGCAATGCATTTTTTCGTCGACGCGTTGTCGCTTTCAGCCGAAGCACGAGGCAAAGTTGTAGTTCCCAGATCGCCCGCGCGTACGACCGTCCGCGTTGCCGCTCTTCGCCGAAGCGAGAGGCAAAGGCAGAGACAGAGTTCGGCCCTGAAACGCCTTTTGACCTAGATTTTTGGGTCGTTTTTATAATTTTTTTAATAAATAAACCTTACGCCTAGCTCTCCCGGGCGCCAAAGAGCCTGACTGAGAGCAGTGCTAATGAAATGAGGATTTGTTATGAAATGTTCTCGGTTATTTATTCGCGAGAGAAAATTTATAAGCGGAGGAGTAATTATACACTTTCAGTCGCTTGTTTAGTTTTAAATACATGTAATGGTTTAGATATAGGTAACGGTTTAGATATAGATAACGGTTTAGATATAGGTTAAAGTTTAGATACAGGTAATGGTTATTTTTAGCTTACGTTTTCTTTTAGGTGATTGTTTAAGTATAGATAATGGTTAAGAAGTAGGTTATGGTTTATTTTTTGGGTCATGTTTTCTTTTAGGTTATTGTTTAGATATAGTTAATGGTTTATATTTGGCTCATGTATAATTTTAGTTTTTTTGTGGTTATAGGTAGTACGTGGTTTACTTTTTTAGGTGATTGCTTAATTTTATAAGGTTAGGTTGGGTTGCGAAATTGCTTAAGACATTAGGCGCGAGAAATTAGTATTACGGGATACTGCGGACCACCTTCTTAAAATCATTGAGATATATATTTCCCGGATGATTTACTACGCGGATAGGTAGTAGAAAAATCGATAAAAGTTGGCTCGATTTTCCTCTTCACCCTCCCTTTAAAAGAAATTTTTGAAATTGTCACGATAAGTAGCCTAGAAATTGGGTATGGGGCTCTTTTAAATTTCCCAACTTGACCAATGTTTGATCACACGGAACAACTAGTTGGGACAAAAGGAGTTGTCCCGAGTAATTGGAAGTAAACATTTGGTTTAAGTCAGTTAAGTGAAAGGCCCTTCTGAAGAAAAGAACATTACCGTCAAACTATTGGTTAATATTTTCTTCACGCTTATCCGTATTTAATATATAATCAGGAATTCATAAATAAATATAGAAAGAATATTGAATTCGACTGTATTCTGAGTCATAGCCCAAGGAATGGCTAAGCGTCTTACAAAACTTAATTTATATCTTATTGGATCTCTAGAACTGACGATGCTGACGTGAGTGGTTTCCCTGGTTGCGTCCCGGTTCCGCATCAAGAATACAAGACCCACCTCCTCCGTTAAAAGGGGATCGAGGACTAAGACGCGTACTCTTTAAAGTCTTAGGAGAAATATTCTTTTATTTTTTATGAATTCCGGATATAACACATTTATTTCACGTAATATTTGCTGGACTATTCACCTTCTAGGTTTTGTACTTTTAGTTGTTGTTGTAGTCGTTGGCCTTTTCGTTGTCGTAACTTTGAGGAAATGACACGAGTTAATATCATTTTCGACTATTAAACACCTGAACAAAGAGATAAAGGAGCTAGATTCCCCTCTTTGTTTCCGATGGTGGCGCTGGAATAATCTTAACTTTACCTTCCTGGGGATTAATGGTCTTATAAATAATTACCGCTCCAACTTTAAATTCTCTCTCGCAAACAATTAACTAAAAACATTTCAATACCATTCCTCTTATAAATTCTCTGTGGCGAATTATAGAAGAACTCTATCCGCCTTGCCCCTAGATAGAGGTTAACTTGTCTTTTATACACGACGTTGCTGAGTTAGAAACTTAGAATAAGAAATAAATCGAAGAAAGGCTCTGACCGTGTACGCGGTCCCAGCCATGACCTTTGTTTTTGGGTCCATTTTTAAAATTTCACAGGAAACAAGTTTCTGCGTGGCACCGAGCAGAACAATACGCTTTCTTATGTCTGGCGGCCAGCCTGGGTGTTACGGGTTTCAATAGACCTCTTTCATTTATTTCGACCCCCTCCAAAGGGCTAGGCAACCCACTGAATCAAACCTGTAAAGGGGGATGATAAACTCGTGCGCAGTGACGGCTGGTATGCAGAACCTCTAAAAGCTAAACCTCTAAAACATATAGAAGTTTTGCTCTTAGAAGTTGTGCGCTTACACTGTAAAAAATGAAGGTTTTTTTTGGGTCGTTTTAAACGCCTTAAAAGGTACTTTTAATGGAAAAACACCTTAAGGTATTTATTAGTACTACCGATGGCGCTTAAACAAACCCTAAGAATTTTTAAGGGTTCTTTCCAATACCATTAGGGTATTTTATGAGTAAAGAAGGTCTTTTTTAAAACCCCAAAAGGTATTATCGAACCAAGCTCGTGAAATTATTTTCCTAAGCCTACTTTTGAACAGTTTGTCAATTTAGGCTTAACAATCGGAAAACCCCGCGAAATGAAAACTACGCTGTAAATTTTATTCCCAAATCATTGAAAGTCTTATTCTACATATTGCTGATATTAATGTTTTATTGGGATCTTAATTGGAGAAAAGTAAAATATCTAATGTCATTAATAGAAGGTAAACTAAAACAAGCGCCGCAAGGTTTAAATTGTACTTTTGGGGATTCAAATTTTAACGCTCGGGAGACTAGAACCCAGAGAATTATCTCTAGCAACCTTGACGAGAGAAAAACGCTTGGTGCCGCGTCACTCTTTGGCGGAGGTGATATCTATCTCTGAGTGAGTAACAAACGAGTGGAAGCTTGTACCTAGCGCACAATAAGCGGTAAGCGCGTTTGAACGGGAAAAAAGGCAGTCTCTTTCACCTCCTTCGTTTAAGTATTCTCTCTGTTCTGTTCGTAGTAGAGACGCGAGCGAGCCATCAATTTAGGCACAAACTTAACTTGTATTTAACTCTTTGAAATCGAAGGTTGCTGAAACGCAGATTGAAAGGTAGGCATACCTATTAATTCATATATGATATAAATCTTCATGATTTTCCAAATTTCAAGTTTCTAACATATGCAATAATTCCTTCAAGAGTATGTTAGTTGCTTTGCATAATCCTATCAAGCTTAAACCTTTGCTAGTTATTTCAACTTGAAGAAGGAGTGAAGGACTCTTATTTTTTCAGGAACAAACCGAATGTGATTCTGAAATAACAGAAAAGGGAAAGTTTATTCTGCCGATCACTGTCCTAAAAGATAGAATAACATGGTATAGAGAAGGTTTTTAACAACCATTAGGTACGGTTTAAACATGATTTAAGTGGATAAACAGGTATCCTGAGATGACAACATAAGACACACCTCAGGGTGGTTCAGTAACTGTCCCACACTCTAGCCAACTGAGCTACCAAGGCCTACACATGAGACTATTAACGGCAGAACAGAAGTGTTGGTCTAATCCAACTACAGGGCAAGAACCGACCTTTGGTTCCAACACGTAAAAGCAAGGATAGAATGGAGAAGGCTTTTAACAACCGTTGTTGTATTACACAGAGCAGTGGAGTGAAGAATTTTCTTTATCAGGCTTACCGCAAAGTAGAGACGAGTCGGGCCCACGATTAAATCGGGTTTTTTCGAGCCGTTTCGGGTCGGGTCGGGCAGAAAATTAAAAAAATTATTCCGGGTCGGGTTGGGTCGGGCTTTTATTTCGTGAAATTCATATCGGGTCGGGTCGCGTCGGGCTCAATTTCAATCGGGCCCGGGCCGGGTCGGGTTTTTTCTTCACCCTTAAAATATTCGGGTCGGGTTTTTTCTTCGGCATAAATATTCGGGTCGGGTTTTTTCTTTGCCTTAAAATATTCGGGTTGGGTCGAGTCAGCTATATTTTTCACGGGCGGGCTCTCATACTTCAGCTTGATTTTCGTGAGAGGAAAAATTGAAGCGATTTCTTTAGGCGACAGTCGCGACTCGCGAGACATATTTATGAAATAGCTCGACTCTAGTCTAATCTCTAAATACCATTTAACTAGTAGTCTTGTAACTACAATTCTACATATACCTCTAGCCCTAGCTCTTGGGCGCACCTCGCGGGAAAAAGTCTTACTTCGTGGGAATTACGGCTTGTAAACCATCCCATCCCTTACCCCACGCTCCCACAGTGTGATATCTGCCGTGACCTGTGAGTGCAGTTCTCATTTTCCTCCTTGGCGTCGCCAGGGAATATTAAGGGGGATGGAATGGCGGCCACATGTTATAACGCGTGTCGTTCAAACTCAGCTTCTGCGTCCAATTCCACCTTTTATACGCGCTTGGCTGTTAATATATTTTCTAATGCGCGTCCTTTTTCGCGCATGCTACGTGACTCCTTGCTAGAGAAGGAGAGAGCAGACTAAAACATTTAAGCTAAGAGCCTAAGGCTAGATGATGTAAGTATGTCACGTGAGTGCGCACCAAAAAAAAAGGTTAGCAACTTAGCATCTTTGGTTACAGAAGCGAGAGAGGAAACTACGTCATCTTCAGACGTTTCACGGACTAGTCAGCGCCGTTTTTCGGGTCGGGCCGGGTCGGGTTTTTTTTAATTTTTTCGGGTCGGGCCGGGTCGGGATTTTTTTTAAAAAAAATTTCGGGTCGGGCCGGGTCAGGTTTTTTTTAAACATTTTTTCGGGTCGGGCCGGGTTTTTTTTTTAAAACAATTTTTTTTCGGGTCGGGCCGGGTCGGGTCTTTAAAATGGAGGGCCCGACTCGTCTCTACCGCAAAGGGAGGATGGGGTAGAAAGTGTTGACTGAAAATCACCACGAAAAAATAACACCACTGGTTTGAAATTTTAACTGACACGTGCCAGCGGTAGAAAATTCTTTGGCGAACAGAATTTCAGACAGAATATTGTGGATCACGTGACAATCGAACAATGATGAAGTTTAACTTAATTATGATAAAATCGATTAACACAGTTTAAACGCTTAATTCTATTTTAATAATTATAATTTAATTATAATCACGAATAAATCTAATCGATGAAGCTAATCCCAATCTTAATTAAAACTATCACAATTTTACCAATAAAAGTTAACGCTTTATGACTGATTGAAATTTTTGATGATAGAATCAAATTAACTATGATTAGATCAATTATAATTAAAATGGATTTTTCATTGATTATTAATACTAGATCAGAATTTAATGATTACTGGATTAATTTCTCTAATTAATAATTCATATTAAATAATTAATAATTCATATTAAATAATTAATAATTCATATTAAATAATTAATAATTCATATTAAATAATTAATAATTCATATTAAATAATTAATAATTCATATTAAATAATTAATAATTCATATTAAATAATTAATAATTCATATTAAATAATTAATAATTCATATTAAATAATTAATAATTCATATTAAATAATTAATAATTCATATTAAATAATTAATAATTCATATTAAATAATTAATAATTCATATTAAATAATTAATAATTCATATTAAATAATTAATAATTCATATTAAATAATTAATAATTAGAAATATTGAATTCATAATTAGTATTTAATGACTCATTATTAGTATTTAAAAATAATAAACTTGTTGTAAAAGGCCTTTTTGGAACCCATCTTTGTGGTAAATACTAAGCCCATAAATTTGTGATAAAACTAACAAATTCATAAAAATGTGATAAAAACTAAACCCATCAATTTGTGATAAAAACTAACGTATTCATATATTTGTGATAAAATTCCAATTTTCAAAATCCATAAAACCATCTTTCTCAAAATGCATAAACGTCTTATAAAAAGCTTTCTTTTCCAAACTAATAAACTTCTTTTAAAAACCAAAATCATAAACTTGTTATAAACCTCTTTTAAAAACCAAAATCATAAACTTGTTATAAACCTCTTTTCAAACCCATAACTTTGTACTAAAATTAAAGTTAACAAACTTGTAACCTCGTGAAAAACAAATTTCTCAAAGTGCATAAACTAGTGTTAAAACCTCTTTTTCAAATGCATGAAACCATAATACAAATCTGGATTTATTTTGTTTTTTAAATCATTGTGATGTATGATAAGCCATTATTTTGTACAAATAAATCTTCCAAGTTTGCTACTATTTAAATAATGAAAGAAGTATCTTTTATTTTCCCGAAAAATACCTTATATGGTGCCAATTAGTACCTCTAACGCCCGAAAAGGTATTTCTTCACACCCCCAAAGTCTGGATAAATACCATATATGGTACCAATTAGTACCCATAATTACCCTATAGTATTTTTTTGAAGTCTGAAATAACCTCTCTGGTTCTGCGGTTGCCTACCCCATTTGGAGTTGTCCTAATAAACGCGAGAGGTGCATTGCTTCTAATAATAAACTAGACAATCAGCGTGAATAATTTTGTCCATAACGACGTCCTTTCACAAATACTTTCAACGATCGGGGTCTCACTACCAGAGTTGAATTTAGTTTCGAATATCGCGATTATATATTTAATCATTTTATTAATGCATTTTTTCTCGAGTAATCCTCTTTATAGTCCAGGTAAATAAGGATTTGACCTAGAACAAATTAGTAACAAGCTAATTCCAACGTCGTGGAAGCGTTCTCTATAAAGCACTGATTCTCGACGTACGTTGCCTTGACATTCACCCAAAATAAACATCATGTCCAATTTTTTCCTTGTTGGAATAGGCTGGCTTTCGACTACAACACGGGTCTAACTAGGTAAAGACGAACTTAGTTGGTACCTTAGCGAGCACACATTCTCGTATGGATTCCTAATCTTCACCAAACGTGATTGGCCACTCAATATGGGACTTTGCTTTTTCTGCAGTTATGTTTGTAACAATACGCCAGCTAAAGAACAAATGTTGTATAAAACATACTGTAGCAATAATGTGTGACTAATAATAAAACACATTTCGTTGCAAGGTAAATGTCTGGGTTGGCATTCTTGGGAACCGAATTATTTAAATTGTCTCGGAGTTAAGTCATTTAGAGAATTGCGAGGCTTAGATCTTAGCCACTGCAATAGTTTTAGCCACTGCAATAGTTTTAGCCATCAGGCATTTACCCTATTAAACCCATAGAAAAATCTTATTTGATTACAATGACACGTATTTACTTACATCATGTATACGAGGTCTACACTGTAGTATAATGATGTCTTTCGACGACATTTTTGGGGGACGTCCACAAAGATAGGTGTTGGTCAGATCTTTACCACCCTGTATAGCCGTTGGAATTAGCTTGTCACTAATTTGTTCTAGGTTTAAGCAATTTTTCGCCTAATTTCCCCGGGTTATAATTTCATTTACGCCATTTGAAGGTGGTTATTATTTTTTGTTACTTACCTTTGGGATATTCCAATTCAGCCTGTCTACTTATGCACTGGCAAGTTCCCTTGATATCGCCCTGAGCTAGCGCGCCATGCATTACGGACGTTGAATTTGTACAACAGCGAGTTCTACCAAATCCACCATTCAATCCCTTAGCCTCGCAACGTGGATATTTCTAGGAGTAGCCAAAATGCCAAGCCAAATTAGTACCAGGCTTTTCTTTAACAGTACATTTCAAGGAAAGACACGAATTTCATTGGCTCTTAACCAATTTTATCGATTGCTTATCCTTTAAATATGCCTATAATCCACCAGTAATAAAAAAATTACAAACAATATTAAACTAGAAATAGCTTAATACTTACCATCAATATAGGCTTAGCTGGATTCATGGAGATCCAGCATAAGGTGTAGTGACCGATAACATTGATCGCTGGTCCTTATATGAGGAATGCAGGATCTCCACGAATCCAGCCAAGCCTATTATCCCAGTAAGTTTTCATCGAGGGGTAGACACTCGCGAACTCAGATGTAAGACATTTTTGAGCTCTTTGCACTATCAAAACTGAACTCGGAGTTCCTAAGAGTTCGTACTCAATGCACTGCCAAAGCTGAACTCAATGAGCTCGGGTGTACAGCGAATTCAAGAGTGTCGGACCCCCGGTTTTAATTTATTTACAGTTTAATATTTGTGATTTTTTTATTTGTGGATTAGACCCATTTAAACGATAAGGAATCGATAAAAAAATCATTCGTTTTAGGTTGCATTTTCCCTTTAAGGATACAATGAAAAAAGACGAAATAGTGTCTTGATATGGCATTTTTCCCAATCTACCTTATCGAAAACCCAAGAAAATAAGGTATATTTTTATGCAAATGCAGGGTTGCAGCCACAGGACTGGAAAAGCTGATAAAGACGAGGAATTTCAAAATAGGTCTAAAAATTCAGGGAATTTCAAAAACTGGTTAAGGAAAAATGATTTAGATTTAGTAAAATCATGGTAAAGTCAGGAAATTTTGTAATGAAAAATCTGTGGCAACCCTTCTTGAAACATTTGGCTAAAAACGTTCGATTTTGTCGGATGGGCTGCCACAGTTTGGAATTATATAATAGGCGACGAAGATAATAAACTTGCCCTTCACCTTCAGCAGCCTATTTGCTATTTACTAAAATATCGAATCTTTGTATTTAAAGTAGTTGTTTTTCTCTAGTTTCTGATAACGCTTTAGATTGAGAAAAACGTAAAATCCAGAATCTGTTTCGTCGGTGTTAATTGTTGCTTTAAGTGACACTTACTTTCATTGGGGAATTGGGCGGCATCAAATGGCGCAGGTGTGGCACGCAAGTTTGGTTTCCGAAGCATTCTAAAAAATTATATTTTCAAACAGTGTTTGATTAATTACCGCTAAAAGGGGTAATTAAACCTTTATTGTTTTCAAACAAAAGTCTATGGAAACCTTTTCGGGGGCCAAACGTCTAAATGGGGAAAGGAACCAGCTTGGTAACCATCAGAGTGACCATATTTCTTCTATTTTATCATTATTCCTATATTTTCAATATGTTCCTATAAATTCGACCTTTTTCCTACATTTCAAGATTTACTTTCGTATTTGCGGGTTTTCACCGCGTATTTTAAATTTATACGTGCCGCTTACAAACTACAAACATTAAATTGATATTCTTAATAATTAAGAAAATCATCTTTCAAGTTTATAAGACGACGTACTGCGGTTGAAGATGAAGCGAGTCCGATTTTCTCAGTCCTCGGTCTCGCCCTAAGTATTCCGAAAATTGTACGAAAAGGCGGCCAGACCCAGTATATTCTTCCTAGAGTAGATTAGACTCGAAATCGTGACGGCCGGGAGAGACGCGCTCCTTCGTTTTACGAGAGAAAGGTGCAGAATTATTTTCCGTCGATACATTTTCACCCCCGTTAAAAGTCTAGAAAGCTCACTAAATATTAGCACTGCCTACTTAGTTCCGATCTCAAAATTTCTCCTGTATTTTCCTATAATTTCGCTAATTCCTGTATATTTGCCTATAATTTCGCTAATTCTCCTATATTTTCCTATAAATTGGACAATTTCAACAAGAGCGAAACCGTGGCATTTTAAATTTTGGTCCACTTTTGTTGAATTCGGGTTATTTGATTCGGAATTATTTTATTACCATTTCCAATCAGTATCAGTACTGTATCAGTTTTGTCTGGATAGTGGAGTATCTCGCCAAGGTAAGCCTGTAATGGAGCGATAAAGATCGCGGCGAAAAAAGCGACGATAATGCCAAACCTTTGGCGAAGAGGACTATTTCAAACCAAAAGCCAGGGGCATAGCGAAGGGCTTATAATTGGGAAGGGATCGGTTTAATCTTTGTCAACTCAAGATTTTTTTTATTTTTCCCAAAAAAAAAAAATGGTACGTGTGGTAGTTTAGATTGTTTTTAGGTTTCGTTGCTATTTTGAATAACGTTTACGTGTCGATCTTTTAACTTTGCCCATGAATCTATAATTTCAGAAAATCTAAAATTGTCTTAAATATTGTCTTAGCGATAAATGATTCAAACGATCATCCGTCATAGTTGTTCTCATCGTATTTTTGACAAATGTTAACTCGCTAAATTTTCTTTCTTTGGTAGCTAATGAGTAACCCGTGGTACTTACGAGTCGTACCAGAGTAAAGGCTAATTTGAGAATATGTTTAAGCTCTATAGCTTTTTCAAAAATGTCTCTCGTACATTTGGCTTCACCGCAGTTTTCGAATAGAACTTCCATTTCCGTTTGAAGCGCTTACGCGTCAGGTTTGTGACGTTTGTCGTCCAGAGGTGGAAACGTGTCTAGAACAGCGGATAGATTTTCTATGGTCAACGTTTTTCTCGAAACTGGAACCTCAAATACGCCAAAAAGGGACTTAGTACCTCAACGCAATTTTTTGAATTAGAGCTCAAAAAAGAATTCGGCTTGTTGAGGACCAATTTAAATTCTATCCGGAAAAATTCGTGTAAAGTTAAGGTCGCGGCATTTGATCCGTTGCGGTTCAACTTTAATGGAGCCACTCGACGCCGATGATGTTTGATGAAATCGCTCTTCACATTAATATCTAGTTTTCCGGCAAATAGTATAGCGCTTTGAATGAGATTGTTTTGGCCTTCGGTATCTGACGATATCTCGTTTGAAGATTTGAGACTGCTTAGTACGAGTAAAATCACGTAGACAATATTTAAATCGGTTAATTCGAGCGCTTCATTTAATAGCTTCATTTTCACGAACCTTAATGAAAGAACGTTATCGAAGCTCATCATTCTCTCGTAAAGTCCCAAAGCTTTAGTTTTTGTTTACGCATCGAAATTGGGCGATGTCGAGATTTCCTTCAAAACGTTAGTTATTGGTTCAAATGAAGTTGAAAACGCTTCCAAGATTTCGCCGCGCGCAGTCCATCGAGTTTTGATAAATTCTTTAATTGTGAGGAGTTTTCAACTTCGTCTTATTTTAGTTTAAAGCCGGATTCACACAGACCTATTTTCATGTATTTCGCGCTCGTGCGCCCATTGATTTAACATAGACGAGTAAGCTCGAAATGTGTGAAAATAGATCTGTGTGCATCGGCCTTAAGTGGTTGAAAGCGCTTAACGCTTTATGCGAAGAAAACGTATAATTCTTCCATCGTGTGATTGGCAGCCAGGGAATGTAAAGAACTATGTGTCCAACTAGTTGCGAAATATTTTCTTGGATACCATTGATTTCTCCTGACATTGCTCTAACAAAATCATACGATTGAAATGCGAGGCAAGCTACACTCAATCCTCGAGTCACCAGACTCTCCAAAATATCTTCGGCCGTGAAATATCGTTTTTTTTTTTTTTTTTTTTTTTTTCTTGGCTATTTGGCTTCCAACAAACGCTCTCTTGGAACACCTTTTTCACTCGCACTTCTTACTATAATGGATAGAATGTCTTTATGAGATTTATCAGCAGTAAAATGGGCCATGACCGTGTAAAAGAGACTCTCCTTTACTTCGTTAACAACCGCTTTACGGACAGCTTCACCTATAAGTTTAATGAATTCATTCTGCGATTCTGAACTAAGGTAGGTGACGTGGTGGTAAGGCCTCATTTATAAACCCAATAGCCATCTTTAGTCCCTGTCATCCATGAGTTCTAGCAACATCAAACAACATCTTAATCTCCTCAGTGTTGAATGTCAGCATTCTTCGCTCTTCAATCATATTATTTATTTTGGTCTAGTCAAAAGTTGATTCTAGTTTTCCTTCGTTTAACATAAACTGGCAGTAGTCAGAAATTGCTGATTTACACGGAGCGGAATAAAAATGCATTTGTAATTCCCCTGGCTTAAGTTTTCCAGCGCTTTTTATTTTCCCCAAGCTCTCATACCATCGTTGATCCAAGGTCGTTCGCTTCTATTTCTACCATACCTGACAGGAAAAAGACAGCGAGTAAAGCAATAAGCGGAATCCTTAGTGGTACCGCATTCCAGTAACTCGAATTCTGTGTACCAATTGAGATTAAAATGGTTTTAGCTGTCGCTCGGATAAGACGAGAGCAAGACCAAGAGAAATTAAGTACCGTCTTTGATTGTCTGCAGTAATATTCGGTCTTTTTCCCGGATCGTGCGATACAAGGTCTTCCTTTAATGCGCTTTCAGAATCCTGAATTTAAAATTTTATAGAATTTATTCTTGGCGATGAACAAAAAATTAATTTATTAAACAGTAGATAAGCTATTTTTAATGGTATTTTTTATCGATAACTGAAAATTACATTCACTGGGTTCTTCTACTCGGGTAGCCCTCTTCAGATATTAGAGTTTCGCAACAAGAAAGTAAGTCCAGGTAATTTTCTTTCAAAGATGTACTGTACTATACCATCTGAATAGCTAATATTTTTTTCACAATGGTTTCTGTTCAATTTCTTTTGGGAGTCTTTTCTCAAACGTAAATTGTTCCAAAATATATGCCAGTTTTCCGGCGCATTTCGAAAACAAAAAGATTCCGCCTCCATATTGACTGTGGCTTCTTCGCTTTTTTGCGTACTTAGATCCTGTGTTACGTAGTCAGGGACTTTTTACGATTTCCTGACTGGGCTGAATATTCGTAGACAAATACTATGACGCTTGTTTATAATAAAAATTATCGTTGTTCAATTCTACAATATTGTCGTTGTATTTGTATTGAATTGCGTTTCTATTGTAGCCTTCGTCAATGTTACATTGTCGTTTGATGGGTTTCGCGTTGACGTTGTTTCTTCTCGAGTCTCGGTTGGTGTGAATTTACGTAGAACTTTGGTTACTTCGTGGTTCGTTTCTTCCCTAACTTCATTTTTGTTTGGTTCCTTGTCCTCGGTAAATACTTTCTCTATATTTACTGCTGCCATTTGCCTTAATGAGGCTGCTACTTGGTCTTCATTTTATTTTCCAGTCGTCTGTGGGGTTTTTCCTTAATACTGTTTCTTTTTTCGATGTTTTTTGCCTTTTGGCAGCTTCCAATGGATTATCCAGCGCTCCTACAGTCTTCATATTGATCTTTCCCCCATTGTGACAATTGGTTTCAGTACCAGATTTGTTATCATTGAAAAACATTGCGCGGCAATTAAAGTATTCAACTTTATGCCGATAACTACCGCGACCAATATTTAATCTGCCACCGGTATTCATTTTTAATACTAAAACTATTTGAATACAGGGACTCAATAACGGGAAAGTTACGCGTGACTGAAATAGGTAACGTTAAAAAATACTAAAGAGAACAAAAATAATAATACAATGGAGTAACAGTAACAGGCTGACGAGCAAAGTAAGAGCCTAATAAAAAGGCCTGAAATAATAAATAGTTCTAAAATATGCAAGTCGGGTTAAACAAAAAAAAAATTCCAACACTTAACAATGATAGAACTACCGCATGAATAGGCAAAACTCAACAGTGCACGCAGGGGATAAAAAGGCTAAGTGAACGTAGCTCCACAATGGTGCGGGGGAGGGAGTTCCAAATGGGAACCGTTCTGCTGAAAAACGAGTGCTTTGGGGGGTCTTTTGAAGAGGGGAGTACGAACAGTTTTCGGGAATGGCCACGGGTGGAGTGGGCAGAAGGGGCGAAGATATAGTAATTCTGTTCAGGGAGATGAAGGGTTCTAAAGAGGTTAACCAGGTCGAGGTACACACAGCGATCGTGACGGGGTAAGTGCCGGAGGCGGTGAGGAATCCGCGAAACCCAGCACTGAACTTTGTCCAAAGTCCTGACTCGGGTGAGGATTCTAAATCTGACTCCCAAATTATAGGAGGGGCGGACATAATACTGGAATAATCGGGTAAGAAGGGGTAACGATATACCGGGATAATTGGTTTTGTAAACAAAGAACGGAACATTTGCCCGGCCACAGGTAATTGTAATGCGTGAGTGGAACGTGAGGTTATGGGTGCCATGTATACCCAAATCATGTCACTCGTTAACGCGTTGGATATTGGTGCGATAATACACTGAATGAACAAACTGGATATTTTTTTCTTTCCCAAGAACGTTCAATCGGCTATTGAGCGTTTGTCTCCGGGCGCATGTGTCAAAGTTAGCTGGAATGGAGCGAAACAGAGAATTTCTACCTCCTTTTTAATTTCACGCGGAAACTTGTAGTCCAGGGATATAAGGGTTTGACCTAGAACAAATTAGTAACAAGCTAATTCCAACGGCTATATAATGTACTTATAATGCTTATGAAGGGGAAAAAGTTCATTCATTCCGGGAGGTGGAAGATCCATAAAAATAGCCGCCATTTTGAAAATTTGCGTTTTTTATATTTTACTGTTAAACCGTAACCCGCAGAAGTAAACTGTCACTGTAGAAAATAACGAGGCTTTGACATTCAATCAACTTTCTATGATTTACCATTCTAAAGTTGGTCATGTTTTAAATCGCGCGCGTCATCCCAATAAACTATTATAAGTATTAAGTTCAATTCTCTGGTTTTGCGTTTACACTATAGGAGTTCCAGATGAAAAAAATAATTAATGAGACAGATATTTTACGGTTTAAACCTGAAAAACTTAATTCACCACGGGGAAATAAATTTTAGGTAAAATATATTGTTCGTTGTTATAATTAAACGCTTTCAAAAAAAGAATGATTACTTCATGTCAAGTTAGCACTGGCATCTAGGCCCATTTACCAATTCTATTTATGCCTAGATAGAACGGGTAGCCTAGCTTCGCGTGTGCTGCTAAATGAAGGTGAAATTGATTTTAGTACGAAATAACTGATTACTGCGCAAATTCGTATTTAATAAGCATCTTTCGCTTCTATTAGGTTTATTCCGAGTATAATAAGAGTTGAGAACAGACACGGATTCCATAAACTTATATTAATTAGGAGCTTTTATACTGAACTATTCCTCTTCGAAAAATGTTTCTCATAATCGTCGTGTTTACGCTGATCTTCATCGCTCCACTAAACGCTGACCTCAAAGTTACGACAACTAGAATGTGAATAGTCCAGCAAATATTTCGTGAAATAAATGCGTTATATCCGGAATTCATAAAAAATAAAGAAGGAATATTTCTCCCCAGTCTTTAGCGAGTGCGCTTCTTAGTCCTCAATCCCCTTGTATCAGGGGGGTAGGAAAGAGTGGTCTTGTATTCTTGATGTGAAACCGGAGCGCAACCTGGGCAACCACTTACGTCAGCAATGACAGTTCGAGAGAGCCAATAAGATATAAATTAAGTTTGGTTTGACGTTGAACCATTCCTTGGGCTATGATTCGGAATACAATGGAATTCAATATTCTTTCTATATTTATTTATGAATTCGTGATTATATATTAAATACGGATAAAGCTAAGTACGAAGAAAATCTTAACTAATGGTTTAACGGTAATGTTTTCTCTTCTTCCGAAGGGCCTTTCACTTACACCAAATTTTTACCCCCAATTAATTGGGACAACTCGCGTTGCTCCAAGCAAATTCGATTCAATAGAAAATAACGCTAAAAAGTCCGTTTTGATTCGAGTTTCACGGGAAACGATTAAACGAAAGCGTTTCGCGGTATTTTTAATAATTAATCTAGATCTTAGTCTATAATAATATCTAGCATTTAAGGCGTTGAAGACAATATCGGCTGAAATACAGCCCTATACCTGCTTGAACTCGAAAGAGACGCAAAAGGATTGTAGTTCGTCGGAAGTTGAATCATCCGATGAGGATCATGATACGTAGCGTGTCTCTAGAACTAGTCACGTAAATTTGTAAGTAGATTATAGTCGAGGGAAATAAGGGTTTGACTTAGAACAAATTAGTAACAAGCTAATTCCAACGGCTATGTAATGTACTTATAATGCTTATTAAGGGGAAAAGGTTCATTCACTTCCGGGAGGTGGAAGACCCCCAAAAATGGCCGCCATTTTGAAAATTTGCGATTTTTACATTTTACTCTTAAACCGTAACCCGCAGAAGTAAACTGTCAATGTAGAAAAAAACGAGGCTTTGACATTCATTCTAACGGTTCATCCATCAACTTTCTATGATTTACCCTTCTAAAGTTAAAGCCATTTGGATGAAGCGCCATTTTGAATTTTTGACGTTTTTTCTAGACCCGGAAAAAATCCTGCTAAAACTACTAGTAAAATCGATTAGGCTCTTGTGAGCATTAAGCATTCTTTTTGAATTGAAACTTAGGTTTTTAAACTTATTATTCTTTGGATAAATATGTGTTATAATAATATAATCCGACGAAATATAATCATTTTGATTTCCATTATTTGTGCCTCTTTCGAGTTCAATCACGTATTGGGCTGTATTTCAGGGCTTATGCGTGGTTCCTATTAGCGCAGGCTCAGAGTTGCGCGCTTCCCAGTTGCGATGTTCTTAATTGCGCAGTTTTCCCAGTTGCGCTGTTTCCGTTTACGCAGTTCTCACAATTGCTGGTTCTATTTCGAATATTAACATTAATATTTGCGCATTTCCCAAATAAAAATACTACAAACAAATAAATTAAATATATACAAATAAGAGCTTTCAGAACCTATCCACGCATAACACACGTTGCTATGGGAAACGCGTCGAGTGGAGGGATTATCGATCGCCTAGTTTGTCTCTCTCATCATAGCGTAGCCAATCAGAATAGTATCAGAATGGGAATTACGCTACTGACGTCTTTGAAGATATGGCGCGTTGCCCCTGCAAGTTCCTCGTCAATTTCGAATTCGTCTATTAAGAGTGTAAAGTAGTTTGGAAGAGACGCGGATTCGAGAAACTTATCTATTATTTGGGAGCTTTTGGCAGGGGCGAGATCAAGGTATGTGCCTATCAGCGCGGTTCCCATTTGCGCAGTTTCCCATTAGAGCATTTCCCATTAGCGTAATTCTCATAAGCGCCGTTTCCCATTCGCGCCATATCCCATTCGCGTCGTATCCCATTCGCGTCGTATCCCATTCGCGTCGTATCCCATTCGCGTAGTTTCGTCTGCATGGATTCCCATTAGCGCCATTTACAGTATGGAGATAAACGTTTTTTTAACAGAGTTGCCGTGGTTCGGTAGCGGAATGGTTAGCACAGACGGCTTCTGACCAGAAGATAGTGAGCTCGAGCCTACATCCGGAAAATGACATGTTATAGTTTTCGATTTATTTGGTTCATGTAAATTTAAAAAAAATTGTTGTTCATTTTAGTTTTAGTTGTTGTTAGCAGTTTCAGATAATGTAGGAAAAATTGCAAAAAAACGAAATAGGTTGTGGGGTCATTTTTGCGTACGTGTTTCTGTTCAGTTTTGCATGATTTTGCTGTTTTCTGTGTTGTAGGTCAGTTTTGTATATTTATGTCGGGTTCAATTACAGATTTAATTTTAATAGGGGTCAAGTTATTCTTTATGCTAAAATAAAGGACAAAACGGTACTACTAAATTACAAATTTTCCATTTAGGTTATGCTCATTTGTTATTTCTCTTTTAGAAAACATCGTTTTTGATCGTGATTCAGTGGTTTAGGTTAGGTTAGTTCTTCTGAGACAATAAATGCTGAAACAGGAAACCTTGTGAAGGTAGGGTTAAAATATTTTTAAGAAACAGTGGATTGCGCGTCTTGGACAAATCGGTTATTGGGAAACGGCGCTAATGGGAAACTGCGCTAATGGGAACGGCGTAAATAGGAATGGCGCTATAGGGGAAACTGCGCAAGTGGGAACTGGGGACGCCGCTAATTGGAACCGCGCTAATGGGAAACGGCGCTTATAGGGAACTGCGCTAATGGGCATAATTCGAAATCAAAGGGGGTGCTGGGGGAGCTTCTACTACCAACATTTTCCTAGAGTTGGCAAACTGCGCAATTTGGTTTTGAACTGGCATTTTTGCGAACTGAAAATGACATAAATTATTGAGATTTCTGTTTAAAAGGTAAAAAATTTCGTGAAAAAACTAAAAAAAAAAATCACTCCTTCACGTGACCAAAATCGGTAGCTAAAGGTCTCGGAGCAAAAAATCTATGCTCTAGACGCCGATTAATATACGTAAAGTGTTCACGATCACAGCAAGCGGAGAGAAAATGAAGTTTTCTCTTATGTTAATGAAGTGGGCGGGCGGGCGAGTTGAGCCTGCTGTACTGGCCTCTAAACAAAAGAGGAAGAAGAAACAAGACGGTTCGCAGGGGCCCGTAATACTAATTCCACACGCCTAATGTCTTCCGAAATTTCGCAGCCTAGCCTAACCTTATAACTTTACAACTAAACAATTAACTAAAATTAAGCAATCGCCTAAAAAATAAATCACGTACTACCTATAACCAAAAAAAAAAATACCCCAAACATGAGCCAAATATAAACCATTAACAATAACCTAAAAGAAAACATACGCCAAAAATCAACCATAACCTACATCTAAACCAGTATCTATACTTAAACAATCACCTAAAAGAAAACGTCAGTTAAAAATACACCGTTACCTGTATCTAAACCTGTACCTGTATCGAAACCTTTATCTTAACATAGCCTATATCCAAACCATTATCTAAATCTAAACCATCATCTAAATCTTAACCATGTCCTAAATCTAAACCATTACCCAAATCTAAAGCATTACCTAAATCTAAACCATTACCTATATTTAAAACTAAACAATCAACTGAAGTTTATAATTACTCCTTATAAAACCTGGAATATTTCATTACAAATCCTCTCGTATAAAATCGAATTTCCTTAGCACTCCTCTCAAAGAGGATCTTTGGCGCCCCTGAGAGCCCGGGGTAAGGTTAATATCTCCCGCGTTATTGTTCCTAAACCGCCCGCTATATCGGCAACAAATTTTTACCGAAGCAAGAGGCTAAGTTCTAGTTTCCAGATCGCCCGCGTAGTTGTAAAGTTATAAGGTTAAGTTAGGTTAGGCTGCGAAATTGCGGAAGACATTAGGCGTGTGGAATTTGTATTACGGGCCTCTGCGAACCGTCTTGTTTTTTCTTCTTTTGTTTAGAGGCCAGTACAGAAGGCTCAACTCGCCCGACCGCCCGCTTCATTAACATAAGAGAAAACTTCATTTTCTCCCCGCTTGCTGCGATCGTGAACACTTTACGTATATAAGCTACCGATTTTTGTCACGTGAAGGAGTGATTTTTTTTTTAATTTTTTCACGAAATCTTTTACCTTTTAAACAGAAATCTCAGTAATTTATGTCATTTTCAGTTCGCAAAAATGCCAGTTCAAAACCAAATTGCGCAGTTTGCCAACTCTAGGAAAATGTTGGTAGTAGAAGCTCCCCCAGCACCCCCTTTGATCTCGAATTATGCCCATTAGCGCAGTTTCCCATTAGCGCGGTTCCAATTAGCGGCGTCCCCAGTTCCCACTTGCGCCGTTTCCCCTATAGCGCCATTCCTATTTACGCCGTTCCCATTTGCGCAATTTCCCATTAGCGCAGTTCCTAAAAGCGCCTTTCCCATTAGCGCCGTTTCTCAATAACCGATTTGTCCAAGACGCGCAATCCACTCTTTCTTAAAAATATTTGAACCCTACCTTCACAAGGTTTCCTGTTTCAGCATTTATTGTCTCAGAAGAACTAACCTAAACCACTGAATCACGATCAAAAACGTTGTTTTCTAAAAGAGAATTAACAAATGAGCATAACCTAAATGGAAAATTTGTAATTTAGTAGTACCGTTTTGTCCTTTATTTTAGCATAAAAAATAACTTGACCCCTATTAAAATTAAGTCTGTAATTGAACCCGACATAAATATACAAAACTGACCTACAACACAGAAAACAGCAAAATCATGAAAAACTGAACAGAAACACGTACGCAAAAATTACCCCACAACCTATTTCGTTTTTTGCAATTTTTCCTACATTATCTGAAACTGCTAACAACAATTAAAACTAAAAAAACAACAATTATTTTTAAAATTTACATGAACCAAATAAATCGAAAACTATAACATATCATTTTCCGGATGTAGGCTCGAACTCACTATCTTCTGGTCAGAAGCCGTCTGTGCTAACCATTCCGCTACCGGACCACGGCAACTCTGTTAAAAAAACGTTTATCTCCATACTGTAAATGGCGCTAATGGGAAACGGCGCAGATGAAACTACGCGAATGGGATACGGCGCGAATGGGAAAGGGCGCTTATGAGAATTACGCTAATGGGAATTGCTCTAATGGGAAATTGCGCTATGGGAAACTGCGCAAATGGGAACCGCGCTAATGGGAAATTGCGCTAATGCGAAACTGCGCTAATGGGAATGGCGCAAATGGGAAACTGCGCTGATAGGCGCATACCTTGATCTCGCCCCTGCCAAAAGCTCCCAATTAATAGATAAGTTTCTCGAATCCGCGTCTCTTCCAAACTACTTTATATTCTTAATAGACAAATTCGAAATTGACGAGGAACTTGCAGGGGCCACGCGCCATATCTTCAAAGATATCTGTAGCGTAATTCCCATTCTGATCCTATTCTGATTGGCTACGCTATGACGAGAGAGACAAACTAGGCGATCGATAATCCCTCCACTCGACGCGCTTCCCATAGCAAAGTGTGTTATGCGTGGATAGGTACGTTGATAGATCGAGAGATAGAGTGAGTGGCAGGCGTGCCATCTATTTTGATAATTCATCATTATATTTGTTCCCTAAATGGCGTAGCCCCTGGAAGTAGGTTTACGAGTATGAAAATTTCGAATTCGTCAATGCGCGATAGATATGTATTAAATAAGAATTAGCGCAAGAGGCAGTTTATTTCAGACTATAATCAATTTCACATTCATTTGGCAGCACGCGCGAAGCTATATAGGCTACCCGTTTTTTCTAGGATTTGTTTCTCTAGAAATAAAGGAAGCTTTAATATTGGTATAAGTTGTAGCAGCCAGTGTCAACTCTAAATAAAATTGTCAATCGTTTTTTTAAAGCGTTTAAATTATGACAATGAGCAATATATATTTTATTTCCACGTGGTCAATTAAGTTTTGTCAGTTTTAAACCGTAAAGTATGTCTCGTTAATTATTTTTTTCATATTCAACTCCTATAGTTTAAACGCCAAGCCACATAATTGAACGTAAACCTCATAATAGTTTATAGAGATGACTCGCACGATTTAAAAGATGACTTCTTTATTAGTCATTCTCTGTCACTTGGAAGTTTAGTTAATAATAATTAATCTTTAAAAACTCATTAATAAACGGAATAGTTTATGGATGACACGCTTGTTAATTTGAACGAAGACCTTTTTATTTGCTGTTCTCTTAAAAGTTAGGTTTTCACTTGACCAAAAATAACGAGCAAAAACTTTAACGCCAGCGGTGCCAGCGGTAGAGAATTCTCACTCGCAAACGGAATTTTAGAGAAAACGAATCGGTCACCCTAATATTCCTTAATCCATTTGAAACGGTAAAATCATACCAATATTCAAATCGCCTGGAATCCTTTTAACCGTCACGTCTTCACGTGTTGTATTTATAAATCGATTTATCGTAGCTTCATCTATCGGTTGTTTCAAACCGAATCGGTACGAAACTGGTTCCCGAAGCAGTTTCGACATATCGAATCAAATCGTTTTGAGAAAAGACGGTTTCCCACTCACACGACTCTGGCGAAACGTTTTGAAACGGTTAATATCAATTCCTTGGCCTAGTACGAACGCGGCTAAAGTAAAGCGAGAGACTTTTGGTATAGGTTCAATTTATATATACTAGATGATATCAATACGGTAATTGATAATTAGGTCAGCTTGAATAAATTAACTCGCGTAATTCGTGATATTCATCAGTGTACTAAGATATAGCAGATAAAATTATTTAAAAATGACAAAAAACTGATTGATTATTTTTCGGGCAAAAAAACGAAAACGGATTTAACGGAAGGTAAATATTTATTCCCTTTTAGGAATTAGATTGGTTTGTTCCCATTTAGCCTAATCCCAAATCACCAACCATTTTTTATGAATCAGATCTCATTTCGCCGAATCTTCATTTCGCCTAAAATAGGATTGTTGTTCTGTAAGTGGGCTGTACTTACGATTTTTAGAATGCCGACCAGCATCTTATGTCCATCTACACAATGTTAGGTTAAGTAAGGTTATGTTAGGTATCCATTCCCAAGGATTACGGACGAAAGATTCATATACTTAGTATCATAAAAAAAACTTGTGGTTTTGACATCTCGTTAATTAATTGACATCTTGATAATTAATTTGTACCTTCCCATTAGTTAATTAATGCTATTCCCCTCGAGTTAATTTCTAGTTTCCTACAATTACTAGCTCCATTAAAGTTATTTACTATATCCCTATAAGTTATTTAATTACTATATCGCTATGACGAGAGAGACAAACTTGGCGGTAACCCATCCCCTAGCGATTCGAGATTCCACGCTTTTCCTATAACAACGTATGTAATACGTTGATAGGTACGAGAGCGAAAGATAGAGTAAGGCCGTCTATAGTGATAATTTATAATTATATTTGTACCCCAATGGCCACTGAATCAGTTGGTTTAAGAGTATGGAAATTTCGAATTCTTCAATTAAATTACATTTATATTTTGTTAGTGTTGAAGTTTCCAAAAAAATCGTCCGGAGCGGCTAGGGGTTTCGCGCTCAGACCCTCATTTAAGGCCCATCCAAACTTTGCCCAGGGCTCCTAATCTCAAAAACGTCCCTACGCCCCTGTATCTTCCGCAATTAGTCTGGGATGAAAAATAAAACTCCTGAGTATATTTACTCTAATTTGTTCTAGCGGCTTCTCGCATGTACTTCAATGACTTCTTGGTAAAATAGCCTTTTCAGACGAGGCGTAACTAGCCTGTTTAATCAGCTTTAATCGTGGTTGAATGACAATTAACCGAGGTTTATTGAACTGAGACGGCTATGTAAACCTCGGTTAATTCTGATTAAACCACGGATAATTACGCAGCTCGTCTGAAGAGGGTATTAGATCGACTTATTTCTACCATTATTAGTAAACATACGCAAAGTTTCTGAACCAAGTTCGTTACGAAAATGGATTATGGCGTGAATACTAGTTTTAAGCGCGGTTCTTAAATAAATTTCTTACCACTTGTATCAAGCAAAAAAGTTCTGCCCGGTCTGTCATTTTCGTCATCGTGCGGGGAAGCGTTAAAGAAAAACGAAAAACATACGATTAGGTGAAATATTGTACGAAGTGGACTATTTCTAACTAAAAGCTCCTAATAGCTAAATACTTTTCGAATTCCCGACTCTTCCCACGTGCTTTTACCTGGATAGCCCTTAAAGGGAGAATGCAACCTTATAACGAGTGCTTTTTTTATCCATTCCTTATCGTTTAAATAGGCCTAATCTACCGAAAAAGGTTTACAAAACAAATATTAAACTAGAAATAGGTTTAAAAATAGGCTTAGAGGGATTTATGGAGATCCGCAATTGGCTCTGTGTAAGGTTTAGCGACCAATGAGCGAAGGCCCGTCGTTCACGCGAGATCTCCACGAGACTTACAATCGAGTTCGATTGGTCGCTCGACCTTATACGCGAGGAAATCAAGATCCCCATGAATCCCGCTAAGCCTTTTTCCGGCTAAGTTTTAAATTTATTTTAAGTTTTAAATTTTTATCGTAAACTTTTTATCGGTGGATTAGGCCTAGTTAATCGATAAGGAATCGATAAAATACCACTCGTTATTAGGTTGCATTCTCACTTTAATAATTTACGTATTAAATACGAATTTAATTCGTATTATAATCAATTCCACCTTGGCGACTCATTTATCTCTGTGATTTGTTTGCCAAGAGATAAAAGCATGATTGGCAACTCGAAATGCAATTGTCCGCGTAAAACTTTAATTAGTACAAAACGTAATAATTATAATCCCTTGAGAGAATAGCCAGTAAAAAGTCATCTTTGAAATCTCTCGTCATCCATCGATTGGAATCGAATAATCAACATCTTAGGATAACTTTTTATAACTAGGCTTTTTTCAAAAAAGTCATCTTTGAAATCTCTCGTCATCCATCGATTGGAATCGAATAATCAACATCTTAGGATAACTTTTTATAACTAGGCTTTTTTCAAATATTTTAATCTCGGATAAAATGTTTTTTTAATATAAAACCACAAACTGTTTAAACAGACGCGTTTGAAATGGATACGAATTATTCGGATAGAAAATTTGAAGCTTTATTTATGAAAAAAAATTGTAAATTACGCTTTTATTCAAACGGATAATGCGAAAAAAATATGATGTTTGTCGAAATCCGTGTAGAATGAAATATAATAATTATTATATTTGGGTTAAAATTCGCGAAGAAACTCGAGTTTCAAATTTTTCTTATCGGTGAATGAATAGCTCGTATAACTATCAATTTCCTATAAAAATGAGTACGAATAAAAAGTTTTCCTTACATTCCGATACTCGAATAAGAACGGATAATATCCGAATGTCTCTCACGATGGTTTTATTCGATTAACAAAGTTATACGAATTCCGAGCTCTCGTCATAAGTAAACGGAATAATTTAAAAGATTATTTTCTTGGAGATAACCTTTATGGTTTATACTTTGACCTTTCATTGTCTTAAATTAAAAGTTTTCAAAATCGATCAAATATAATTCAAGTATTCGCTCCGTTGGTTTTCCCAAACTGTAGTCAGACCCGTTATCTTTGAACATTTCTAGCTTTAAACCATTTTCCACTAAAGATTGGGTGGTCCAAATCCATCAAGAAGGAGCTCTGTTTGTAGACAGAATATCGGGAAATTCTAAACAAATAACCTCGTGATCGTGAGAACAAATGAAGAAACGATACGGGCCTCAACATCCGACTCCACGGACAAATTGATTTTGAAAAATGGCAATTTCAATTCATCATAAATATTGTGGGATCGAGAAATATATCGAATGTTTCGCGTAAGCAGACACTATTAGCTTTGGTATTTTTGCTGAAAGTTGCCCTAAAAAATCCTTTGTTTGTATTAATTTTATAGTCGTGTATAAAGCCGAATTCGTGTCCCTTATATATCTGTATTTCCTATAAGTAATTGAAATTTACGGCTGGGCATCCTGCCAACGCGTATAGGACAAAGTAACGATAGATTAACCTTTGGCAGAATCGTGATTGCCAAATATTGAAATAGTTTTAAACCCTGAAACCTTATTTTAAAAAAGGTCAAGTTATTTTTTATCGATTATTCCTCTAATTATAAGATATATCCGCGTAGTTTCGGGAAATATATCCCGATGCTATTGGAAGTCAAAATATATTCAGATTTCACCGTTCAGTCACTAAACCAATAGCGTAACGCCCTGCCTTCCAGCGAATAAAATACTCGTGGCAAGCTCTATTCTGCTCGCCATGTTTGTCACACCTCGCGTTATATAATGGTAAAATATGGATCTATTTTGATTTTTAAAATCAAGGGATATATTTCCTTAAACTACGCGGATAGGTCTTATAATTAGCGAATGAATCGATAAAAAAAACCACCTGATTGTCCTCTTCACGCTCTCTTAAAGTACACACGCAACCTGCCTGAATTCGGGCCTCGTTTCGCGCCAAACACGTGAATTTCCTTTTCAAGAATTGAAAAAATCCCGAAGGTGCTGGCACGCCCGTGACGTCAGTTTTACGATTGAATTTATTCTCGCCATAGAATATAACGCTGAAAATTCCGTTTTGTTACGCCGTTCCTGAGAAATGGTTTAACCGAAAACGTTTCGAGGTGTTTTTTATTAATATTAACTAGATCTTAAGCTATATTAATATCTAAAATTTAATACGGTATGGAGCCAGTAGCGCGGTTCCCTCTTGCGCGGTTTGCAGTTTCGCGGTTCCCAGTTGCCTGGTTCCCAGAAGCGCAGTGGGCCAGTTGCGTGGTTCCCATTTGCGCAGTTTCGCAGCTGCTCTATTTTCCCAAGTCCGCATTTGCCGTTTGCGCGGAGTTCCCATTTACGCATTTTTTCCCATGCGCAGTATTCCTATTTTTGAAGTTTTATCAATTGCGCGGTTTCTATATTGAGCAGTTTCTCTACAAATATTAGATTTTTAAAACGAAATCTGAGTTGTCGTAGCGTAACGAGATTGTCACTGGGTTATCAATCGCAGGGTTCTGGGATCGATTCTTACAGAAGGGTGGTTTGTAGGGATCGATTCTTATTGAAGGCGGTATGTAATAATCATTATTTCATTCAGTAGTTCATAATGATTTTTTTATAAAATATATTATTAATAATTTTAGGTATATTATTAGAAATTATTTCTAGAGGAAAAAAATTTTATTTACAGGTTAGGTTAGTTTATGTTACTAATAGATAATTTAAATCACTGTTGCGTAGTGATGCAATAAAACTATTTATAAATACAGGAGACGTCTATTTTCGAAAACCGTTCGGTTTCATCGTCAGGTGATTTCTGTACTGGTTTTTACAGTTGTTAGTAAATATTGTCCCGTTTCTGAAAGCGCTTATTTGTATATATATAATTTATTTGTTTGTAGTATTTTTATTTGGGAAATGCGCAAATATTAATGTTAATATTCGAAATGGAAACAGCAATTGTGAAAACTGTGTAAACGGAAACCGTGCAACTAGGAAAACTGCGCAAATAAGAACCTCGCAACTGGGAAGCTGCGCTACTGGGAACCACGCAACTGTGAGCCAGAGCTAATAGGAGCCGCGCATAAACCCTGAAATATAGCCCAATACGTGTTTGAACTCGAAAGAGGCACAAATAATGGAAATCAAAATGATTATATTTCGTCGGAAGTTGAATCATCCGATGATGATCGTGATACGTAGCGTGTCTCTAGAACTAGTCGTATAAATTTGTATTCTTTAGATAAATAGACATTATAATAATATAAATTCTTAAATAGATTTTTGAGGACACTCTAGGCCAATGCCTAAACGAGAGCTACAACGAGTCATAAACGGAATAAGTCACTAACTGAAAATTCTTAACTAATTCGTAAAGAATCATCAAATTGTCCATCAAAAATTTGGATAACTGACACTTTACGAAAGACCCTTTTAGATGATAATTTTCAGATTGACTTTTTCCGTTTACGACTTCTTATATCATTTCTATAGGCCAATGCCTACAGTTGCCGCATAATCACCTTATTATAAAGTTTATATTATTATAACGCATATTTATCCAAAGAATAATAAGTTTAAAAACCTAAGTTTCAATTCAAAAAGAATACTTAATGCTCACAAGAGCCTAATCGATTTTACTAGTAGTTTTAGCAGGATTTTTTCCGGGTCTAGAAAAAACGTCAAAAATGCAAAATGGCGCTTCATCCAAATGGCTTTAACTTTAGAATGGTAAATCATAGAAAGTTGATGGATGTACCGTTAGATTGAATGTCAAAGCCTCGTTTTTTGTATATTGCCAGTTTACTTCTGCGGGTTACGGTTTAAGAGTAAAATGTAAAAAACGCAAATTTTCAAAATGGCGGCCATTTTTGGGGGTCTTCCACCTCCCGGAAGAGAATGAACTTTTTCCCCTTAATAAGCATTATTAAAAACAGGCCAGCTGGCCTGTTTTATTTATAGGTGTCTCAAAATTTCATTAGAAAAGTCTATGGAGATTTGTCTTATGAGGTGGAATCTTTTTTGTCAATGATAACTGAGGTTTTATCCTTCTTCTTCTTCGTCCGACCGCGAGTCCGTTTCATTGAGTGTTTGCATTCGAGAGAGAAAAATGTGTTAGGCTCGTGGGGGTACTCTATATTTTTCTATACGTTTCGGATGAATACTAAGACTGAGATAACAAAAGCTGTAGATAAGGTTGAAACACCGTGAAAGACGGCGTTTCATTGGGAGTTTGCATTAGAAAGAGAGAAATGTGTTAGATTTACAAGGGTGTTCTATTATATTTTTATTATACTTTTATTATGTTGAATACTAAGACTGAATAACAGTAGCTTTGATTACGTTGGATAGAAAGACGGATAAAAAGATAACGTTGGTGTATGCAGTTGAATAAAAAACTTGTGTCTAATTAAATATAAATAATAAAGCGAGAGATACAAACGATAAATATTTTGGTTTAAAAGATATAGGACGATGCCTAGAATTCTACGTATTGAGTCAAATGCAAAACAGTGTTTTTAATGTTTATAGTGCGTATTGAATTTTTTTTTATCAATGATTATAAGCCGCAGGGTACATAAACTTGGGTATTATACATTAGCCCAAATGGTATATAACGGTGAGATTTTGAAATGTCTTAGAAAATGGACTCTGAGACAGACGTACAATAAATTGATTTAGTTATAAAAGTTGCCGGGAAATTTAAATGATGCTGCAGAATTTAAAGGAGTCTAGAAAGGATACGGATATAAGAACAAAATTGGACACACGCGCGATAGGACACAATATCGATGGGATATAATCTCGATGGGACGCAATCTCGACAGAACATAATGTCGATGCAACACAATCTTGATAGACCGTAATCTTCATGTACATAATCTCAAGTGGAATCTTTATCGATAGTTCACAACCTCGAAAGGACATTTTGTTTCCTTGCCCTTCTTGTAATATTTTAGGTAAGGTTACGTTAGTTAATCACTCGAACTACGTCATCCCTCCAACTAGTTAAACACTTGCTCTAACCCATTCCTCTTATAATATTATAGGTAAGGTTACGTTAGTAGAGTGCAACAGTCTCAGTCTGATTTAGTTGCAGTCGACGCGAAGTCAGCCCCTTTTGAGTATTCGAACTTTCGGTACTATCATGTGTTCGACATAACGAACTTTCGGACTCGTCGTCCAATTCTTACAATGGGATGTAAATACGTTTTTCAGTTGGCCTATCGCCAGTAGGCCAAATCCGTTTTTTAAGGGAAGTCGACGTAGTTTTTCGAGAGATAAAAGTCATTTGCGCCTATGGATAGAACACATTCTCTCTCTGTCATTCATGCGTTCAACATCGTGTAAAAAAAAAAGTTAACGTCTCTAGCCTGCTGCAGAGGTGGAAGTTCCGTGGTGACGCCTAGAATGTCTTAGCCTTCAAGGATTAGGATAGGCCAAGTAGAGGACAAGTAGTGGATAGATGCCTGGGGCCATCATCCTGTACATCTCTTGGACAGCAGAGTAAAGGAAGACTTACGTTTCTTTAGGAACAGTGCGGAGGACTTGGCATAGTTTTTTGCAAATATGTTCTTTAACGCGATGTTGTTTTTACGACTTCGTTTGCTTTTTTTTGCAGGGCTCTTTGAATTTATGAGAATTATACTTGTAATAATAAAGTTTAATGTTTATTCTGGTCTCGATCGTCTCGTTAATTCTCGAGTAGATATTTTAGTATCTTAGTGGATGTTCATGGTAATCACTTTTCGTTATCTTTAAGTTAGCAGATTAAAACAACGCTAGTAAGGTCACGTCAGGCTAGTATATTTTATCATTCGAATTAGCCAATATCCCTTTAGCTAGTAATCCCTTGGTATCACCCTTCTCTCTTATAATTGACGAGTTCGGAATTGAAGCGAATCTTCCAGAGCCATGGCGCGATTGAGGTATAACATCGTTATGCCGCTTTCGTCGTTCTTTTTCTAAACTAAGCGTAGTGGATGAATACATGGATGGAAACAAAGAAAGAGTCATCATATTATATGTAACGGCAAATTCGGACTTTATTTATATTTTCTTATATAACCTTTAAAATCTTTGACTCCTACCCTTTAATTCGTAAATACTTTTATTTGTAAACGGCAGAGACTCCCCCCCCCCCCAGAACAATTACAGTCGTAGGGTGTTTTTTCTTTTAGGTCTTCCGATACGCGTATCTAGCTAGCGCGAGGTCGGAGGTTAGAGTTGTAATGGTTTTTCTTGCACATGGACTTCCTTTTTTTTATAAATCGGTCCCATGTGTACTCAATTTTAAGAAAACTTTAAATTCCTTTTAGTTGCCATGCCCGCGTATGCCGCGTCATGGTACCAATTATATATTTTCCTACTTACTGGTATCCTGAGGTTGGACTGGAGACTTAAAAGCGAGAGGTCATAATTTTTAAATTGAGTTTAAATCTACGGAGTAAGAAAAAGGCTTGATCGCCATGTACAAAATAAAATCTAACCGGGCAATCAGATGATTCGAAATCACGCGATGACGAGACGTCAGCGACCAGTATTCTGTATACATTTCAATCTTTAATTGTGCGCGTCCGTCCACCATTATTTGTGCGCGTCGTGTAACGCGTCCTCACAGGAAAACGAGTGAGTTCAAAGCTATTTTAAAAGGGTACCAATTAATTAGGTCAAAACTATTAATCTAATAGCCCATGAGGTGCACCATGGCAGACCAGTATTTATTAAGTGTTGTTAATAATTTTCATTAACCGGCAAATAAACTGAATGGTTTCATTTTAAATCTAAGTGAAAAATGAAAATTAAACGGTATAAACCATCAAAATGAAAACAACGGCTTAAGCGATGTTAATATTCATCTAAATCGAAAGCACTTCTGAATTAAACTGTGTGAAATGAAATTTAAGAACTATAGTTTTATGCTGAGAGTATTGACGTGTTCGTTCTGCGGGAGCTCGAGGGAATATTTTTGAATATGGCAAAAACAAGAACTTAATCAATTTACTTTTAAAAAGATCGAATAACGTGCTGCGATCGAGATTAAAAAAGATGTCGCGTGCACCATAGGATATTTAATCTTAAACCACAGTTATAGGGCCCCATAATTTAGAACAACAATAACCGATTATAAAGTTTGTACAATATAAAATAATCATATATATTAAATCATTTCAATTTAAACTTGTAAATTTGCAATTTTAATTCCTACCACTAAATTAAAAAAAATGGGTTAATTGATTTACAAGTGTTTAATTTTTCCAAAAGCAAACACAAATTACACAAAAACGTTGTTTTGCTTCGCACTTCCAAAAAGTGCATTTATAGGTAAGAATTTCAAACCCGTGAAGGGACAGAAATTATAAATTCACAGTGAAAGAAATATGAAAGTCACAGTCTAAGAAATCATAAAGCTATAATTATAATAATTAATATGAATAAAAAATTTACAAAAAAATGACGTATAAATTCGGCCTATCGAAACTTTTAATTATGCAGAAATCATTCTGTTGTAGAATTCACTCTTGGTAAGGGTAACTAAAAGCCAACTATGCGTGGAAAGGTAGAATAGCATAATACCAAATAGTTCCTGCCCGCGTTTTTAAAATGTTTAGTTGTTAGGATGGATGGTTGCAGTTTTCAGTTAGTAAAAGGAAACATTCGCCTCTTTATAAAGTTTCTAATCATTAAATCTACATAAGTAAAAGTTTCGATAGGCCGAATTTATACGTCATTTTTTTGTAAATTTTTTATTCATATTAATTATTATAATTATAGCTTTATGATTTCCTAGACTGTGACTTTCATATTTCTTTCACTGTGAATTTATAATTTCTGTCCCTTCACGGGTTTGAAATTCTAACCTTTGAATGCACATTTTTGAAGTGCGAAGCAAAACAACGTTTTTGTATAATACTTATAGCTTTATGATTTCTTAGACTGTGACTTTCATATTTCTTTCACTGTGAATTTATAATTTCTGTCCCTTCACGGGTTTGAAATTCTTACCTATATATGCACTTTTTTGAAGTGCGAAGCAAAACAACGTTTTTGTATAATAAGTACATTACATAGCCGTTGGAATTAGCTTGTTACTAATTTGTTCTAAGTCAAACCCTTATTTCCGTGGACTATAATCTACTTACAAATTTACGTGTCTAGTTCAAGAGACACGCTACGTATCATGATCCTCATCGGATGATTTAACTTCCGACGAACTACAATCATTTTGCGTCTCTTTCGAGTTCAAGCAGGTATAGGGCGGTATTTCAGCCGATATTGTCTTCAACGCCTTAAATGCTAGATATTATTATAGACTAAGATCTAGATTAATTAATAAAAATACCGCGAAACGTTTTCGTTTAATCGTTTCCCGTGGAACTCGAATCAAAACGGACTTTTTAGCGTTATTTTCTATTCAATCGAATTTACTTGGAGCAACGCAAGTTGCCCTAAGTAAAAATTTGGTGTAAGTAAAAGGCCCTTCGAAAGAAGAGAAAACATTACCGACAAACTATTAGTTAAGATTTTCTTCGTACTTAGCCTTATCCGTATTTAATATAAAATCACAAATTCATAAATAAATATAGAAAGAATATTGAATTCGAAAGAATATTGAATGGTTCAACGTCAAACCAAACTTAATTTATATCTTATTGGCTCTCTCGAACTGTCATTGCTGTCGTAAGTGGTTGCCCAGGTTGCGCCCCAGTTTTCCATCAAGAATACAAGACCACTCGTTCCTAGCCCCTCTGATACAAGGGGATCGAGGACAAAAAAGCGCACTAGCTAAAGACTGCGGTGATATATTCCTTCTTTATTTTTTATAAATTCCGGGTATAACGCATTTATGACACGTAATATTTGCTGGACTATTCACCTTCTGGTTGTCGTAACTTTGAGCTCAGCGTTTAGTGAAGCGATGAAGATCAGCGTAAAAGCGACGATTATGCGAAACATTTTGCGAATAGGACTAGTTCAATCTAAATCTAAAGTCTGTTCCCAACTCTTATTATACTCGGAATAAACCTAATAGACGCGATAGATGCGTATTAAATACGAATTTGCGCAGTAGTCATTTATTTCGTACTAAAATCAGTTTCATCTTCATTTAGCAGCACACGCGAAGCTAGGCTACCCGTTCTATCGAGACATAAATAGAATTGGTTAATAGGAATAGATGCCAGTGCTAACTTGACATGAAGTAATCATTCGTTTTTTAAAGTGTTTAAATTATAACAACGAACAATATATTTAACATTAAATTTATTTCCCCGTGGAGAATTAAGTTTTTCAGGTTGAAACCGTAAAGTATCTGTCTCATTAACTATTTTTTCATCTTGAACTCCTATAGCTTAAACGCCAATCCAGAGAATTGAACGTAAAACTTATAATATTATTGGGATGACGCGCGCGATTTAAAAGATGACTTCTTTATCGGTCATTCTCTATCACTTGACAGAATAGTTAATAATTAATCTTTAAAAACCCATTCGTAAACGGCATTGTTTATGGTTGACACGCTTTTTAATTTAAACGAAGACTTTTATTAGCTATTCTCTTAAAAGTTAGCTTCTCACTTAACCGAAAATAACTACCAAAACTTTAACGCCAGCGGTGAAGAATTCTCACTCGCAAACGGAATTTTAGAGAAAACGAATCGAACGATATAGCTACGGTCACACTACCATTTCTCAATCGATATGAAACGGTAAAATCATACCGATATAAAATCGTTTTAAGCGTCACGTTTTCACCCATTATATTAATAAATCGATTTAGTTTAGCTTCATCTATCGGTTGTTTGAAATGATTCCATGGATAGTTGTGTAAACTATCCTTGAAGTATAGTAGGTTTCTTGTGTTTAAAAAACCAAAGGTCTATAATTTAATAAAAAAAAATCATCAGATGTTGGGAAAAAAAACAAATCTAAAAGAAAAAACTATCATCTTTCTTATGATTTCTAACATAAAGTATCAATCCGCCTCAGCTTTACATTTTATACACCAATTCCGCTTGAACTGGTTATATTTACTACGACTATAATCGATCTATTAATTAGAGTATACTAGTAGAACTGTACTTAGATGATCCAAATCATTTTGAGTTTGCAGTACACTCTTAAAATTGTTGGGTTGATTGATTTGGGTTATTAGGTTTTGGACCACATTTTGGGTTAAAAATATATATTTAACCCAAAACTGGTAAAATAATTATTTTATGGTATTCTTTGTTGGGTTGTTTTCAACCCAAATTATTTGGTTACTGATTTAACCCAACATTGGGTGATTTCAATGTGAGTAACGCTAAGTTGGGTTATTGGAATTTGGTGCGCGCCAAAGACTATATCTGCCTAATCCTATATATAGTAGAGTCTGTGCCGCGAGATGAAATGAAAGAAATTCGGAGAGGCATCGTCTGCTTCACGATGATGACATTTTTCGGCGGCTGTAATAGAATTCTCAATGTATGAGCTGCTTTTTCTATTGTTTTAATGATTTTAGTCCGTTTTGAACGTAATTTTTTTATTCAAACAACAAAGACACCTAAAACGTAATATATTTTAATATGTAAATTTATACAGCGGATTTTAAGTAAATCTTGCACATATTTTTTTCATCTGGTACAGTTATTACAGGAGATGGTTTTTGCAAACCTTTCTTTAGTTAAGAATTAATATAAAAATTGCAATATTTTTAATTAATATACTTTAATTATTTCACAATGAATAAATAACAATATAAATTATCAAATTTATGTAACCAATTCTTTTAGTTTTTTTAGTACTTTTACTCGGTAAGTTTTCCAAAATTAGTTCAGAATTTTTAAGCTTTCCGCCCCCCCAAAGGAGGGAGAAAGCTTTATGGAACGATAGCACGAGGCTGGCTGGCAGTGGAACTACTTTCCCGTTTATTTGCCTGATAAGAAAAGGCTGGCGAAAGGATATCCCGTACAACGAAATTTTAAAATATTCAAATATATATATTTTTTTTCTTCACCGCTCTCACGATAGCTGGCGTTCCGAGTTCCTTTTTTAATTCGTAATTTCAGTGAAGAAATTTTATCCAACTTTGTCGGGACCGAGAATCGAACCCGGGCCGCTAGCGTGACAAGCGAGCACGAATCTACCACAGCTCTCAGTGCTTGATAATCAAGAGACTTATTCTGGGGGGGGGGGGGGGCAAGACACGAGGTAAATTCTTAAGTAGACGCGCGCGATTACCTTCCTACGGCCAGGCGTTCCGAGAGAGAGAGAGAACGCCCAGATTACCTTCCTACGGTGGAGCCCAAGGTTCGTGGAATATTTTGGTAATCGGGCGACGGGTGCATTTACTCTTCGACTTTTCACGATTCTTTTTTCATTGGCTGTTATTTCAACTTCATCACGAGCCCTCCGAAGCAGACGATTTTTCCGATTTAAGCGGAAAGCCATTAAGCCATGAATTTTAGGATCTCAACCTGTTCTGGCTTGAGAATTTGGATGTTTGATGCCAGAAAATAATAAGTAAATCAATAATTTTTCTTTTTATCCAAGTTAAGCTTTTGTTGGGATGTGAAAGATAATGTAAAGAATGGTTTTAACACAAATATCACTCGTAAACCAAGATATAAATACGTGGTAGGGGCAAGGCATAACTTGACAAAATGGTGTAAACAGAAAACGTATTTTGTATTATCTGTACAAGATCTTATTTATTTACTTAATCTAATATCTGATCTATTTATATAAATTTAGATTAATCTTTGAAATGCCTGGATTAAGATGTGACGTAGCAATTTGCAACAATAGTTTAGAGATAACCAAAAAAACTCGAAAAGAAATTAAATATCATAAACTTCCTAAAGACCCTGAAAGAAGAAAATTAGGGATTATAAAGTGTCACAGGCAAGATAAGTCTTAATCTAGATACAAGTTTAATCTGTTCCGAATATTTTATAACGGAGGATTACGAAAGAGATTTACGCTCGGAGCTCACAGGCGTTCCAAGGAAAAACCATAAACAAATTCTAACGCAATTTGTCGCGCGTAATCTTATATCTTATTTATTTATATTAATTTAAGATTAATCTTTGAAATGCCTGGATTAAGATTTGGCATAGCAATTTGCAACAACTGTTTAGAAATAACCAAAAGAAATCGACGACTCATTACATTAAATTTCCTAAAGACCCTGAAAGAAGAAAATTATGGCAAGATAAGTTTAATCTGTTCCGAACATTATATAACGGTGGATTATGAAAGAGATTTACACTCGGTGCTCACAGGCGTTCCAAGGAAAAATCATCAAAAATTTATAAAATAACATTAAATAAAACTGCTTTACTATAATAATGTTACCTAAAACGGACCTCATAATATCTTTGTGATAAGTTCCTGTTTTTAAATTAGTTTTATAATGAATAGAGTAGTCACTCAGAAGCTCCTGCCCACAAGAGCCCCATCTAGGTATTTCATTTACAAGTTTAAAATAATTGAATTTCTTTTTAATTCGAATAATTAAATATTTAATGCCACAATTTCTCAAACAAGTTGCAAATTAAATTGGATGAATAATTTTATAAATTCGAATAAATAATAATAATAATTATCATTAAGCTCCAGCCAACTAACGTGGTGGGTCTGCTTAATCCAAGAGCCCCATCTAGATATTTAATTTATAAGTTTAATAAAATTTTACTTTTTTGTAATTTGAATAATTATATAATTAAATCCACAATTTTTCAAATTAAATTGTACGAATAATTTTATAAATACGAATAAATAATTTTAATGATTATTATTATGTAGTATGTCAGAAGTGTATGCTAGAGGATGCCACGCTTTTTTTAAAGAGATGATGAAGAGTAATATTTTTAGTATTAATTACAACATAAAAATAAATCTAAGCTTTTAAAGAGATTATGAAACGTATGTTATAAGTTCGAATTAATTGCAACTTAAGGACGATACAAAGCTATTTTAAAGGTATAATGAAACGTATATTTTAAATTAGTGTTAAGTACAATGGCAGTAGAAGAGGTTATATTCACACAGACAATATTGAAAAATTTAATATAAAAATTGATTCTTTAGCTTTAACTTGAAGTAATAGCGTATTTACAGACTATTTATAACTAAATAATTGTTATAACAATTATTAAACCGATTGAGGTAGGTAGGAAAAAAATTTAAATTATAGTAAATCATTTCAAAAACAAGTTTACGGATAAATTCAACATACCCAACTAGAAGTTCTAATTCCCTTTTCAAAATTATTAATGTTTGCTAGTGACATGGGCAATTTGTGATGAGACATGCCAATTTTGAATGAACGTCTTCAATATCGGTTACGGGATGAGTAATATTGACAAAATTTAGCTTTCCAAAAGTCACGAAAAATATTTGAGATCTTTACACTGAGAGTTCCGAAGTTTTATCCCACTTATTGATACGGAAATCTTTGCTTTTTAAAATTTTAAGCGTAGAAACAGTTTGGTTAAGGGACGTCTTAAACATTACTAGCAAATTTTCCTACGATATCTGGAGTACAACTGATAAATCGTGATAAAATTCAGCAGAAAACCAATGTATGCAAATCTGAAAAATTATTAGCGTGTTACTTTGCTACGTGGAAATCAAAAAGGACCAACGAAAAAGGTTGAGCTACGTATTGAGCTTTATTCTAATATGATTTATAAATGCACTGGGGAAGTTTTGAAATGTTTATAATCTATCTTATAAGTTTGAGAGTGGACTGCCTGGCCCAGATAAAATTTGGATACAATTACCACAATTGAAGAGTTTATGATTCCTCAACAAAAACCAAGTTTTACTGGGAGCTATTTTACTTTAATATATACAATTAATACGCAAACTGAGCTTCCAGAAAATATTAATTCAGTTTCATACGTGCTTAGATAACATTCTAATTATAATTTTTACTTATTTTCATTATTTATCCCTTACAAAAAAATTCTTTAGAAACCTTAAGGACGTTTCTAGGTAAAATTATAAGAAAAACCTTAAGATATCCTTTGGAAATATGGAGAATATTGGCCCCTTTTTATTAAGAAATTTAAAAGGGTTCTCTCAAGAAAATTCATTGGAATTTCTAAGGGAATCCTTAAGGTAGATGTATATGAATTCTTAAGAATTTCTTAAAATTATCTTATGGTCTCTGAATAGGAATTCTTAAGAATTTCTTAATGTTATATTAAGGTAGGTGTATAGGAGCTCTGAAGGATTTCTTAACATTATCTTATGTTTCGTGTATGGGAATCCTTAAGAATTTCTTAACATTATCTTATGGTTGGTGTATAGGGAACCTTTAGAATTTATTAAACCCTATATTTCCCCAAAATGTGAAACTTTAAATAAAATAAAGCAAAATTTTATTTAAATTTATTTTTTATTTCTATTTATTTTTAGATTTATTGGTGGTTTCCTTAATTTTGTCTTTTAGAGTTCTTTTCACAATCCCTTTCGGCACATTGTACTTTTGGCAAGTATAATCTGAAAAAAATGTTTATTAGTATAATGTTTGCCCCAATTATCTTTATTTGTATATACTTCAAGCCTAGAGCGCTAGCTGAAAATTCCATCCAGAATATGTTGGCTCAAAATTACTATAAAGGTTGAGCAAACCATTTCAAAACAGTCTTAATTTTAAATAAAAGTAAATAAACCACCCCTTACCCATTATGGCGCCGATTTTCTCAGGGTTTAGTTGCTTCTTCGCTGGAATATCTTTACTCGCATTTGACTGGTTCCCGGATAGTGAAGTGTTTGCTATTTCTTCTGGTTTAAAAAGGATGAACAAGAGGTTTCTCGCAAAATGGTTAGGGTTTCCGTTGGCTGAGAATTCGGTATTTAATAGTTCTGGCTTTGATATGAACACATCATTACCAATCATAACCTATAATAAAAAGAGACTTAATTTACAGAGAAACTGAGCTGAAAAATGAAAATAAATATATTTTTGCCAGTTATATCTTTTTAAGGCAAGATAAAGGTATTTTTAAACATTTAAATTGGCAGGTTTGTATTTCATCACCTGCTGAACAGATTTATTACTTTGTTAAAATTCAAACAACTAATATTTAAAAAAAATTTAAAAATATTAATTATTTAGTCTCCAGAGCATTAATTGTTTAGACAAGTTTGTATAGTAAATTAGCAAGTGAACCCTGCCTTTGTCTGTATTAATTGGAAAAAGGAAAAACTTAAAGCGAGTGTCGGCGCGATCTTTGCCCCTTGAGTTTGCTCCACCGCACGACGCTTAAAAACTGACTGAATGTGCTGCCATCTATAATTTTCAAGTTTGCAGTAACGTTTTTTTTCTAGCAGTCCAGGAAATAAGCTACTTTGTCTCCCCTCGCGTTCCCCCCCCCCCTTTTACTCCGCGAGTAGAGGAATATAGCTAGTAGTACAGGCATTCTAAGGTTTGACCCGGAACAAATTAGAACGGTTACGAAAATTTCCATACTTATAGAATCGAATGCGTTCTTTAACGTGGTGAGGTCTCCCAATCTCGCAGGCGTGGGGAAAATCCGCCATCTTGGAAAATGGCCGCCAAAATTACTAAAACTATACATAACTTTAGATGTAATTATCGAATTGACTGATAGTTAGGCTCAAAATGTAGATTAAGACACTCCGCACAAAATTTGTTCTAAGCATGTTTAGCGTTTATCAAACCGTAAGCTCGCAAACATGCATTGAAACTGGTGAAATTGATAAATTTAGGGAAATATGAAGTTTCCGCGGAAAACCATTTAAGATTTTGTTATAATTTCGCTGTTTCAATAATAGGACGCGTTTTTTAAGTATTGTTGCCTTTAAAACGTTTAATGAAGAGAAAATATTCCGCCATTTTGGAAAATGGCGACCAAAATTATAAAAACTTCATAACATAACCAGGTATACTTAAAATGTAGTATAGTTATTTAAGTTCATTTGCTACCAGTTTTAACCCATAAAAATATTTTGGTACAATTTTAAAGCAGAGAGCTCTTACACATATAGCCTCAGGGAATTTAGCGTATACTTACAAACCCGTTCGAAGGTCGGTTTTGTTTTCTTTCTGCCTCTAGTAAAATGACCAGCTCGAAGGTTCAATGAAATGCCATAAAATTTTGTCAGAAATGAGAAAAAGGCTCAGTCGAATGTTGTTGTTTTTAGCTGTTAGTCATATTATATATTTCTTAAAACAAGTATGGAAGTAGTTTGTCTGATATGTAGTTCGGATTTTGGGAATAAAAAAACTGTTCTAGTTACAAAGGGTCTCCAAACGGTCGTTAATGCAAGTTTGAGGAGAAAAGATGGGCTACACGAGCGTCTTGAACACCTTACATCAGTTGGTTTGCACGAAGCTTGTCGAAAACACGATACGCGAGAGGAAAATATTGTGAAATTTCTAGACGATGGTAGCTCCACGTCCAAGGAACCAAAAAAGGATAAATTGTTGAGATCCGAGGTTCATTCGTTCGAGTTTAAAACAAATTGTTTACTCTGTGGAAATAATGCAGTCCCCGATGAAAAACATCCATCGAGAATTAAAGGTATTGTGCATTTGGTTGAAACAATGGAAATAAAATCAACACTAATTAAAAGATCGAAATGATGAGTGGTCGCGGGTCGTACTAGTCCGTCCTGAAAATGTCATAGATCTTGTAGCTGCTGAAGCGCGCTACCATAAAACTTGCTATACAAAATTTTTAACAGAAAATACTGAGAAAAAGAAAATCGGTCGGGGAGTAAATGCCGAACGTGAAGAAGCTTTCATATCTCTTTGTGCCTACCTTGATGGTAACAATGAGTGCCAGTATTCTATGACAGAATTAGAGAAACGTTTTAAGGAATTTTGTAATGAAGGAGTGGAGCCTTACGGTACGAAGTATTTAAAACAAAGACTCATCCGACGTTATGGGAAACAAATTACAATATCTGAACTTATTGGAAAAGATAACATAATTAGTTTCAAAGATCAGGCGTATAAGATAATATCGAATACTTGGTATTCTAGCAGAAAATTGAATGAGCAAGACGAAAGAATGCGAATCGTAGAAGCTGCTGCGAAAATTATTAGAGAGGATATTCAAACTCGCGTTTACAATCTGAATAATATATATCTGAAGAATATCCCTCGGAAGAAGAGATAAGAAACGGTTCAGCTAACCTAATTCCAATAACTTTGGACTTATTTTATCCCCTATTCAGTTGGGCTTAGCCGTTCATCTCCACCAGCAGATCGGGTCGCGTTACGTAATTGACATAATATCCCATCTAGGTTTCTGTTCATCCTACACGGAAGTAACGAAATTTGAGAACAGTATTTTGGTGTCTAATGAGTCCCAAATTTTGGACTGTTCGTTTAAACAATTTGTTTTTGACAATGCGGACGTTAATATTCGAACCCTTGACGGATTAGGAACCTTCCATTCCATGGGAGGAATAATGTGTGTTACACCTTCTTCCGCTGTTAAGACCACTTTAAAAATGTCACGAACAGTAGATATTCCAGCTAGCGTTATTGGATCATTTGGAAAAGTTAATATCATACCCTATGAAAAGCCTAGTACATCCGGTCTCAGCAAAATTATCGTAAAAACCTTATTATCGGAAGACGCTATTCCAACAGAGCTTGAAAATGCCAAATTACTTGACTTCATATGGATGTGTGGATATATATTGAAGCAGCCAAGTCCTAGCCCAGAATGGAATGGTTACATGCAATTAAGTTCAAAGTGTGAAAATAATTACGCTATAAGCAAAGTAATCATACTGCCATTTATTAACTTAAATCCGTCGAACTTGACAACAATTTACACTTCTCTTTTATTTGCCGTTGACCAATGCCATCGATATGACCAGAAATCTTGTGTAGTTACGTTTGATCAACCACTATACATTAAAGCGGTAGAGATGGTTTTGGGGTTGCCCGAGAAATTGTCATCGGTAATAGTTCGACTTGGGGGATTTTACACCCTTATGTCGTTTATGGGTGCTGTGGGCTATATAATGGCTGGTAGTGGAATTTCTGAAATGTGGGAAACCGTTTACGCCAAAGCGTCAGTGCCTCACATGCTTAATGGACATGCCTATTCCCGGGCACTTCGGGCTCACTTCCTGGCGCAAAAGGCAATCGGTCAGATTATTCTTGAATCCATTCCGATCATAAAAGAAGACTTACAGAATAAAATTAAAGAAATCCACCGTGATATAATGCAAAATGCTGTAAGCACTGACGATGTTCGAAGAACAAAAGAAATAATGAGTTTATTATCAGCATTTGAGACTCAAAAGAAAGAATTAAAAAATTTTGGTCGCACAGGAAAATTGTGGCTCGATTATTTTGACCAGGTTGAAATAATGCGACTATTTGTTAGAGCTGAACGGACAGGAAGACACTTTACACTTATATTGTCTTAAACAAATGTTGCCATATTTACACGCAGCCGCTCACCTTGCTTACGCGAAATCTACTCAGTTATTTGTACAAACGATGTCTCAATTATCTACTATAATGAGTGAAGAAGAGTACATGAACTTTGGACAATTGGGATTTTTTACCGTTAGACGATCCGACAAAATGTGGTCTGGTATTTGGTCGGACACGACAATTGAGCAAGTTCTAATGCGATCAATGAAAACGTCTGGTGGACTAACAAGGGGTCGCGGTTTGAGCGAAAGCACACTCGCTCGATGGATCCTAACTATTCCGGTGTGTCTGCAGCTCAGTGAAGCTTTGGAAGACTAATGTGGCGTTTGCGCAACAACGTCAGAACAATATGTAGAGATTCGAGAATCACGACAAGTACGCGACGCGACAGACGCTAAGATGTTTTATGGATGGCTAAGAGATCACACACCATTCAAGTACGAGAATTCGTTGGTGTCTCTGGCTTCCGGTGCTGTAGCTGATGAGACTGTAAATTGCGACTCTGCAGTAGAAATTGCGAAAATTTCAATGGAAAGAATGGTCGGGAAGTCGTTTCTGGAAGCTAAACTTAAGAGAAATGACAAAGTGAAACCACTAGCGGGAATGAAAAACGTATTAAACTTTGACGGAGAGGATATTGTTGTGAACCCACAACAATTGTTTAGAAGAATAGCCTGCGCGTTACAACGAGGAGCTGATTTAAAAAACTGCATGTCATATGAACTTTCTCCGGTCGCTCCATCTTTGTTTGATGAGTTCTCATTTCGAAAGACAAACAAAGCAACCCTGTCTCATCTTCTTGAGGAGGTTAGTCCTTTAATAATAACTAAAGAGATGGTTTATGAACAAGTGGTAGTGGATGGTGGATTTCTGCTTCATCGTGTAGTGTGGCCTCGCCCTTGCACATACGGGAATATCTTCAACCTGTACATAGATTATGTTAAAAACGACTACGGTGAAACTACAACTGTAGTTTTTGACGGCTATTCAAATGATTTAACCACGAAAGGAGAGGAACATAGGAGAAGGCAAGCAAAATCAATGGCTCCGGATATCAAAATAGAAGAAAATAACCTCGCAACGACTTCTCAAGACGCATTCCTTAAAAATTCGAAAAACAAAGAGTCCTTGATACACCATCTTATTACTAGATTTCAATCATCTGGTCTTAGAGCCATTCAAGCAAAAAGTGACGCTGACGTTCTTATAGCAAAAACAGCGCTTGACTTTGGAAAATGCGAAAATTACAAAACTATTGCTGTCATCGCAGAAGACACAGACGTGCTTGTAATTTTGATAGTTCTCGCTGATACCGAAAATCAAAATTCTTTATTTTTGGTAAAACAACAGCAAGGAAACTCTCCAACGAAAATCTTTGACATCAAGGCAATAAAAAAAGAACTTGGAGAAGAAGCACATGTTTTACTCTTTCTCCATGCTGCAACGGGTTGCGATACTACATCTGCCCTTTATCGCCAAGGAAAAAAAAAAGCTTTCAAAATACGGGGCGTTGTTTACTTTTATATAATAAAGTTATAGACTTTTGGCTACTGATATTTCACTTCGTTTGAATCTGAAAATTATTATTGTACATATAATTGTTTATCCAACCTGTTCATACTTTGATTCTATCATTACACGAAAAAGGCCGATGAAATTAATGTGTCAATTTATCATTTCGCGTTCTAGTTTCGAGTTGTTTTATTTTTAAGCAACTTGTGCAATCATAGAACATACGCGATTGAAATTAGGCTTATTTCAATGTCACATTGATAAAATGTATTGACTTATAACTAAACAATCTCGATTCAAGGGGCGGGGTTAAAATATTCAACATTTTAAAGAACACTTAAAATGATATTTTAACGCAAACTTTCAGATGTAATGTTCCTTACAGATACGCGAGTAGTTAATTAGCAAATTTTTCAAATACGGTTTTGCATCATTGTAATATTACCACGGTAATTAATTTAAACTTCAATTAAGAACAGAAACTAAAATGTTCCACCATTTCGACACGATGGCAACTGGGTTTTAGGTTCCGTGGATTAGACACTAGAAAGAAACTTTTTTTTTTCCAGTATTGATCGTGTGGCCGTACAATGACGTCAATTAACCAATGAGGATTACTTGAGACGAGTTGTTTTAGCTCCTCGAGTCTTGCGATAAAGATTGTCAAGGATAAGAAAGATGCCGACGCAAGTTAGAGTCAAAATAAACGAATTGAAAATTTGCTTCATATCATTGTAGCCAATGTAAACTATTTCTTCGGCTTCTTCCAAAATTCCATTAATTCGATCAAGTTTGAAATTGTGGTGTAACAAACATATTTCGAAAAAACGCCCTACTATGATTCTTCTAATCCTAAATAAATATTTTCGGAAGTTATTCAACCGAAAAAGATCGGAGCTTTTCAAAATGTTTCTAAATCTTATCAAATTCCTACATTCAAATCCCGAAAACTTTTCCCCAAATATCAAACCTAACCTTCGGGAAAATGAATTTTTGGGTAGATTGCGGGTACACCGCTCGCGTTCATCTAGCTTAATTCCAGCCTTTTGTTCTTTTTACTCACCCTTGATTAAATATTTCGATAAATTGAAAACTCCGGCCGTAAGCTAATGGGAATATGAACCAACAACTGTTTCAGGGAACTATCTTGTTGATCAAGTAAAAAGGTTTTTTGCCTAATTCGAAATTGAAGCCCTTAATAGCCCGGGCTGCTTCCAAAAATGAACTCTTTCTGTTGGCTTCGTATTCTTTTCGTTCGCCTCCCATTGGACCGAATCCCATTGGACAGAAATCCCATTCGACCGAAGTAAAAAACAATCTATCCCATTGAGCAGAAATTTAATTCCCCTTCGACCGAATTAATAAAAAACAGTTTCCCAATAGATAGAAATGAAATTTAATTCGATGTAAGTGTTCCCATTCAGCAGAAAATGTTCCATTCTAGAGAAAATGTCCTAATTAACAGAATCCCATTTGTTCGAAAAACGCATTATTTCGACGCTCAACAGCTTTAAACCGAAAAGTCTCTAATCAACATTAGGCAAAATTAAGGGCTCAGCATAACTAGATAACTTACCCTACCCTAAAAACCTCTTCAAAAAAAGCTTAACAAGCCGGTTGAAGTAAATGTTACCGAGGCTTATTGAACTGAAAAGACCTTGTAAACCTCGGATAAAGCTGATTAAACCGGCTTATTACGCCTCGTCTAAAGAGGGTACCAACCCAAACTATCCTAATCTATCCAAAATAAAGCCAAGCCCTAACGTAATAAGCCGAACCATTTGTCTAACCTAACCTAAGGCGGTTTAAGCATATGTAACCGAGGTTTATTGAATTGAAAAGGCTCTGTAAACCTCGGTTAAAGCTGATTAAACCGGCTAATTACGCCTCGTCTAAAGAGGATATAACCCAAACTAACCTAACCTATCCAAACGTAAGCCAGCCCAAAACTTAATAAATATAGGAATGTAAAGCCTAACTATTTGTCTAACCTAACCTAACCCAACCTAACCAAATATAATATAACCCAGCCTTACCAAAACCTAACCCAACCGAAACCTAATTAATACATTGGCAACAACCGAAACATTTGTCGAACGCGGAATTCTGTCCAGTGGGTCATTTCGTCCAATGGGGACCGTCTGTCAAATGGGATTCTGCTCAATGGTATATTTCGTCCAATTAAGATTCTTTCCAATGGGATTCTGCCCAATGGGAAATTTCTTTCAAATGGGACATATGTACATTGGGATTTCTGTCCATGGGATTTCGATCAAATGGGATTCTGTTCAATGGGAGTATACCCATTCCTTCGACAGGGTTCGTACACGACCTAGAAAACCTTGAAAAACTGGAAAAGTCAGTTAATTTGGAAATTGGTCCAAAAAGTCAGGGAATTTGGAAAGTGACCCCAAAGAACAGGGAAAAGTCAGGGAATTTGAAAATTGCTCCAATAAGATAGGGAAAAGTCAAGGAATTTGAAAATAGTCCAAATGATTATGATTGGATTAGCAATAAGTTGTAACGTAATTATTATAAACTGAAAATATTGCCTAAAGATTCAAATTGTTTCTCATATTCTGAGTAATCTGTCAAAGAAAATGCGGGTATTGCCTACAGCTCGCTCGTAAGAATATATTCATGAATATATATATATATATATATATATTAAAATTGGTCAGGGAAATTATTTGTAAATGGTCTGGGAAAACCTGGAAAAGTCAGGGAAATTAACTTCCAAAATTTTGTACGAACCCTTTTCGAGATCGTAGTTAAAGGTGGCCATCGCTACCGTGACGATTTATGTCGGTTGCTTGTTCAACTTTTACAATTCCACTCTTTCCTATTCTGTTGGCGCCAAACCCGCGGGGCCAATTTGAACACCATTAAAGATTTGGCACAAGCTGTTCGAAGTGAAACCGTTTCAATCGGATTGATTGATGGATGGGATATGATGGAGGCAGTGATGAAGGTAGGATCCTCCTTACATTTAACACAAAATTACATCTATTTTCTGGAAAATTAAAACTGACAAAAAATTATCGAATAAATCAAAAATAATATTTATCCCTTACTGTGAACCCTTTAATCCAACCTGGTTTTTTAACCCGTAAAGTTTTTTTTTTTTTTTGGATGTATTGCCAATCAATAGAATTACGTTAACGCCGATGTTGTTTATTTGGGAAATGAGCGAAGGAATGCCGCAGCGGGTTTCTAAACGAATCAAAATATTTCCGACTTTAATCATTGGATGTCGACGGACCAACGAAGAAATCGTACCTAATCCAATTTTTCTCGAGACTACGTTCCAAGAAGAAAATGATTCCACGAAGGGTTTCACCTTAGGAAATAGCAATCGAATCGATTCGGAAAGGAGGAAAAACGAACAGAAGTATGCTAGTAAATCATTTCAAAAACAATTTTACGGATAAATTCAGCATACCTAGAGTTCTAATTCCCTTTTCAAAATTATTAATGTTTGCGAGTGACATAAGCAATTTGTGACGAGACATGCCAATTCTTGAATGAACTTCTTCAATATCGGTTACGGTATGAGTAATATTGGCAAAATTTAGCTTTCCAAAAGTCACGAAAAATATTTGAGATCTTTACACTGACAGTTTTATCCCAGTTATTGATACGGAAATATTTGCTTTTTAGCTAGACCCTATACTTGTATAGGTTCTAGCTAGTGTTTTGAGTCGTGCTGGTAGTCAGAAGTCTGAAGTCTGAAGTCGGTGTCCCAGAAATGACGGAAAACGTCATCGTATCGAAAAAACATTCGTTTCTTATCCACCAGACGTCACGGCGTGATGTCCCAGACAAATTTAAAATATATATATATTTTTTTAAAGATATCGATTTTTCCACCAAGTGGTCTCCCGAATTTCCGAAAAAACCGCGTCGCGCTAGAAGCTTCATAACTTTACGATCGAGTGTTAGACGCTCATCCTCGTTACGACGGTTATTTGGTTAAATTTTAGCGAAAAACTCGTAATATCTTCATAGATATACAATACAGAAAACAAGTCGTTGTTAATAAAGGGTCGTCGCGAACGAGATAAAAGGTAGCTCATGAATGTTTCGGTTCTAGTCTGTCAGTAATGAAAACTCAAAAACAACAAACAAGTTGTCGTGAACGAGATAATAAGGGAGCTTATGCGTGTTGGGTTTGAGTAGGTCAGAAATAAAATATTTGATTTGAAAAACATGATTTGAAAAACATGATTGGAAAAACATGATTGGAAAAACATGATTGGAAAAACATGATTGGAAAAACATGATTGGAAAAACATGATTGGAAAAACATGATTGGAAAAACATGATTGGAAAAACATGATTGGAAAAACATGATTGGAAAAACTTAACACAACTTCGTGTTTAAAGGGATCTAGAAACGCCATTCAAATTGTTCAAAGAGCGTTTATGCATGCATAACAAGCCCCTGCTATAGCATAATTCTTTTCAGCCTCTTTTACAATGTCATGGGTCTAGCTATTCCTATGGGCTTGACCATCTTGTTAAAATTTTAAGCGTAGAAACAGTTTGGTTGGGGGACCACTTAAACATTACTAGAAAATTTTCCTACGATATCTGGAATCGTACAACTGATAAATCGTGATAACATTCAGCAGAAAATCAATGTATGCAAATCTGAAAGATTATTAGCGTATTACTTTGCTACGTGGAAATCAAACAAGATGGTCAAGCCCATAGGAATAGCTAGACCCATGACATTGTAAAAGAGGCTGAAAAGAACCTCTTTGAACAATTTGAATGGCGTTTCGAGATTCCTTTAAACACGAAGTTTTTCAAATCATGTTTTTCAAATCATGTTTTTCAAATCATGTTTTTCAAATCATGTTTTTCAAATCATGTTTTTCAAATCATGTTTTTCAAATCATGTTTTTCAAATCATGTTTTTCAAATCATGTTTTTCAAATCATGTTTTTCAAATCATGTTTTTCAAATCATGTTTTTCAAATCATGTTTTTCAAATCATGTTTTTCAAATCATGTTTTTCAAATCATGTTTTTCAAATCATGTTTTTCAAATCATGTTTTTCAAATCATGTTTTTCAAATCATGTTTTTCAAATCATGTTTTTCAAATCATGTTTTTCAAATCATGTTTTTCAAATCATGTTTTTCAAATCATGTTTTTCAAATCATGTTTTTCAAATCATGTTTTTCAAATCATGTTTTTCAAATCATGTTTTTCAAATCATGTTTTTCAAATCATGTTTTTCAAATCATGTTTTTCAAATCATGTTTTTCAAATCATGTTTTTCAAATCATGTTTTTCAAATCATGTTTTTCAAATCATGTTTTTCAAATCATGTTTTTCAAATCATGTTTTTCAAATCATGTTTTTCAAATCATGTTTTTCAAATCATGTTTTTCAAATCATGTTTTTCAAATCATGTTTTTCAAATCATGTTTTTCAAATCATGTTTTTCAAATCATGTTTTTCAAATCATGTTTTTCAAATCATGTTTTTCAAATAATGTTTTTCAAATAATGTTTTTCAAATAATGTTTTTCAAATAATGTTTTTCAAATAATGTTTTTCAAATAATGTTTTTCAAATAATGTTTTTCAAATAATGTTTTTCAAATCATGTTTTTCAAATCATGTTTTTCAAATCATGTTTTTCAAATCATGTTTTTCAAATCATGTTTTTCAAATCATGTTTTTCAAATCATGTTTTTCAAATCATGTTTTTCAAATCATGTTTTTCAAATCATGTTTTTCAAATCATGTTTTTCAAATCATGTTTTTCAAATCATGTTTTTCAAATCATGTTTTTCAAATCATGTTTTTCAAATCATGTTTTTCAAATCATGTTTTTCAAATCATGTTTTTCAAATCATGTTTTTCAAATCATGTTTTTCAAATCATGTTTTTCAAATCATGTTTTTCAAATCATGTTTTTCAAATCATGTTTTTCAAATCATGTTTTTCAAATCATGTTTTTCAAATCATGTTTTTCAAATCATGTTTTTCAAATCATGTTTTTCAAATCATGTTTTTCAAATCATGTTTTTCAAATCATGTTTTTCAAATCATGTTTTTCAAATCATGTTTTTCAAATCATGTTTTTCAAATCATGTTTTTCAAATCATGTTTTTCAAATCATGTTTTTCAAATCATGTTTTTCAAATCATGTTTTTCAAATCATGTTTTTCAAATCATGTTTTTCAAATCATGTTTTTCAAATCATGTTTTTCAAATCATGTTTTTCAAATCATGTTTTTCAAATCATGTTTTTCAAATCATGTTTTTCAAATCATGTTTTTCAAATCATGTTTTTCAAATCATGTTTTTCAAATCATGTTTTTCAAATCATGTTTTTCAAATCATGTTTTTCAAATCATGTTTTTCAAATCATGTTTTTCAAATCATGTTTTTCAAATCATGTTTTTCAAATCATGTTTTTCAAATCATGTTTTTCAAATCATGTTTTTCAAATCATGTTTTTCAAATCATGTTTTTCAAATCATGTTTTTCAAATCATGTTTTTCAAATCATGTTTTTCAAATCATGTTTTTCAAATCATGTTTTTCAAATCATGTTTTTCAAATCATGTTTTTCAAATCATGTTTTTCAAATCATGTTTTTCAAATCATGTTTTTCAAATCATGTTTTTCAAATCATGTTTTTCAAATCATGTTTTTCAAATCATGTTTTTCAAATCATGTTTTTCAAATCATGTTTTTCAAATCATGTTTTTCAAATCATGTTTTTCAAATCATGTTTTTCAAATCATGTTTTTCAAATCATGTTTTTCAAATCATGTTTTTCAAATCATGTTTTTCAAATCATGTTTTTCAAATCATGTTTTTCAAATCATGTTTTTCAAATCATGTTTTTCAAATCATGTTTTTCAAATCATGTTTTTCAAATCATGTTTTTCAAATCATGTTTTTCAAATCATGTTTTTCAAATCATGTTTTTCAAATCATGTTTTTCAAATCATGTTTTTCAAATCATGTTTTTCAAATCATGTTTTTCAAATCATGTTTTTCAAATCATGTTTTTCAAATCATGTTTTTCAAATCATGTTTTTCAAATCATGTTTTTCAAATCATGTTTTTCAAATCATGTTTTTCAAATCATGTTTTTCAAATCATGTTTTTCAAATCATGTTTTTCAAATCATGTTTTTCAAATCATGTTTTTCAAATCATGTTTTTCAAATCATGTTTTTCAAATCATGTTTTTCAAATCATGTTTTTCAAATCATGTTTTTCAAATCATGTTTTTCAAATCATGTTTTTCAAATCATGTTTTTCAAATCATGTTTTTCAAATCATGTTTTTCAAATCATGTTTTTCAAATCATGTTTTTCAAATCATGTTTTTCAAATCATGTTTTTCAAATCATGTTTTTCAAATCATGTTTTTCAAATCATGTTTTTCAAATCATGTTTTTCAAATCATGTTTTTCAAATCATGTTTTTCAAATCATGTTTTTCAAATCATGTTTTTCAAATCATGTTTTTCAAATCATGTTTTTCAAATCATGTTTTTCAAATCATGTTTTTCAAATCATGTTTTTCAAATCATGTTTTTCAAATCATGTTTTTCAAATCATGTTTTTCAAATCATGTTTTTCAAATCATGTTTTTCAAATCATGTTTTTCAAATCATGTTTTTCAAATCATGTTTTTCAAATCATGTTTTTCAAATCATGTTTTTCAAATCATGTTTTTCAAATCATGTTTTTCAAATCATGTTTTTCAAATCATGTTTTTCAAATCATGTTTTTCAAATCATGTTTTTCAAATCATGTTTTTCAAATCATGTTTTTCAAATCATGTTTTTCAAATCATGTTTTTCAAATCATGTTTTTCAAATCATGTTTTTCAAATCATGTTTTTCAAATCATGTTTTTCAAATCATGTTTTTCAAATCATGTTTTTCAAATCATGTTTTTCAAATCATGTTTTTCAAATCATGTTTTTCAAATCATGTTTTTCAAATCATGTTTTTCAAATCATGTTTTTGAAATCATGTTTTTGAAATCATGTTTTTGAAATCATGTTTTTGAAATCATGTTTTTGAAATCATGTTTTTGAAATCATGTTTTTGAAATCATGTTTTTGAAATCATGTTTTTCAAATCATGTTTTTCAAATCATGTTTTTCAAATCATGTTTTTCAAATCATGTTTTTCAAATCATGTTTTTCAAATCATGTTTTTCAAATCATGTTTTTCAAATCATGTTTTTCAAATCATGTTTTTCAAATCATGTTTTTCAAATCATGTTTTTCAAATCATGTTTTTCAAATCATGTTTTTCAAATCATGTTTTTCAAATCATGTTTTTCAAATCATGTTTTTCAAATCATGTTTTTCAAATCATGTTTTTCAAATCATGTTTTTCAAATCATGTTTTTCAAATCATGTTTTTCAAATCATGTTTTTCAAATCATGTTTTTCAAATCATGTTTTTCAAATCATGTTTTTCAAATCATGTTTTTCAAATCATGTTTTTCAAATCATGTTTTTCAAATCATGTTTTTCAAATCATGTTTTTCAAATCATGTTTTTCAAACCACGTTTTTCAAATCACGTTTTTCAAATCACGTTTTTCAAATCACGTTTTTCAAATCATGTTTTTCAACTTGGCTACCTGTGAACGCGTCTTTATATCTAATCTTTATTAATTTATCTTGGATACCCGTGTGAAAGCGTCTTTATATCTAATCTATATTAATTTATCTTTGATACCCGTGTGAAAGCGTCTTTATATATAATCTTTATTAATTTATCTTGAATACCCGTGTGAAAGCGTCTTTATATCTAATCTTTATTAATTTATCTTGGATACCCATGTGAAAGCGGCTTTACATCTAATCTTTATTAATTTATCTTGGATACCCGTGTGAAAGCGGCTTTATATCTAATCTTAATTTTTCTTTGATACGTCTGAACGCGGATTTATATTTAATCTTTATTAATTTATCTTGGATACCCGTGTGAACGTGGCTTTATATCGAATATTTATTAATTTTTAACTTAGATACCCGTGCGAACAGGCATTTATATATTATCTTTGAAATTTTATCTTGGATAATCGTGCAACGGGACTTAATATCAATTCTTTATTAAGTCCTTTATTAAGTCATTTTTATTTTGGAAACGCGTCTTTATATCTATTCTTTATTAAGTCATTTTATCTTATTAAGTCATGTATCTTGGATACCCTATTAACACGCCTTTATATCTAATCTTTATTAATTTTTACCTTGGATACCCTTGTGAAGGCACCTTTACATTTTATCTTTATTGTCTTATCTTGGATACCCGTGAAAACGCACCATAATATCTAAAATTTATTAATTCATTTTATCTTGAACACACGTGAAAACACGCCTTTATCTAATCAACCTATAAGAAAATATTGAATATCTTCGAAAATATCTTTTATATTAAATTTAAGTTTGGTTTTTAGATTAAGTTAAATCATTTAATCTGTTTTCATTTAAATTTCAATGAATATTACGTTTCAATTCAGTAAAAGCTACAACCTCAGAAGGCTAAAATAGACGCGAATCCAAAAGATACTATATAAGGCGCTCGTTTATCATTATAAACTAAGAAGCGAGTAAGGGTTGCTGCTCTTCAATGAGCTGCAGTGGATGTACGTTTACAGCAAGGTAGAAGCTAATAACTGTATATTCGAATTTTATTGGAGAATCAAGCGCCGTGGTTGATGACGTCTTCTTCCGACGTCACACACAGACAGAACCTCTCCGCGAACTAAAAGTTCAGTCGGAGAGGTAAGAAGACGAAAGTTTTTCCGATTCGATGACGTAACAGACAGAACCTCTCCATGAACTAAAAGTTCACTCGGAGAGGTAAGAGGACGAAAGATTTGTCTATTCGATGACGTATTTCGTCTTCTTGCACGACGCCAACGCCAACGCCGCAGTGAATACAGTACCTAGACCCCACTAGGGTTGGGTCTAGCTAAAAAGACCAACGAAGAAGGTTGAGCGACATAATGAGCTTTATTCCAATATGATTTATAAATGCACTGGGGAAGCTTTGAAATGTTTATAATCTATCTAATATGTTTGAGAGTGGACTGCCTGGCCCAGATAAAATTTGGATACAATTACAACAATTGAAGAGTTAATGATTCCTCAACAAAAACCAAATTTTACTGGGAGCTGATTTTGCTTTTATTTGTGTTTTACTTTAATATATACAATTAATACCCAAACTTAACTTCTAGCAAATACTAATTCATACGTGCTTAGATAACTTTTTAATTATAATTTCACTTATTTTAATTTTACATATTATCTAAAAATTTATCATCACAAGGTAGAATTATATTTAATTTAAAGAAACGTTTTAGAGTTAGTATTATTAGGAAACAAAATGTTCATTTTTACCTCCCCGACTGAACTTTAGTTCAGGGGGAGGTGTTACACTGGTCGTGTCTGTGTGTCTGTCTGTGTGTCTGTCTGTGTGTGTAAGCGGATATCCTGTGTAAACGGAAGTCACGTGACCTAGCTCGTGGAGCCAAAAGTCTAGAGACGTAATCATACCAGCTTATCGTTCAATTCCGGGGAATTACCTCCTTTAAGCGTGGCTGCCACATTGAGTTTCAAGTGTCGTGCAAAAACATACAACAGGACGTCTCCCATTGCACATCATCGCATTCCACCATCCACTTTACGGTCGAACCTCGATGCTGAACAGCCGAAGGCGATTACAAGCAATGGGACGTCTCCCACTGTCATAATCACCTCCGACCATCCCCGCACCAAGGTCCAACCTCCAGTTTCCGATCTCAGCGTTCCATACTAGCGAGGCGTCCCCCACTAGTACAGTTCACATCAACCTTCCACTGACTCCAAACATCGCCCCACCAATGGGTAAATTGCGTCGCCAAGCGCCTAGAGATCAAGAATCAGCAAGGCATTGAAAGGGGGGGGGGGTTTTCCCCCTAACTTCATGGCCATCACGCACGGTTACTTCGATTAACATAGCCCTTCGAAAGGTTTATATAGTATCTTTTTGGAACGTATGCAAATTAGCCTCATGGGGTGATTTTGTTTGATATTGTTTAGGGAAATGAAACGCAATATTAATTTATATTATAATTAAAAATATTAAAATGGTTCATCTTAATCTAATTAATTAGAAAGTCGAAAAATTAATTTAAAATTCGAGATAGTTTAGAACTTATTTGAGAATTTATGCAAAAATTTAAAGAAATTTGACCGATTAATGGCAGTTTTAGTTGGCAGCATGCGCCTAAGCTATTTTCCATATATATCATTTACTCGAAAAAGCAAAGGTATAACGGGCAGTATAGGCTTATCTCTGGTGCAAACTTGGGGTGGATTGAAGAACTTAAATAAAGGTGCGTTTACACGGGTATGGAAGATTGAAACAACATAATTTAGATAAGAGATAAGACAATAATAACTTCGATTATACTCGGTGAATTTTTAACCAGTTCAAGGGGAATTGGTGTATAAGATTTGAAGCTGAGGCGGATTTATGCATAATGTTAAACCACTTAAGAAAAATGATAGTCGTGAAAACTCTCCTCGAACAGAAGTAGAGTAGGTTTCCAGTGTATTTGTGACACGTGTAAAATCGAGTTCGCCAGCACGCGAGTATGTGTAGACCACTAAATTTGAAGTCGGAAACCTCTTTACGCATGGAAAATATCAATGTGATTTTTTTTGATATTCTTGGGAGAATCAGCTTCATGTATGGGGAAATATCGTAATCTTCTGGCAAACTTGCAAACAGTGGCGTATTTGGTTTTAATTACTGGCACGGATTTTCAAATTAATTTTTTTATAATTTTCGCGCGTTTCGCAAATGTATTTCGTGCGAAATTGTGTACATGCGCAGAGCGAACCAGGTTAACGCGGATACACACAGACCTGTTTTTACGCGTTTCACGCTCGTGAACTCATAGAAGTACCATTAGCACGCGCGAGCGAGGTGCAAACCACTCTAGAAAAATTTTGTACACCTGATTCCAGATTCATTTGATTGTCAGTGATTCCGAATCAATTCGCGTGATTCCGAATTGATTCGTGATTCGCGTGATTCCGAATCGATTCTCGTGATTCCGAATCGATTCGCGTGATTCCGAATTGATTCGTGATTCGCGTGATTCCGAATTGATTCGTGATTCGCGTGATTCCGAATCGATTCTCGTGATTCCGAATCGATTCGCGTGATTCCGAATCGATTCGCGTGATTCCGTATCGATTCGCGTGATTCCGTATCGATTCTCGTGATTCCGAATCGATTCGCGTGATTCCGAATCGATTCGCGTGATTCCGTATCGATTCTCCTGATTCCGTATCGATTCTCCTGATTCCGAATCGATTCGCGTGATTCCGAATCGATTCGCGTGATTCCGTATCGATTCTCCTGATTCCGAATCGATTCGCGTGATTCCATTTAGTTTGTACACCTGATTCCAAGAGTGGTTTGCCCATTGCCCCTCGCGCGTGACCGTGAAAAGCGTGAAAATAGGTCTGTGTGAATCCGGCTTTAGTCATGCCACAATTAACAATTGACGAACTTTCTTAAACCGGATTGACATTGAAATTTCTCGTGTTTTAATAGTCATGTATGATATGGTTGACCCAAGAGTGAAATGTAGACAGAGTGAGGAAAAGAATCACGTGATTGGATCTCGTGATGACTGCTAGTTTTAGTTTCACACTTTTTCATACATGAATTTAATGTTAATCCCAATTAAGTATAATAGAACCAGGCTTTTAATGCCTACTGTCGTGTATTTCCGGTAACATTTTAGCTAGTGTGGAGTCACGTAAAATGACGTTTGTTTCACAACTTGGTATATTTTTACTCAGGCCTGCCCTGTCAGAAAAAAAAAATATAAAAAATTTATGGTAGGGCCAAAAGAGAAACATCTATTCTTTACTCACAGCATTATCACCAAAAAACGTGTTTTTAGACGTAGGCTTATAAGGTATCTGTAGGTCGTGTAGCACCAAAAAGCGAAATTGTACGTCACAGTTCGTAGTTTAGCGTGTTATGCGGAAAGCTTATTCGTTAATTGTTTATTGAATATGTTTATTTACGGTTATATGACGATACCGAGGTCATAACTTGATTTTGATCAAATATTTTGCCTAATGACGTTACTTGGTCTACAAATACTCTAGTTTTCTTAACGCCGATATGATTTTACTGAGGGACCTTGACCTTGCTTATCTAAATTTTAATTTATTGAACGTAAAATCGTTTCATTTCTTTTGAAATCTTCGACGAAGTTTGTTCTCTAGAGATTTGACTCGTTGAAATTTTAAATTAAGTTTCATTCGTTTGAATACAATTTATTGGTAAGGAAGTAATTTTGAATTTGAATCATTTATTTGATGCGTTTATTATTTCTTTGGACATTTTTGGTATATTTTCATTGACCTGAACTCTAATTTTTATTACTGAGTTGTGACTGAAATATTAGTTTGGAAATCAAAAGGTTTTTTTTTTCTGACTCATTTTTATTAATGCCTACTGTCGTTTATTTTCGGTGATGTTTTAGCTAGTGTGTAGTCACGTAAAATAACGTTTGTTTCACAACTTGTGTTGTATACTGAAGCCATGTATAGGTTCAATTTGATATAACATTTTGCCTTTTCACGTTACTTGGTCTACAAATACTCTACAACCGTCAAAATTCTGATATGGTTTTAAAAGAAGAACCTGATCTTGTGTATTTTATCTCATATCGAGATTAAATGTTTTTGGCATCTAATTTTAATTGGTTTATCAATATGTTATTTGTATAGATATTTTTTTTAAGATTTTATATTTTTTAGATTAAAATAAATTTATTATTCCAGAAGATTTTGTAGAATCTAGTTCTCAGGATTACCGGTGTTGAAAATTTATTTTGCTAATGTTATCTTGATGTCTGTGTTTTCTGCCCGCTATTTGGTAGTGGTAAGATTAATATTTTTAATTTTAATTAATTGACTTATTTGGCGTTTATTTGATAATTTGCTTTACTTAAATTGTTCGTGTAAGGGCTATTTTACATATTACCAAAGATTGCTAATTTCAGTTGTCTTAATTCTGATTTTTTTGTTTTAATACTGAATTATGGACTGGATTATTTATCTTGAAATCTATGTGGTTATATCTTATTTATTTTCCTTTTTTTCTCTAGTTAGGTTTGGTTTTAAGTAGAGAATTATTTAGGGTTGTGTTGGTATACTGAAGAAATGCATATAGGTTCAATGTGATATAATATTTTGCCTATTTCGCTGTTTCTTCTACTCATCCAATACTCTACATTTCTTTTCATCTTTTATTTTAGGTAGGGTTAGGTTAGGTTAGATTACCTTAACGTCGGGGTCGGGGAGGTTATATTTTGGTTTCCCAACTTGTATAATTTTACTTTAAATTAATACTATTATTTTCAATCTAAATAACATCGGCCATCGTTTACTCTACCCTTCCCCAAAACAGAATGTTTATTTTAAAATTTCCTTTAAATTATATTTTTAGAATGTAAAAGGGATTCTGAAATTTAATTCTGCAGAAAATTAACTGGGTTTAGAATATTAACTTTAAAAGGTACCCATAAACTATTTTACATTGTAAAAGATCTCAAAGAAATTTAATACCTGTCGAGTTTCTACAGCCTGTGTATGTAGCTTAATCAAGAAATCTAGGGAAACGTCATTTTTAGGGCCTCCACTAATAAAGTGACAGGTAGTTATATTAGAGTCTGAGAATAGTTTTACAAATATAATCATACTATAAAGTCGCTCATAACGATTTTAAAGGAATAATCTCAGATATTTTAAGAAAAAATTACTTATGGTTACACGCAGTGTTAATAAAGGCAATAGCTTTGTAAACGGGTGTCATCTATATCGTACTATAACAAGTTGGGAAACCAAAATATAACCTCCCGACCCCGACGTTAAGGTAATATAACCTAACCTAAGCCTACCTAAAATAAAAGATGAAAAGAAATGTAGAGATAGGTAGAGTTGAAGAATCAGCGTGCATTTGATTCACACTTCTCTATTTCCCATCTAGGTTTAAGTATTTTCCCTTATAACCTCAAGGATTCAGAGAATGCAAAAGAGTGTCCTGCGTTACCCATAATTACATGCGGCAGGTCGTTGACTTCTTAATAGACACACCAAATTAAATTATACAAAAAGAGGTTGCTTCGAACCCTTAAAAAGGATTATTTATCTAACTGGGATCAAACCCGTGAAGGGACACAAATTAATTGTTAAAGAAAGAGCGATTTAATATCTTTAAAATTATAGTTAGTAGATTTAGTCTACTACCCCCAAAGATTTTATTATTTTAAAATATTTTCCAAAAAACGCATAAAGACGACCTAGGAATAATATATCTCAAATATTCTCAATTGAAATATATTTTTGTACTATAGGCACTCCTTCCTTAGCTATTTTTATTTGTGATAATGGAAGAATTTAAAAATAACATCAATAAAGAGGAAGGTGTCCTAGGTCGTCTTTATCCGGTTTTTGGAAAATATTTTAAAATAATAAAGTCTTTGGGGTAGTCGACTAAATCTACTAACTATAATTTTAAAGATATTAAATTGCTCTTTCTTTAACAATTAATTTGTGTCCCTTCACGGGTTTGATCCGAGTTAGATAAATAAGCCTTTTTAAGGGTGCGAAGCAACCTCTTTTTGTATCATTTCTGTCCCTTTTTCACAACAAAAACACATTTTCCACATTTCACTCGTTTGCCTTAAAGGTTTTTAGCTACACCAAAAGTGTAGCTAGAGGAAAAGTGGGGCTGCGTTGAGTTAGAGAGAGAAGAGCCAACCTCCCACTCGGTTGGAAAGGTGGATAGGAAATTCTCGAGGTAAACTGTTGTCACGGGGTCGCTAGCGTCGTCGGCTACTACGCGTCTCATAAAGGATCCGTTTTACCCACGTGACAACAATTTACCACGAAGCAACTCTACCCCCGTCTGTCCCCCGTTCTCCCAGAGTGGGAGTTTAGGCCGACGCGGTAGGAACCGCGCCGTTCCCACTTTTCCTCTCCTTGTCTGATCCTTCTTGGTTGTACTATCGCTCTTCTACAGACGGACTCGCGTAGAAATAAATCATATACCTTATTTAAAGACAGTCTCTTTATAATTTTTGTTATTATATTATATTATTTTCTTAAAAACTCCAAACAGGTTGAGATTATAGACTGATTTTTCTTATAATTCATTGAATTGAATTATATTCTGAGATTAATCAGAGTATTGACTGAACAATTTGGGGAGGGACACGTATATTGGTTGTCCCCACCTGGTTTAATTGAGGGGGGAGAATGTCCCCCTGTCCCCACCCGTTCCGCCGCCACTGCTAACCTAACCTTACCTAAAGAAGTGAAAAAAGGGATGACTAATTCGAGGGATTAACTAACCTAACCTAACTGTACCTACAAAGTTACGGGTTACTCTGAGCTAGGGATTACCTAGTTGGAGGGATGTACTTATTTCCTGGGACTAATTAATCTAACCTTACCAAAATATTACAAAATGGTCGGAGTAGCCCAAGGGATTAACTAGTTGGAAAGATGGGCTAATACGATGGATTAACTATCCTAACCTTACCTAAAATATTACAAGAGGGACGGGTTAGCCCGACCTTGGGATTAAATATTTGGAGGCATGGGCTACTTCCAGGGATTAACTAACCTAGCCTAACCTTATCTTAAAGATTTCAAGATGGACAACTAAGCCCGAGGAATTAACTAGTTGGAGGGATTGGTTTTAAAGAGGGAAAAACTAACTGTTGTACACTGGCTATACTACACATTGAACTTTCATAACCCAGGAATAGAGGGCGCCCTAACTCTAGGGAGACGTGAATGACTGAACGAACCCGCCTAAGCCCATAGGCGGCACTTCCTTGGTGGCGCGGGATCGAGCAGGATCGCTAGGGCAGAGTTCCCCAACTTGTACCGTATAATATCCATTAAATATTGAGTTCAAACTGAGTCAGTTTAATACACATAGATAACAAAATGGCGACGGAGATGGGATCTCTACACTAAAAGGAAATATCAGGCCACAACGAACGAGCATCATATTTTAGACGAAATCCAGCGATCGAACCACGTACGGCAAGGCCTAACACGAACACGCCGCTCACCGCGCACCACCAGTGATCGAACTACGTACGGCACGGCTCACTAGATGCACCCCGCTCTTCGGTTGCAATCACGAGGTCCGGGTAACTACGATTTTATATCCGATATCATCACTTAAATCGTCGGGATTTCATCGACACCACACGCGCGGTCACATCGCGTCAGCTCTCGCGAACATTTCCATTGAAGTATATAGTGATACACACATAGAAGTCACGGTAAAAACATAAAATCGGTACACGCGTTAAAAAATATATATATATATATATAGATTTTTTTCCCTCTCTGGAATCGGGTTTTCACCGCCATTACACGCGCACGCACGTCGCGCTAGCATTCACGTACATTCACGCTAACCCATACAGTCGGCACAAACATACAAAAAAAAGGAACAATCGCATCACACCGTTTTTTTATTGCGCGTGCCGGTCAACGTCACGCCGCTCATCATGGCCACAATCGGACATTTGAGCATCTTCGATAATAAATCTGAATCATGGGACCAGTACGCGGAGAGACCCGAAGCTCATTTCGCGGCGAACGACATGATCGATCTTGATAAGAAAAAAGCGGTGCTCCAAACGGTTCTCAGCACGGACACCTATTCGCTATTACGAAATCGTCTAGGCCCCGCCACCGTAGCATCTAAATCGTACGCCGAGATCACAGAAGCACTCTCAAAACATTTCAACCCGACGCTGTATCGCACGGCTCCGGTTCCACCGACGTAACCGCCTACCAGGGGAGTCTGTGGAAACATTCATCGCCGATCTTCAGGCCTTATCGGTCAATTGCAAATTTGACAAGCGGGACGAGATGATCGTCGACAAAGTCATTTTCGGTATCAACGACGACACGATGCAGCAAAAGCTCATCGCCGAGGAGGATGAGAAAAAGGAGGTGACACTGGCGAGAGCCACCACTATCCTGTTAGCGATGGAAAACTCCAAACGCAACCTCGGATAAATGAAATTGGAGGACAAGGAAAAACAGACTCAGATCAACCGGATACGCGCAAACCAGCCGCCCAGATATGACCGCAACAATAGCCGTCGGAAACCTCCAACTCCGAACCATACCACCTCCCAACGTACACAGTATCGAACTCCAAACCACAGCACCTCCCAGCGCACACATTATCCCACGTTTGGCCGGAACGAAGGAGCCGGGGAGATCCTCCCGGATCGTAGCAAGTGTCTCCGCTGCAAAAGCGAGGACCACAAGGGCCGACGATTACCACATCGACACGCCAGTTGAATACGACGCTGACATTTACCACATCGACGTAGCCTGCACCCCAACACAGACTACCAGCACCGACTGTCAAGCAGTTCACAGTCCACACATCCCTACCACCAGAGCGGTTCACCTTGAAGGTAAATGGTCACCCAGTTCTTTTCGAAGCGGATAACGGGTGCGGCTGCGCTATAGTAACGGAACGCGTATTCAAAACATTCGGAGCACTTTCGGCCATCCTACCCTTTTCACGCCAACTCGACACTGTTGGCCAAGCATTAGTCCACGTCGAGTTCGGAAATCGTACGGCCGAACCTCCGGTCATCATCGTCAGAGGGGACCGCCCCAACCTCTGCGGCCGAAAATGGTTGTATTCGAGTTTGAACATTCTTCCATCGATCAAAGAACCTGCACACGTCAACAGCGTGGCGCACGGCGACCCGGACGTGGCTCTCGTTCTTCGAAAGCACCACACCCTGTTCACTCCCGGACTGAGAAAACTAAAGGGGATCCAAGCACATCTTCACATGCACGCACACGCACCCCCGAAATACTGCAACGCCAGAACCATCCCCTACGCGCGTAAGGAGATGATAGAGGACGAGATCCGCCGCATGGAAAGAGAAGGGATTATCGAACGAGTTCATTATTCCGACTACGCGTCAAGAAACCCAACGGCGGCCTACGAATTTGCGCTGACTACAAGACAACAATCAACACGCAGCTCAACATCGACAAATACCCTATCCTGCGTGCCGAGGACATTTTCGCGCGGCTAGCCGGTTGCAAGTTTTTCGCCAAGCTCGACCTTCGCGACGTCTACAACCAGATCGAATTGGACATAATCTCACGAAAATTCACAGTGATAAACACCACCATAGGCCTGTTCCTGTTCAACCGCCTCCCATTCGGCGTGGCGTCAGCCTCCGCTATTTTTCAGCGGCTAATAAAAATGATCCTCGTCGAAGTCAAAAACGTCACACCATTCCATGACGACACACTCCTCGGGGGGCACACCAAACGCCAGCTTCTCAAAACGTTGGACACGGTACTCCAGAAATTCGGCGATTACGGCCTGAAATTGAAACTAGAAAAATGCCGGTTCATGGAAACCGAAGTCGAGTTCCTCGGACACAGGCTGGACGCACAAGGGATCCACCCCTTGGAGGATAAGATGCTGGCCATCATGGAAGCTCCGCCACCGGAGAACGTGGAAACCCTACACTCCTTCCACGGTCTGCTCAATTACTACGGTCGGTTTCTGCCGAACAATTCCACCCGTTTGGCGCCTCTCTACGCACATCACCAGCACTCTACGCCTTGGTCATGGAAGAAGGAACACCAGGAGGCATTACAAGCGGCAAAAGACACCCTACACACATCAAACATCCTCGTACATTACGACACAAATAAAGAAATCACACTCGCATGCGAAGAATCACCAGTGGGGGTGGGAGCCGTCATCTCGCACATGATCGACGGTCACGAAAGACCCATCTCGTTTGCGTCCAGAAGCCTAACAGCAGCAGAAAAAACTATTCCCAATTAGACAAAGAAGCTTTGGCACTGATCTACGGCGTGAAGAAATACCGGGATTACTTTTATGGAAAGAAGTTTTCCCTATACACAGACCACCAGCCGTTGGTCTCGCTTCTGGCAGCGAACAAGCCCATACCCCCGATGACAGCTGCCAGGATCCAGCGTTGGTCTCTCATATTAGCGGCATACACGTACGAAATTCGTTTCCGGGAAGGCTCGGCCAACGCAAATGCTGACGCCCTAAGCAGATCACCGCTGCCCACTCAGATGACCAACACACCGGTTCTAGCCGAGTATGTCTTTCTCCTAAGGGAAGTCACGAACAATGGACCCCTCACACCTAAACAATTGGAGGAGGCCACGATAACCGACCCGACATTGCGGAAAGTACACTCTCACATGATCACTGGGTGGCCCAACAACGTCGGTTATCAAACTTCCACGGCATTCTCCTTATGGGCAACAGAATCATCATTCCCGAAGCCAAAAGACGCGAACTACTCCAAGAGCTCCACAGCTCTCACCAGGGCATCGTCAAAATGAAGGCCGTCGCGCGCTCTCGTATATGGTGACCCGGTATCGATGCGGACATCGACGAGCTATCCCAACACTGCCAAGTGTGCCGTCAACACGCCACACTACCGGCGAAAACATTCATCGAATGGCCCACCACGACGACTACGTGGGCCAGGGCACACGATTTCGCAGGCCCCGTGGAAGGGAAATACCTCTTTATCATCATAGATAGCTACAGCAAATGGCTTGAGGTTTTTGACACAACAACACAATCCACACAGGCCGTGACTACTTGTCTCTGACAATGCATGGCACAATTCGGAATCATCCTCATCCTCGTCACCGATAATGGCACGTGTTTCACGAGCAAGGATTTCGAGGATTTCGCCAAGAACAAAGGCATCACCCACCTCAGAACGGCTCCCTACCACCCAGCATCTAACGGGGCAGCGGAGCCCAGCGTAAGGACGGTAAAGGACAGCCTCGGGAAGATTTCGGAAATCAACTTCGAAGCCACCAACATCATAAACGCCGGACTCAATATCCACAAAGCAGGTTCTCTAGACGACCGTCTTGCCAGAATCCTCATTAACCATCGACGCACACCTACGACTAACGGGAAATCACCCGCGGAATTGATGCTCGGCCGCAACATCACGTCGCGCCTGGATTTGTGTCATCCTAAAAATACGCCACATCACGCCGAGACAGCGGTTGCCACACAATTAGGAAACTCGCCAAAATATCACGTGGGAGACGCCGTGTTCGATTTCAATTTCGGCATTGGCGAAAGATGGGTCAAAGGAAGGGTAGTGCGCCATCTCGGACGCATAATGTACGCCATCGTGACTCAAAAGGGAAAGATGCGCCGCCATCAGAATCAACTACGAGCCCGGGCAGAAATCCCTACCGTAACAAAAAAAGATCCACAATCTGAGATGTTGGAAACCACCTCAACAAACCGGGAAAAACCACCCGCAATCGGCCCAACGGGTCAGACACCATCGAACAGAGCCCTCGCAAACAGGCAAACACCACTCGAAAACGGGCCAACGGGGCAAACACCGGCTGAAGTTCCTAACACACCAGTTGTGGTTCCGGAGCCGCACAAGCAGACTCCAACCACAATCCCACGTCGACACAACAAGTCCACGATTCAACTCAGGCTGGACTTCATCCCACCCGCGAAACCACGATCGTTGACACACCGAGCCCCGATTTTGGATGAGACAGGGCAACAACCGCGTGCGGGAACATCAATGGCCCGCGCGAAGTCTTCATGCCAACGGAAGACACCATCGCGCTACGCGAATTAACAGCAGCTTACAGATCAACCCTCCATCGCAAAAAATGGGGGGGGGGGTATTGTTGTACACTGGCTATACTACACATTAAACTTTCATAACCCAGGGATAGAGGGCGCCCTAACTCTAGGGAGACGTGAATGACTGAACGAACCCGCCTAAGCCCATAGGCGGCACATCCTTGGTGGCGCGGGATCGAGCAGGATCGCTAGGGCAGAACTCCCCAACTTGTATCGCGAACGAAACTTGTAACGTATAATATCCATTAAATATTGAGTTCAAACTGAGTCAGTTTAATACACATACATAACACTAACCTAACCTTACCTAAAATATTACAAGAGGGACGGGTTAGCCCGTTGAAGGGACAAGCTAGTTCGTGCGATTAACTAACCTAACCGTACCTACAAAGTTACAAGAGGGAATATAATAATCTCATCTTAAATTTTATGATATTGAATTGCATCGAAAATAAATGGGCATGGAAGGCGGAACAATTCATTTAAGCAGGAGAACATAATTCAGGAGAGCAGAATTAGTTTGTGGCCGTTTATTTAACTCGCTGAAATCAGTTTCCGTTTCTCCTATCCTATTTAACATTCTAAATCTTTACTTTATTTAATATTATACTTGAGTTTTGCGACTAGGATGTGCTTTAGATCCAGACTAATAATTGGCCAACTACTTATTAGCAGCGTCATCAAGTAGTAGTATTGACGTTGCTATTAATCAGCTGGTCAATTATTAAAATCTGGATCTAATGCCCATCCTAGTCGTAAAACTCAAGTATTATAAAATAAAGTAGAGATGGAGAACGTTAAACTTTAAATTGAGCACTTGGCTATGAAGTCCAGCTCAAGTGATATTTAGTCCTTAGACCTTTCATAGACACAATAGATTAAATTAGCTACATTTCTAAGTAAAGCGAAATAATTTAAATCGCCTAGCTTTATTCAAGAACTCTAACCAGAGAATAGCGAGAAAGACGTCGCTTATCACCGAAATATAGGTGAGAAACGATTACCGAAAAAAATCGAACGCGACACCATCGGTTAAGCGAGAGGGCTCACCACACTTTTAAACGCTAACGTAAACCACCCATTGGCGCAGTGCATCTATGAGTACCGAATCTGTAAATCTCGCTTATATAGGCAGAGAAGCGATATGTAATTATTAAAGCCAAAAAATTTAATAAGAAAATCTTGCCTACTTTTTAATAAAGGTGAATTAGGGTGAATTAAATGGGATACCACTGAAAAAAATATAATAGTCGAAATTAAACAGCTTAAGAGGGCTACGCTAGTATAAGAACCCAGTGAATGTAATTTTCAGTTACCGATAAAAAAATGCCATTATAAAAAAGTTTATTTATTGTTTAAAAAATTAAATTTCTGTTCACCAATTTAGAATCAATTAATAAAGCTCGGCTAAGTTTACGTAATCGAATCTTAAATTTTTAGCTAGACCCAACCCTAGTGGGGTCTTGGTACTGTATTCACTGCGGCGCTGGCGTAGTCGTCGGCGTTGTGCATGAAGACGAAATACGTCATCGAATCGAAAAAACTTCGTCTCTTATGTATATAACTGACGAACGTTTTTTTTTTGATTCGATATATATATATATATATATATATATATCATATCATAAGCGGATTATTTTCTCTAAGTAACCAGATTGCTAGTCCCAGTCAGGTATCTCAGTTGGGTCTCATGACATCAGAGCTTGTATAGAGAGAAAACACGAGAGAAAATTTTTTGAAAATATTTCGGTGGAAGTTCCAGCTAGCGATCAAGAGAGCAACTAAAGAAAACTAGCCCAATCCGGGCCTAATAAAAAAATTAGTATGGTATAGGTTTTTTGGGGGAAGGAATCGTGGAGTCATAGGAAGTTTTCCCCCAAAAGTTCTCGCTCTCGTGCGCCAGAGATACGTTTCAAACCTTAAACATACCATAGGAGATTAAAGAGACATTAGGTTCGACAGTATAACTTCAGAATGAAGTTAAGGTGATACACGGTATAGGGCAATTGCGAAGGGCTGCAAAACCCAGTCCGACAACGACTGTTGTCATAGGTAGCATAGCGTTTTGGCTATTTAGAGAAAATAATCCGCCTATGCCAAAAGATAATGAGAAAGAGGTCTCTTATCACCTAAATATAGGTGAAAAACGATTGCCGAAAAAATCGAAGACGACACCATCGCGAAAGTGACAGAGTTCGCCACAATTCTAATAGCTAACGTAAACCACCCATAGGTGCGTTGCATCTATGAGTACCGAATCTGTAAATCTCGCTTATATAGGCCGAGAAGAGATTTATTATTGAAGTTAAAAAACCAAATGATAAGAAAATCTTGCCTACTTTTTAATTACGGAGAATTTAATGGGATACTCATAATATTATATAATAGACAAAATTAGACCCTGGTAGAAGAACCCAGTGAAAGCAATTTTCAGTTAACGTTAAAAAATGCCATAGTAAAAATCTGATCTACTGTTTAATAAATTAATTTTTTGTTTATAAATTTAGAATACTTAATAAAGCTCGGCTAGGTTTATGTTTTATCCTTTTCGTAACCCATTCATGCACCTTTCTCTCTCTTATACTTCATATACCTTATCAATCTTTCATTATTTAAATCTGTGTTTAACTAGGGAAACTCTTGAACCCGAAAAAGGCTTATCAAAAACGACGATTACATTTGCAGCACGTAAGAAGCTACACACCCACCAATCTCTTATCTACGCGTTTCGTAGAGATAGTGGAGCCAAACTAATTCCCTTATTCCGTCTTTTACGTTGTTTCAAGCTTTAACACACTACTGTTATCTCGGTCTATGTATTCAACTTTTCTCGCGTTCAACCTATCTTTGCAGCGCGTAAAAAGCTACAAACCTCTACCTCTAATCTATAGGTTTCTTAGAGATAGACTTAGAGTACCCTTTTCAGGCTAGCCCATTAATCTATCTCTCTAATGCAAACTCTCAGTGAAACGACCTCGTGGTCGGACGGAGACGATCTCAGTATCATTCAGACAAAGTTTTTACCTCATAAGGTTAATCTCCGTAGAAACCTTTCTGATGAAATTCTTTGAAACGGATAAATAAACAACGCCAGCTAAATCGTTGTTTATAATTCAGGACTAGTTCTACTTGAAAGTAAAAAGCACTTGAGGCACGCTTTTTTGGCGCGAGCCTTTCAGCCTTATCATTGCTTAGTACTCTAACGATGTCTTGTCCAAAAGTGACGCGTGCCATCTATGAACCGGGGGAATGCTTGAGAATATGATTATGCTCGCTGCTTTTCATAACAGGGTAGAAAACGAGAATAGGAAAAGGGGAAGGTGTCGCTGAATCAGACAAGCGAAGGGAGATGAAACATCGCTGTCACCGCGTGCGATCTTAGTGCCAACGCTGAGGTACAGATTTGTAATATTTTAAGAGTTACTGAATGCGCCTTTGGAAAAAATATCTAATCTTTATTGAAACAATATCTAAAAATTCATTTCTTATTTTCCAAGAGGGCTGAACTGTGTCAAAGACGCTGTAAAACTCATTTCTAGAACAAATTGGACGTTAAGTCTCAAATGACGAAATCTCTTTAGTATTTTAAAGAAAAATTCTTCAAACTCTTTTGAAGAATGTCGCTGTTACGGTGACCTTTTTGCCGATCATTATACATTCAACCTTTGGAAGTTGACCTCGCAAATTGCGAATCGTGTCAATGTATTTTCAACTCGATTTTTCAACTTCAATTTGAAAATTTTAAACCTACAAATTCAATCGAATGAAACTTTTTTTTGTTCCAGTGTTTTTGAAGAGCTAGGGGTTTACTGACCTTACAGCTCTTGTTATCCATGAGTTAGGCTATACAATGGTAATCAAGTAACTGACTAGGAAATACGTATAAATTTAAGTAAATAAAACAAAGTAAATAATATATGGGCAATCATTTTTACAGTATTTTTGTTAATGGATGAAGCACTCAAACACCCACGTAATGTCATCTTAAAGGTGGGGAAACTTGAGAGGGAAACAATGGCATCAGGGCGAAAATTCCACTTAACGACAGATCTAGCAAAAAGGAAGAACTTAGAGGCAACAGTGCGTGAGTTCTCCAGACATAACTTTTTAGTATTACCACGTGTAACAGGACCCGAAGAGACGTAGTTAAAAAAGGACTGATCAGGCTTCTGTAAAATTTTATACATTTGCAATAAGTACGTCGCGTTTGAGGTGAGACCCAGCAGAGTAAATTTCCTGGGCGCGTTCAATGTAGGGTAAATTACGTAAATAGAAGATAATTTTCGAGGCCTTTCCTTGAATATTGTCCAAAATGGTAACATCCCCACCGAAATGAGGATTCCAGATTGTACTGCCGGTTTGCCACCGCTTCCGCAGTTTCTATTTGCGCGGTTCCCATTTGTGCAGTTTGCCATTCGAGCTGTCCACAAGAGGGGCAGGCTAGTTCGAGTGATTAACTAACCTAACTTCTAATATAACAAGAGGGACAGGCTAGTTCGAATGATTCTAACTAAACATAACCTAACATAACCTGCAAATGAACAATGCGCAAATGGAAACTGCGAAAATGGAAAACTGTGCAAATGAAAAACTGCGCAAAAGGAAATCCGCTTGTGGGAACTGCACAATTGGAACCTTACTGCATTCAGTACTGCCATATTCCAAGATGGGTCTAACATAACTGTTATATAGTTTAGTGATAATTTTAGGGGAAACATTAAAAAAATGCGAACGTAAAGTGACTATCAACCCACTGAACCCTACAACTAACTGAATTAAAGTGAGATCGTGACTTAAGGTCGTGAGATATCACGACACCCAAGTCACGATAATCCAATACCCTTCCAATATTAACGCCAAAAAGAAAATCAGGAGAGGGAAGGGATGCTTCATGGGGCTGCCGCTGAATCGAGAGTACCACTGATTTCTGTTCATTAAATTTGAGGCCATTAATAATAGACCAAGACTCGAGGGATTTGTGATCGGATTGAAGGGCCGAGACATCCTGGAATGTGTACATACGGCGGAAGAGCTTTAGATCATCAGAGTATGTGATGCGGGAGGTCGTTAATGTAAATCAGAAAAAAAAGGAGGCCAAACACGCTACCTTGGGGGACCCCACTAGTAACCAGAAGCGGATCACTTAAGACAGGGCCAACCCGAACACTCTGCATACGCCCCGTTAAATAGGAAGAAATCTAGCCACAAACGTTACCCTCAACACCGTAAGTTGTTTGAATCTAGAAAACAACGGCGCACGGACTTTAATTCAATCAAAATTGGCCGTATTCAGTCTTTCAGTTTAATTCCAATCCTCGATCCGACCGATCGAGAAACAACCAAAAGATGTTGGCTGCAAATATCTCGGTTTACGTCCGCTTGCGCGGTTTCCCACTTGCGCATTATCACTTGCGCATTATCATTTGCGCATTTGCGCAGTTTGCCGATCGAGCTGTCCACAAGAGGGACAGGCTAGTTCGAGTGATTAACTAGCCTAACCTAACTTATAATATAACAAGAGGGACAGGCTAGTTCGAGTGATTAACTAACCTAACTAACATAATCTGCAAATGAACACTGCGCAAATGAACACTGCGCAAATGAAAACTGCGCCAAAGGAAATGCGCTTGTGTGAAATGCCCAAAAGTGAACTGCGCAATTGGAACCTTACCAATATCTCGACAATATTTCTAATTATTGCTATAACTTTAAACGGTCGAGTACTTACTAGAGGTAAGATAATTAGTATCAATAAAAAACGGTTTTTTCAACGTTGGCGAAAAAAATTCCTAAGTTTAAGAATGATTAATCGTCGAATATAGGAAAATGTAATGATTCCTAGCTATAGCTATTCGGTCACACTAACATTTCTTAATCGATTTGAAACGGTAAAATCAAACCGATATTCAATTCGCGAGGAATGGATTTAAGCGTCACGTGACCACGTATTATTTTTATATAATCGATTTATCGTACCTTCATCTATCGGTTGTTGAAACCGAATCGGTACGAAACTGGTTCACGAAGCGGTTTCAAGAATCAAATCGATTCGAGAAAAAACGTTTTCCAGTCACGCTACTCCAGCGAAACGTTTTGAAACGGTTTAAATCGATTATAAGGCCTAGTATGAACGCGGCTAATGTCACGTGGCCAAAACTAATTCAAGACCGTCTAACGCTGAACAAATGGATAGGATCTCGTTTTCGAATTATACGCTTGGAAAATATATATAGGTTTACTAAAAGGTATAAAAGAGCTTGAAATATATTTTAGAACTACACGAAGGCTAAATTTTTGCCGTATATTTAATTTAGGTAAAGCGGTAAAGGGACAAATTAAAATTAGGTACTATGGTAAGGACCCTAACTTGGTACACTTCTAGCTCGGTACACTTTTATTTAAAAATTCTTAACTTTAGTTTGACTGGCTCGATTTAAGATTAGTAGGGCTCGTTTTGTAGACGTCATATCCGGCTATGGAAATTATCCGGAGAAGATACGAAGCTAATTAGCCCCCCACTCCATATTTGACTAATCATTAAATTGGAATTTTAGGGAAAGTTACCTTTTAAGGTTTTACGTACTTACCAAAAACCCCACGTCCGTTTTCTCCGCTACAAAATGCGCGTCTCAAAACCTAAAATTGGCCCAGAATTCGTCGCGAAAGGTAAATTTCAAATTACCTATACGGGAGCTCGAACTTGACACAACGCTAAATAATATATGGAAAACTCCCAATATTCGCGAAAGGAACCATTTCCGCGCCTCGAATAGAGAAACGAGTGTCACCAATGGATTTTTTGGCCAAATTCACTGTGGATTAGATAGAATAATCGCGCTAGAATTGCGAAGTTATGGACGAGTGCCCTAATTCCGCCTTTTCCCTCTTAAATTCGGCCAAGGAATCCATTGGTGACACTCGTTTCTCGATTCGAGGCACGAAAGTGGTTCCGTTTGCAAATTTTGGGAGTTTTTCTTATATTTTCAGAATTAGAATTTTTAGACATATTTTGAAATTACGTTTTCGCGAAGAGTTTGCGGGCAATTTCTGGGTTTGAGAAGTTTAATTTGTAGCGGGAAATTCCAACTTTGCGACGAAATCGCGCGCGTAAGCCCGAGATTTCTCCGAAACTCGTAAAACGTTATTTTCCGGACCCTAAAGAGAAACGTTCCCTTAAAAACGGTGTAATTAATTAGGTTAATTATCGCGGTTGCCTAATTTGGGTCGTATCTTCTCCGGGTCTTTTCCTAGAATGCTGAAGCCGCGTTACACGAATATCCCCGTTCTTAATCTACAAAATGAGCTATTACATCTTTAAATTGTACATTTTTAAATGAAAGTGTTCAGAATTACAAGCGTTTAGAATTAGGCAACCATACCACAGTAGCTTAAATGTCAATATGACTGCTTATAACTTCTAGGAGGATAGATTATTTACTTATGTATTTATTGATAGCCTTCTTTTGACGTTAATATTTATAGAGCGGAAAATTAGAATGCCCGTGGCTAGGGGTCATCGTGGGTCAAAGATGGAAGTCTAGTAAAGCGTGGGAGTTATTGGGAGATAAAATACAGTAATTACATAGTAATCCGTTTAAATTTTTGGAAGCAATGAATGAGAAGCTAATCTACTCCTAATCGTTCTTTCTACCAATTACCTTTAAAGGGTAGTTTCGATCAAGTTTTACGCTTAGAAATGCGTGTTGCCGCCAAGATCTTCAAAGGGCAACTATCATAGCTTTTTTAAAAACTTGTTCAATTGTTCTCACCCCAAGCTCACCAATTAAATTGAGAGAAATTGAATAAATTCGAATGTTTTTCATTTTCTTTTCAGCGCGATTCCATATTATGGAGTCTAAGCATTTTCCTTCTATGCCCAAAACGTGACTTCCTTGAAAATCCATGATGAAAATACACTATAACGCCAACACCCCGCGCAATCGAGCGCAATTTTCAATACAATAACCTACCATACGTGATAAAAAATTAAAAAAGATTATGAAATCAAAGTGTACGGCAAACATTTAAAATTAATTAAAGTTTGGAAATTCCTAGCTTTAAAATATTAAATTTTCTTATCCTTCCCTTAGTGGCTGAGTTGTTGCAACACTATAGGTAAACTCTTTCTTAATTTCCACATTATATCTTTGTTCAAGTGTTTTGTTTTTCTCACGGTTTAAAAGTTATGAAAATGAGCGTCGATCGTACGATGCTGGAATAACCACTCAGGTAATGACGGGGAACGAATAACATCCGATTCACGTGGGTCCACGTGATTATGCAGATAAGATACATTATGATGGGTTAAAAGCAGAGACGTATTAACAAAGGATGAATGTGTTTGGAAATAGTCAACTAGTTAACGGGTCCTAAATTCGTCTCTGGCTGCCAAATAATGTCTCAGGACGAGCAGCTAACCGATTAAGTTCGTGGATTCGAGGACCTCCGACGAAAATTCGGCAACTACGAAAGTTTACATCGAATTCAGGGGCGTAACAACTAGGGGGGCACAAGAGGCATTGCCCCCTCCAATGTTAATCTTGCCCCCTGCAATAAATTCCTTTGCCCCCTGCAATGTCGAACTTGCCCCCTGCAAAATGTTTAGATTGCCCTCTCCAAAACATTTAGACTGCCCCTCCGAAATGTTTAGATTTTGTGGAGTAGAACATTTTCCCTGCTAAACACCCAATAATTATTTAAAAAATAGTTCTAATTATCCTATATTGAGAGAAATAATTTATATCAAAATCGTGTAGCTCTAAACATGTATTTCTTTGGTTACTACTAGACCTAGTTCATTATGCTCACATAAAATATTTTACTGTTATTAAAAAACACCGTAGCATAAAGAGTTGTCTACTCATCGGCTAAGACCGCAGAAAAATTACTAAGGTTAGGCTTTAAAGTTGTCAAAATATAATACACAGACATTCCGACTCTTCGCTTTAATCGCTTGAAATCAAACAAAAAGTATACTTCAAAAACATAATGGCGAAAACTAAAATTAAAAGTTAAAAACATAAACTCCCGAACCTAAGCCCTGACTAGACTGGCCGTTGGGCTGTTGTGTGAATTCTCTACTTTAACGTTTTAACTTAAGTAACGTCTAAAAAAGAAAACTGACGGGCTATATTGCATACATAAAATCCAAATATGAAGGTAAATACAATGTATGGGCCTTTACACAAAATTTGTTGACCAACTTGACCATGGTGAATAACGTATTATAATAACCAAATAATTTAAGAGTCAGCTTCTGCGTAATTAAAAGAAACAGTTTATTAAATGGATATGAGAGCTTTCGGACCTGCTAGAGTAGTGACTCCCATTTCAATCCTTTTCTATTCTAACAAAATTTACAAAAATAACAAATATACGTCCGAAAGCCCTCCTGAAATCGTGTATTTAATAAACTGTTTATTTTGAACCATGGAGTAGCTCTCTCTACTCTAGTGATTTATTTGAAAAGAATTCTTCAATACTTGGGGTTGTACAATACTTTTGGATAGGACTAGGCCGTATGTATTTGAAAAATGAAAATACCTTTTAGTGTAAAAAGAAAATTATGATATTTGAACTCCCCCTCCTATCTGAAAAAGGTATGGATTTGAAAATTAATTTCTATGTAGGAAAAAAATGAAAAAAAATTATCACATTTGCGGATTTTGCCCCCTCCAATCTGAAAAACGTTCCTACGCCCCTGATCGAATTCTCTTCCAATTCCGTCGTTTCAAAGGGAGTGTTCGCGTAATATCTCAGTCAATTTGGGGGTCAAAAGGTCACTCGGCTAGTCGCCGCTAAGGTTTTCAAAAGAGCTTGGAAACGCGTTTATGAAATCAGAGGTCACTCGGGTCATCCATTCCTCCGGGACAACACTAAAAGTAGGTGCGTACCTTTTCATTCAATTTCAACAAGATGGTCAAGCTCATAGATAGCTAAACCTCTTACGATTGTACACGTCTAAAGTCAATGGGTTCGCAAGTTTCCAATCAGAGGTCACTCGGGTCATTGATTCCTCTTGGACAATACATGGTAGGAGTTCCTAACTTAGACCTAACTTGTTACGCGTTGGTAACTTAAGTTTGACTGGCTAGAATTAAGGTTTTGAAGACGCCATACCCAGTGGCGGATTTACCAATAGGCTGAAAAGGCTATAGCCTAGAGCGGCAGATTTTTAGGGGCGGCAAATTCGGGGCCTTTTTTTCTTACAGTACTTAAAAATTATCATATTTATAAAATTATATATATAAATGTTTCTACAATTTACGTATTTATTGGGATGGAACGGCGGCTACACGTTATAACGCAAAGTCGTTTAAATTCCGCTTCTGCAATGCTTCCATTCCCCATTTTAAAAATATTTTCTACGCTAGAGAGAAAAACTTCAGACTTTTCACAGGGGAATCAGAGATACTGACCGCCGTTCCATCCCCCAACGCGAGATGTAGGTATGTCACGTGAGTGCGCACCAAAAATGTGCAGTTAGCATATTCGGTCGCAGAAGCGAGAGAGGGAAAATACGTCATCTTAAGACTTTTCGCAAACTGATTTAGCTATACCGGCCGCCGTTCTATCCCCCTAAAAATATTCCTAGGTCTGGCGAAAAGGGTTTTTTCGTCTCGTCCCGCCAAAATTGTTTCGCTCCGTTTCGCCTCGATTTCTGCCCCGTTAAAACAGGCTTCAACACGTATTAATATTTTCATAAAGAATTGACACATTTTTTTTGTGTGCTGTAATCTGTAATTTTTCGTGGACTGTAATCACTGTATGAATAATTTCATAACATAGCTCCACCGGTTCGTACAAACTTATAGTAGGTAAGTAATCATAATATATTACAATAAATAATATCATATTTAAATAAATTTCTGCTAATTAGCCTAATTACGTACAAGAAATTGAAATTCTAAAAAATTGTTAGAATGAGTGATGGCAGAAAGCGGCTTAGTGGAGCTGAATATAAAAAGATTGCCAAAATTAAAAAAGAAGGACAAGAAGAGGTTATCCGTAAATTGATAAAAATTGTCAGTTTTTTTAAAAGTGAAAGTGAGACAATACAACCTCGTCAACCTGGAAAAGATGAAACGGATACGGATTTGAACTCTGCCGCCTCTGCGGCCCAACAACAAGTTCAAGTTGTTCAACAACAGTCATCTGTTGAACAAACTAGTTTTGAAAAAACGGATATTTATGTTTCTGACGCAGAGGCAGTAGAGGAATCATCAATAAGTGCGTCTCAGAATCAGACGTTAGGTAATAACCAAAAGCAAACAACAGTAAATCAAAAGAAAGATCCAGCTTTATGGGAAATCAACGACACCTTAAGGAAGACTATCGCACGGTACGGCTTCGATCAAAACAAATCTTGCGACTTCTCTAAAAGTGGAAAATTATATGCAGATCAGCGTCGTTTCTTGCCAGTGAGTATCTTCCAAAGAAAAATGAAAAATAATGAAGTGAATGACCGAAATTGGCTGGTTTATTCTGAAAGTAAAAGATCTGTATATTGCGGGCCCTGTTTGGCATTCGGTCCATTGGAGAATAAGACTGTGTTTGAGAACGAAGGGTTTAATGACTGGAAAAATGCAGAACAGCGAGTATCTCACCATGAAAAATCTGCTCGTCATAAATCTAGTATCCTTAGTTTGAAAGCTAGAATTGAGATTGATGGCCGACTCGACAGTTTACTGCATGTGCAGATTGATGAAGAAATTACTTATTGGAGAAAAGTTCTGAAGAGGGTTGTTGCCGTAGTTAAGCGACTATGTTCAAGAGGTCTAGCTTTCAGAGGAAAAAATGAAAAGTTTGGTGATCCGCATAACGGAAATTATTGTATGATTTTGGAACTGTTAGCTGAATTTGATCCTTTTTTAGCCAGTCATATTGAACGATTTGGGAATCAAGGATCTGGAAGTACCAGTTACTTATCAAAGACCGTTTGCGATGAGTTTATTCACTTGATGGGCCATAAAGTCTTAAAACAAATTGGAGAGGAGATAAGAGGGGCGAAATATTATTCCTTAATCATTGACTCAACCCCAGATATAGCACATGTGGACCAACTTACCCTCGTCATTAGATACGTTTTGGAAACAGGCGAACCGTGTGAAAGATTTTTAAAGTTTTTGCCTTCAGTGGGACATAAAGCTGAAGAAATGTTTTCTGCCGTTATTTCGGAGCTCAAAACACTGGGCATAAATATTGAAGACTGTCGTGGACAATCATATGATAATGCCGCGAACATGTCTGGTGTGTACAATGGCTTACAGGCTAAAATTAAAAGCCAAGCCCCTTTTGCCTTTTTTCGTTCCTTGCTCTGCCCACTCTTTAAATTTAGTGGCAACTGCGGCTGCTGAATCTTGCCCAGAAGCTTGTCGCTTCTTCATGTTGCTTCAAGAAATCTACGTTTTTTTTGGAAGTTCGACACAACGCTGGCAAAAATTAATGACTGAAATCGGGAAAGGGAAAACGCTAAAGAGAGTAAATCTAACACGTTGGTCAGCTAGAGAGGACGCGTGTAGAAGTTTGAGAGATTCTTGGCAAGAAGTCCTCAAAACTTTGGAATCAATAAAGGATGATTGTACCGAAAAGCCTGTAACGCGAAACGAAGCGAAGGGAATACTTCTAAATTTAGAAAAACTGGAAACGGCGGTAATGGCTGTTGTGTGGAATGTTTTTTTGGAAAGAATAAACAAAGTGAATGTTCAAATTCAGGCTTCCACCGTAGATTTGATAACTGTTGCCGATCTTTACGAGTCTCTTTGCAAGTTTTTCGTAGCTGAACGAGAAAATTTTAAGTATTTCGAAGAAAAGGCGATGGAATTAAGCGTATCAAAGCAGTATACGAAAGACATGGGGAAAAGACAACCGAAAAGGAAAAGATTTCATGACGAAACACCCGATGAAGAATTGAGAATGACTGCGAGTGATACTTTCAGGGTAAACACATTTCTCGTCCTCATTGATAGACTCGTATCCGAATTAGAAAAACGTCAGGAGGCCTACAACAGGTTCAACGAAAAGTTTTCATTTCTGACCAAAATGAGTGAACTTTCATCATCAACCCTTACGGAAAAAGCCCTTTTCTTGGTAGAAATGTATCCTAATGATTTAGAGACTGACTTAGTTCAAGAATGCATACATTTTCAATGCCACGTTTCTTCTGAAAGAATTTTGGTAAAACCAGATTCTGGATCATTGGAAAGTCTGTCTTCGTTCCTGCGAAAATCTAATTTGCAAAACGTTTATCCAAACTTGGATATAGCAGTTCGCATGGCTCTATGTACACCAGCGACGAATTGTTCGGGTGAGAGAAGTTTTTCTTGCTTAAAACGGGTGAAAAATTACCTAAGATCTACCTTAAGTCAAGAAAAACTAAACGCCTTAGCTCTTTTGTGCATAGAGTCAGAAGTTATGAACAAGATTTCATACGACGATGTAATTGATGATTTTGCGAATAGAAAATCGCGCAAAAAGAAATTGTAAAACTTTCATAACTTAATTCAGTTAATTGAATTTCATCATCAGCCGGATTGTTACTAGATAAATAAACATATTGTTTTTAAACTGTAACTAAGAAAGCGCATTAAAAAATTTTTAATTACGTTTACCGAATGTATATTATTATGTAAGTAGTATTAAGGCCAGTAGTGAATGATTGAGTTTTTAATAGCTCAGAAATATACCCAAAAACTATTTCTTATTCAACTGTATTTACACAAAATCGTTGGATTGTAAAAAAATTACAATCCAACTAAAAATAATGAGGAACTGACACTTTTAGAGTTCGGTAGGGGCGGCAAAATTTGAAAAGCCTTCTGGCGGAAAATGTGTAAATCCGCCACTGTTCATACCGAGATATTCGGAAAACGTAACTTTGACAATTTAGGAAAATATTCGAGATGATACGACACTAACTAGTCCACCTCACAAATTAGAACAATTCATTGGAATACACCTGAAAAACAAATAAACAAGATGGGTGGCCAAGTGTTAAGAGGAAGGGATAAACCAGGAGGTCACGTGATTAGCAGAACAAACCGCAGTGCCATCTAGAGAAGGGTTAAGGATTATGAGATAGTTCGATTATTTTATTGGCTATATTACGTAGTCTGCTAATTTTTCTAAAACTACATGAACTAGGCGTAGACGATATCAAGACGCTATTATAGAAGTAAATAACCTTAAAAGATTACATTGAAGTTTCTTTTATCAACTGAAGATGAGTGTTAAAGGAGGTTCTGTTTGTTGTATTAATAAATGCAAAAGTTTTACGCGAACACATCGAGATTTGATAAATAACAAAATCAGTTTCCATAAAATTCACAAAAGATTATGCTCTTCGTAAAGAATGGATAGCTCGAATACAGCTAAGTTATAAAGAAGACCATTCAATATCGCCTTGTAAAATAACTAAATGGGAGCCAAAGAAGTACAGCGTTGTTTGTGGACTTCATTTTAACAAAAATGGCAAAAAAGGAGCCACTGATAAAGTGCCTGTCTATATCGGTCGTCATAAACTTTCGCGAAGCGTCTACATTTCGAATATCGTACACTGTAAAAAATAAAGGGTCGGATAAATACCTTTAAAGGTATTTCTGCTTGCCACCCCAGGCGCACCCTTTTAGGTACTTATTAATACCCTACTTTAGGGGTATTATAAAATACCTTCTATTAAGGGTATTAATGAAGACCTTTGGGGTACTATTTAGCACCATATATGGTATTTATTCAGACTTCAAAAAAATACTATTGGGGTTCGAAAAAAGACCTTTTGGGTCATTAGGGGTACTAATTGGTACCATATATGGTATTTATCCAGACTTCAAAACTTCGCTTTAGGGGTACGAAATAATACCTTTTCGGTCATTAGAGGTAATAATTGGCACCATATAAGGTATTTATCCAGACTTCAAAACTTCACTTTAGGGGTACGAAATAATACCTCTTCGGCCATTAGAGGTACTAATTGGCACCATATAAGGTATTTTTCATACTTCAAAATTTCGCTTTGGGGGTGTGAAGAAATACCTTTTCGGCCATTAGAGGTACTAATTGGCACCATATAAGGTATTTTTCGGGAAAATAAAAGATACTTCTTTCATTATTTAAATAGTAGCAAACCTGGAAGATTTATTTGTACAAAATAATGGGTTATCATACATCACAATGATTTAAAAATCAAAATAAATCCAGATTTGTATTATGGTTTCATGCATTTGAAAAAGAGGTTTTAACACGAGTTGATGCACTTTGAGAAATTGGTTTTTCACGAGGTTACAAGTTTGTTAACTTTAATTTTAGTACAAAGTTATGGGTTTGAAAAGAGGTTTTTAACAAGTTTATGATTTTGGTTTTTAAAAGAAGTTCATTAATTTGGAAAAGAAAGCTTTTTATAAGACGTTTATGCATTTTGAGAAAGATGGGTTTTATGGATTTTGAGAAATGGAATTTTATCACAAATATATGAATACATAGTTTTCACTAAAGGGGGTAAGTGCCGTTCCCCCCATGTTGCCAACCACTTGTGAGTGCAGAGGGAAAGGCTAGAGTTCAGTTTTGAAACTGATCTGTTCTGAACTGCACTCACAAGCTCCTGGCAACCTGGGAATGAAAGCAAAGCTGGGTAAGAGGGGTGGAATTATCTTTTGCCCCTTTACTGAAAACTATGTATACGTTAGTTTTAATCACAAATTTATGGGTTTAGTATTTACCACAAAGATGGGTTTCAAAAAGGCCTTTTACAACAAACTTATTTTTAAATACTAATAATGAGTCATTAAATACTAATAATGAGTCTTTAATTACTAATAATAAACCATTAAATACTAATTGTGAATAATGATTTATATAAAATTACTATGAATTATTTATTACTAAATATGAATTAAATATTACTAAATATGAATTAAATATTACTAAATATGAATTAAATATTACTAAATATGAATTAAATATTACTAATTATGAATTAAATATTACTAATTATGAATTAAATATTACTAATTATGAATTAAATATTACTAATTATGAATTAAATATTACTAATTATGAATTAAATATTACTAATTATGAATTAAATATTACTAATTATGAATTAAATATTACTAATTATGAATTAAATATTACTAATTATGAATTAAATATTACTAATTATGAATTAAATATTACTAATTATGAATTAAATATTACTAATTATGAATTAAATATTACTAATTATGAATTAAATATTACTAATTATGAATTAAATATTACTAATTATGAATTAAATATTACTAATTATGAATTAAATATTACTAATTATGAATTAAATATTACTAATTATGAATTAAATATTACTAATTATGAATTAAATATTACTAATTATGAATTAAATATTACTAATTATGAATTAAATATTACTAATTATGAATTAAATATTACTAATTATGAATTAAATATTACTAATTATGAATTAAATATTAATTATTTAATACGAATTATTAATTATTTAATACGAATTATTAATTATTTAATACGAATTATTAATTATTTAATACGAATTATTAATTATTTAATACGAATTATTAATTATTTAATACGAATTATTAATAAGAGAAATTAATCCAGTAATTATTAAATTCTGATCTAGTATTAATAATCCATGAAAAATCCATTTTAATTATAATTGGTCTAATCATAGTTAATTTGATTCTATCATCAATAAATTTCAATCAGTCATAAAGCTTTAAATAAATTTAATCACTTTTATTGGTAAAATTGTGATTAATTTTAATTTAGATTAGGATTAGCTTCATCGATTAGATTTATTTTTGATTATATTTAAATTATAATTATTAAAATGGAATTAAGCGTTTAAACTGTGTTAATCGATTTTATCATAATTAAATTAATCTTCTTCATCATTGTTCGATTGTCACGTGAATCAAAATATTCTGTCTAAAATTCTGTTCGCCAAAGCATTTTCTACCGCTGGCAGCCAGTGTCAGTTAAAATTTCAAACCAGTGGCGTTATTTTTTCATGGTGATTTTCAGTCAACACTTTCTACCCCATCCTCCCTTTGCGGTAAGCCTGATAAAGAAAAATTCTTCACTCCACTGCTCTGTATAATACAACAACGGTTGTTAAAAGCCTCCTCCATTCGATCCTTGCTTTTACGTGTCGGAACCACAGGTCGGTTCTTGCCCTGTAGTTGGATTAGACCAACACTTCTGTTCTGCCGTTAATAGTCTCATGTGTAGGCCTTGGTAGCTCAGTTGGTTAGAGTGTGGGACAGTTACTGAACGACCCTGAGGTGTGTCTTATGTTGTCATATCAGGATTCCTGTTTATCCACTTAAATCATGTTTAAACCGTACCTAATGGTTGTTAAAAACCTTCTCCATACCATGTTATTCTATCTTTTAGGACAGTGATCGGCAGAATAAACTTTCCCTTTTCTGTTATATCAGAATCACATTCAGTTTGTTCCTGAAAAAATAAGAGTCCTTCACTCCTTCTTCAAGTTGAAATAACTAGCAAAGGCTTAAGCTTGATAGGATTATGCTAAGCAGCTAACATACTCGTGAAGGAATTATTGCATATGTTCGAAACTTGAAATTTGGAAAATCATGAAGATTTATAACATATATAAATTAATAGATATGCCTACCTTTCAATCTGCGTTTCAGCAACCTTCGATTTCAAAGAGTTAAATACAAGTTAAGCTTGCGCCTAAATTGATGGCTCGGTCGCGTCTCTACTACGAAGAAAACAGAGAGAATACTTAAACGAAAGAGGTGAAAGAGACTGCCCGTTTTCCCGTTCTAACGCGCTTACCGCTTATTGTGCGCTAGGTACAAGCTTCCACTCGTTTGTTACTCACTCAGAGATAGATATCACCTCCGCCAAAAAGTGACGCGGCACCAAGCGTTATTCTCTCGTCAAGGTTGCTAGAGATATTTCGCTGGGTTCTAGTCTCCCGAGCGTTAACATTTGAATCCACAAAAAAACAATTTAAACCTTGGGGCGCTTGTTTTAGTTTACCTTCTATTAATGACATTAGATATTTTACTTTTCTCCAATTAAGATCCCAATAAAACATTAATATCAACAATATGTATAATAAGACTTACAATGATTTTGGAATAAAATTTCCAGCGTAGTTTTCATTTCGCGGGGTTTCCGATTGTTAAGCCTAATTTGACAAAAGTAGGCTTAGGAAAAAAATTTCACGAGCTTGGTTCGATAATACCTTTTGGGGTTCTAAAAAAGACCTTCTTTACTCATTAAATACCCTTCGGAAGTCGAAAATACCCTAATGGTATTGAAAAGAACCCTTAAAAATTCTTAGGGTGTGTTTAAGCGCCATCGGTAGTACTAATAAATACCTTAAGGTGTTTTTCCATTAAAAGTACCTTTTAAGGCGTTTAAAACGACCCCAAAAATACCTTCATTTTTTACAGTGTACTTCTTGATCAAATGACAGAAGGATACCCATTAAACATTATGGCGGAAGTTGAAGTCGGGGTTAATGATAGATCATCAAAGGCCAATAAATTTCAAATTGATAGTCCTACATCGATAATGAAACTGAAGGAGCCGCACTTGGGTAAGGAATAAAACATATTAACCATTATTTTCTGTTTCTAATTTTAATATCCTATCTTTCAGATCACGCATATTGCTCAAATACTAAGAACCTCTCTGAACATTTATTAAAGAAGATAGAGCTTATGAAGCTGAATGAAATAAGATTGAAAAATGAAGTTCAGAATGCTAACGATAATATTAATTGTTTGAAGTGTGAAAACACGCGATTGAAATATGAACTTAAGCGTGTTCAGGATGAAATGAAAGGAAAAGAGAAGGAAATTAAGAATACTATGTTTAGATTCGCAAATGTGTCGCGTAACCAAGAAACACTTCAATTTTATACTGGTTTTTCATCTGTTGAAGATTTCAACGTGTTATATAGGCAAGTTGAATCCGCACTACCTGAAGCCTCTTTATACTATAAAGGTAAAGGGAATGAGAGATCTCCGCGTAACCAATCCTCTCGTGGAAGACCAATGGCCTTGGATTTTCAAGACCAGTTATTCTTGACCCTTTGTAAGCTAAGAGTTGGTTTGCTGAACCGAGATTTAGCCTTTCGTTTTCAAATTAGCTTCACAACTGTCAGTAACTATTTCACTACTTGGCTGGACTTCCTTTATAGAAAGTTAACAATATTACCCATTTGGCCATCGAGAGAAGTTGTTGATCAACATATGCCAGCCGAATTCAGAGAAAAATTTCCTACTACCAGAGTTATAATAGACTGCACTGAATTTTTTATAGAGAAACCTTCTGATTACAGTACACAGTGCGACACCTATTCAAACTACAAGCGACATACCACAGCTGAAGGACTCTTAGGGATTACTCCTAATGGGTTTGTCTCGTTCGTTGCACCTTTAGCTCCAGGAAGAGAATCAGACACTGAGCTAACTGCTTCAAGTGGACTAGTTGATTTGTTAGAAAAGGGGGATTCTTGCATGGCTGACCGTGGATTTTTAATCCACGATCTTCTCGCTGCCAAAGGAGTGGCCCTAAATATTCCACCTTTTTTAGGAAACCGGACACAGTTATCAGAAGTTGATGAGCAACGTACTAGAGAAATAGCTAGTGTACGGATTCATATTGAACGGGTCATTAAGGAACTAAAGACATTTCGAATTTTAAAATACACTTTTCTCAATACATTACACTCTAGTTTAAAAAAATCTGGTTTATCCGCTGCTACCTTTTAAATTTTATTATTGAACCGCTCTTAAACAGGAAAGAATCATCAGACATTATCAACAATGAGATTTGATTTTAATGTATATTTTTTGAGCATTAATATAATTTTTAAAACTAATTAAAAATATTTTAATGAAAAATGCTTCGACAATGAAATTTATTGTTTGATTATTGAGCCTTATTTTGTTAAAACCATTAAAAAAATATAGCGAGTTCGTGTATATCCGTGTGTGCTGAATCTCGCTGAAAATGTCATTACTCTGGCCCTCACTCTCTATCGAGCAGAAGAATGTTAAAATAGGAAGAAAATTGCATCCCCAATCATATCACAGAAAAAAAGTTCTTTCCCTGCTCTTGGACCGGACAGATTTATAAGAGATTATTAACAATGAGATTTAATTTTTTAATTAGAATAGGAGCTCTAAGTATCACTAACCATAAAATGGCAAAAATAAAATTCATCTAATTTTGGCAGCATCCTTTTTAAAAACATTTCACAATCAAAATTTATTCTTTCGCAGAAAAAGTCTTTCCCTGCATCGACTAGAAAATCACACCATGATAAACCTGTTATACCTAGCTGGCCTTGTACCTGGTAATAATAAATGTGGGTACGATTCAAAATTATTTTTCCATAGGCATCCTTCTTCAAACAAATACTTAATTTCAGATCTTTCCTAGTAACGGCTTCATCAATAGTTAAACCTAATTCTTTCACTTTGGAAAGTGTTTTTATTTCTAGTAAACCAAAATCTTGCGTTTCTTCGTCATAGATAAGGCTATCTGGAGATGCTCCTAAAACAGGAAAACCTGGGTTTATCACTAACCCAACTTTAAAAGCTTGGACCTTTTCCTTTTTCTCAAGGGTGCAATACTTTTTTAACGCAATTGCTTCATTTTCAAGCCCATCCCTTACATATTTCGTTCTGCTAATGTCTACACTACCTCTCATACTTTCTAAGAATTTTGGTGTTATTTTTGCCCGCCTTTTCACAATTTGTCCAAAATTAGAAGCAGTCAACCTTTCTCGTCTCTCAGTTCTCCATAGTTGTGACGTAGATTGATCTCTTGTATTTTCTTCTATTAATCTTGCTTCTTCAAATGTAACTTTCAAGGCTTCTGGAAATTCATTTTCTCTCTCGCTTACTATTTCTAGAGCTGGTAACTGTATACGTTGACGTTTCTCGATTTGGGACTGATTGTTGGGAGGATCAGGGTTATTAACGTAACTAATTGCCTTAAATTCAACCGGTGTATGGCTAGCTTCGTGTAAAATTTGTTGCCACATCGGCCCCTTTCCAATAGATTTAAGTTTTAGTTGTTTTGTATTTTCTTCAGAAGTCATTAATTCATTACTTAAAGAAGAATACTTTGCAACGTAACTTTTCCTTGATTTTCTATTACTATCCTTCTTTCCCGGAGTAAATTTTTGAAACTTTAAAACACGAAATTTTGTTGTAGATAGGTTCTTTTTAACATTCAGATTCCCCCATTTTTGGGCTTCCTCTGTAGGTGACACGTCATTTGGGATAAAGGTCCATCCTTCCCGTACGCAGTCGTAAATGAACCATAAGGTAGCTGCTACGTGACAACAAACTCCTATTTCTCCAGATTTACCCTCGCAACTTCCATATTTAACATTTCCTTTCGTTGAGTCCAAGTGTACATTGTAAATCTTTTGTACTTTGTATGAAGCGTAAACTTTTGATTTTAAATTCGTTAAACATTTTGATTTTTCATGGGAAATTAAAACATCTTGCTATTTCTCGTTGCATGATGATCAAGAATAATACTGTCATTGATGTTAGTAGCTATGCTTTTTAATTGTTTAGTCCAATTGCCTTTTGGTAAATTAAATGAGCCATTATTTAAAATCGCTTTTAGTGGAGACCTACATTGAAAATGAGAAATTATTAGGTAAGCCTTGGCTACTTCACGATAAGTATAAATAATTTTATACAAACCTTTTTGCTTCTTCAGAAACGTCCATTTTTTTCTTTTAGTTACCAGTAATAACCTAAATCACGATTATATTAAGTTTTGAGATTTAATATCTATTAATCAATAAAATAATATTGATATTAACGAAATCGCCATAGGACTTTGGAAATGTTACAGACAATCTATAGCGGAAGACAGATCCAGTTTTTTTTTCTAAACTCAAAAAATCAGTCTTTGCGCGAGACAAAAATCAGCCAATCAATCGTTCCCTTCCTCGTATATTTCCCGGCAAACTAGACTGAGGCCGTTAGAATATTTCAAAGGATGTAGCGATTGTCCTTTAATCCTTATAGCTTGGGAGAGCTTGTATTTGGGGGAGTAGGGACGAACTGAAACATCCTTACTCAGCACGGGTGGTTCGCGATTGATATTAAAGTAGAAATTGAATTGACTCAAACACTAAAGTTATGTTTAACGAAATTAACGGTTTATTTTTACTTGAATTAAAACACTGAAATTATTTTGCACAAAATTATTTTTACTATAGACTGAACTATTCTAACTTTTATTCCTTAACCGCAAAGGTTTATTTAAACTACCTAAAGATTTTCTTTGGTTAGTTTGCCCTAACCAGCGCGCGCTCAAAATTCATCTGAACTCTTTTTTTGTTATTTTCAACTCGTTCCCTAGCTCTATAGGGCACAAACAATTTTTCACGCTATCACGTGGCTCACAACTATTTTTCTTTTATTTGTTGGGATTCATCCCCTTGAATGGAACCGACGCACCTGCACAAAATATCTCTTTTCGATTTTCTCTCCTATTGAAATTTCTAAGAATTGCTACAGAAGGTTTTTACAAGGGAAATACACTTTTAACAAAAACACAAGAATATATACACACTTTTAAACAAACAAGAATATATACAAGGTTCGAACCATTAATTATTATTTACATACATAAGACAAATTAAACACTGAATTAAATATGACAAATTAAACAATAAATTAAATACAAATTAACTCTAAATTAAATACAAATTAACTCTAAATTAAATACAAATTAAAAACAGGCCAGCTGGCCTGTTTTATTTATAGGTGTCTCAAAATTTCATTAGAAAAGTCTATGGAGATTTGTCTTATGAGGTGGGATCTTTTTTGTCAATGATAACTGAGGTTTTCTCCTTCTTCTTCTTCTTCTTCGTCCGACCGCGAGTCCGTTTCATTGAGTGTTTGCATTCGAGAGAGAAAAATGTGTTAGGCTCGTGGGGGTACTCTATATTTTTCTATACGTTTCGGATGAATACTAAGACTGAGATAACAAAAGCTGTAGATAAGGTTGAAACACCGTGAAAGACTCCGTTTCATTGGGAGTTTGCATTAGAAAGAGAGAAATGTGTTAGATTTACAAGGGTGTTCTATTATATTTTTATTATACTTTTATTATGTTGAATACTAAGACTGAATAACAGTAGCTTTGATTACGTTGGATAGAAAGACGGATAAAAAGATAACGTTGGTGTATGCAGTTGAATAAAAAACTTGTGTCTAATTAAATATAAATAATAAAGCAGAACGCGAGAGATACAAACGATATATGTTTTGGTTTAAAAGATATAGGACGATGCCTAGAATTCTACGTATTGAGTCAAATGCAAAACAGTGTTTTTAACGTTTATAGTGCGTATTGAATTTTTTTTTATCAATGATTATAAGCCGCAGGGTACATAAACTTGGGTATTATACATTAGCCCAAATGGTATATAACGGTGAGATTTTGAAATGTCTTAGAAAATGGACTCTGAGACAGACGTACAATAAATTGATTTAGTTATAAAAGTTGGCGGGAAATTTAAATGATGCTGCAGAATTTAAAGGAGTCTAGAAAGGATACGGATATAAGAACAAAATTGGACACACGCGCGATAGGACACAATATCGATGGGATATAATCTCGATGGGACGCAATCTCGACAGAACATAATGTCGATGCAACACAATCTTGATAGACCGTAATCTTCATGTACATAATCTCAAGTGGAATCTTTATCGATAGTTCACAACCTCGAAAGGACATTTTGTTTCCTTGCCCTTCTTGTAATATTTTAGGTAAGGTTACGTTAGTTAATCACTCGAACTACGTCATCCCTCTATAGTTAAACACTTGCTCTAACCCATTCCTCTTATAATATTATAGGTAAGGTTACGTTATTAGAGTGCAACAGTCTCAGTCTGATTTAGTTGCAGTCGACGCGAAGTCAGCCCCTTTTGAGTATTCGAACTTTCGGTACTATCATGTGTTCGACATAACGAACTTTCGGACTCGTCGTCCAATTCTTACAATGGGATGTAAATACGTTTTTCAGTTGGCCTATCGCCAGTAGGCCAAATCCGTTTTTTAAGGGAAGTCGACGTAGTTTTTCGAGAGATAAAAGTCATTTGCGCCTATGGATAGAACACATTCTCTCTCTGTCATTCATGCGTTCAACATCGTGTAAAAAAAAAAGTTAACGTCTCTAGCCTGCTGCAGAGGTGGAAGTTCCGTGGTGACGCCTAGAATGTCTTAGCCTTCAAGGATTAGGATAGGCCAAGTAGAGGACAAGTAGTGGATAGATGCCTGGGGCCATCATCCTGTACATCTCTTGGACAGCAGAGTAAAGGAAGACTTACGTTTCTTTAGGAACAGTGCGGAGGACTTGGCATAGTTTTTTGCAAATATGTTCTTTAACGCGATGTTGTTTTTACGACTTCGTTTGCTTTTTTTTGCAGGGCTCTTTGAATTTATGAGAATTATACTTGTAATAATAAAGTTTAATGTTTATTCTGGTCTCGATCGTCTCGTTAATTCTCGAGTAGATATTTTGGTATCGTAGTGGATGTTCATGGTAATCACTTTTCGTTATCTTTAAGTTAGCAGATTAAAACAACGCTAGTAAGGTCACGTCAGGCTAGTATATTTTATCATTCGAATTAGCCAATATCCCTTTAGCTAGTAATCCCTTGGTATCACCCTTCTCTCTTATAATTGACGAGTTCGGAATTGAAGCGAATCTTCCAGAGCCATTGCGCGATTGAGGTATAACATCGTTATGCCGCTTTCGTCGTTCTTATTCTAAACTAAGCGTAGTGGATGAATACATGGATGGAAACAAAGAAAGAGTCATCATATTATATGTAACTGCAAATTCGGACTTTATTTATATTTTCTTATATAACCTTTAAAATCTTTGACTCCTACCCTTTAATTCGTAAATACTTTTATTTGTAAACGGCAGAGACTCCCCCCCCCCCCAGAACAATTACAGTCGTAGGGTGTTTTTTCTTTTAGGTCTTCCGATACGCGTATCTAGCTAGCGCGAGGTAGGAGGTTGGAGTTGTAATGGTTTTTCTTGCACATGGACTTCCTTTTTTTTATAAATCGGTCCCATGTGTACTCAATTTTAAGAAAACTTTAAATTCCTTTTAGTTGCCATGCCCGCGTATGCCGCGTCATGGTACCAATTATATATTTTCCTACTTACTGGTATCCTGAGGTTGGACTGGAGACTTAAAAGCGAGAGGTCATAATTTTTAAATTGAGTTTAAATCTACGGAGTAAGAAAAAGGCTTGATCGCCATGTACAAAATAAAATCTAACCGGGCAATCAGATGATTCGAAATCACGCGATGACGAGACGTCAGCGACCAGTATTCTGTATACATTTCAATCTTTAATTGTGCGCGTCCGTCCACCATTATTTGTGCGCGTCGTGTAACGCGTCCTCACAGGAAAACGAGTGAGTTCAAAGCTATTTTAAAAGGGTACCAATTAATTAGGTCAAAACTATTAATCTAATAGCCCATGAGGTGCACCATGGCAGACCAGTATTTATTAAGTGTTGTTAATAATTTTCATTAACCGGCAAATAAACTGAATGGTTTCATTTTAAATCTAAGTGAAAAATGAAAATTAAACGGTATAAACCATCAAAATTAAAACAACGGCTTAAGCGATGTTAATATTCATCTAAATCGAAAGCACTTCTGAATTAAACTGTGTGAAATGAAATTTAAGAACTATAGTTTTATGCTGAGAGTATTGACGTGTTCGTTCTGCGGGAGCTCGAGGGAATATTTTTGAATATGGCAAAAACAAGAACTTAATCAATTTACTTTTAAAAAGATCGAATAACGTGCTGCGATCGAGATTAAAAAAGATGTCGCGTGCACCATAGGATATTTAATCTTAAACCACAGTTATAGGGCCCCATAATTTAGAACAACAATAACCGATTATAAAGTTTGTACAATATAAAATAATCATATATATTAAATCATTTCAATTTAAACTTGTAAATTTGCAATTTTAATTCCTACCACTAAATTAAAAAAAAAATGGGTTAATTGATTTACAAGTGTTTAATTTTTCCAAAAGCAAACACAAATTACACAAAAACGTTGTTTTGCTTCGCACTTCCAAAAAGTGCATTTATAGGTAAGAATTTCAAACCCGTGAAGGGACAGAAATTATAAATTCACAGTGAAAGAAATATGAAAGTCACAGTCTAAGAAATCATAAAGCTATAATTATAATAATTAATATGAATAAAAAATTTACAAAAAAATGACGTATAAATTCGGCCTATCGAAACTTTTAATTATGCAGAAATCATTCTGTTGTAGAATTCACTCTTGGTAAGGGTAACTAAAAGCCAACTATGCGTGGAAAGGTAGAATAGCATAATACCAAATAGTTCCTGCCCGCGTTTTTAAAATGTTTAGTTGTTAGGATGGATGGTTGCAGTTTTCAGTTAGTAAAAGGAAACATTCGCCTCTTTATAAAGTTTCTAATCATTAAATCTACATAAGTAAAAGTTTCGATAGGCCGAATTTATACGTCATTTTTTTGTAAATTTTTTATTCATATTAATGATTATAATTATAGCTTTATGATTTCTTAGACTGTGACTTTCATATTTCTTTCAATGTGAATTTATAATTTCTGTCCCTTCACGGGTTTGAAATTCTTACCTATAAATGCACTTTTTTGAAGTGCGAAGCAAAACAACGTTTTTGTATAATATATATATATGTAATATAAAAAAACAAATATAACATCATTGATTATTTTTTAGGACGCCGTCGCTTATCTCTAACAACCCTTCTCGATGGCGTCCGGTTATGCCCGCTTTCGTCATAAGGTAAACAAGTCGTTCTCTAGGTAGTGGCTTAGTTAGTATATCAGCTGTCATTTCTTCAGTTGGACAATATTGTGATGTATTTGTAACAAATAGCCACTGGTTGATTTACGGTCTTGGCGGTCTCCTGCCCAATCAGCGTCAACGTATTCTTTTGGGTCTATTTTCGGGTTGGACGAAAGTTTTAGAGTAAAATCCATTGATCCTTTGAGGTATCGCATTACTCTCTTCGTCGCGGTCCAGTCGCGTTCTCGTGGTTTGGCAACCCTTCTGCATAGTATCCCTAGGGCTGATGCGATATCTGGTCTGGATATGGTCGCTATATGAAGCAAGATTCCAATGGCCTTTCGATATTGAATGTTATTTGGTAACCTGTCCTCTTCTCCGTTCAATTGCTGATAGGCTAAGTCCATTGGCGTTTTGGATGGTTTTGCTTCTTGCATATTGAAATCTTGGAGCATATGCTTGATTTTTATAGTCTGATGTAGACAGAAACTGCCATCTTCTGATCTGACAATTTGGATACCGAGGTAGTGTGAAACTTCAACAAGGTTTTTGATCTCGAAGTGGTCGTTTAATTTTCTTGCCAATGCATGAATGAGTGCTTCCGTTTGATTGGTCACCAGTAAATCATCGACATAGAGTAACACATAGGTCCACGCCATATTTTTCTCCTGTCTGTTGTACAGGCATGGGCCAGCTTTACTCCTAGTAAACCCTTCGGTTATAAGTGCGTGATTCGCCTTTTGGTTCCAAGCTCTAGCTGACTGTTTTAGGCCGTATATATTGTGCTTTAATTTGCACACTTTGTCTTCGTGTCCAGGTTTTATGAATCCAGGGGGTTGCTCCATATACAAATCTTCCCCAATTTCTCCGTGGAGAAATGCGTTTTTACGTCGAAGTGATGAACGTGCATACTTCTTGCGGCTGCTATACTTAATAATACTCGAACTGTTTCGTATTTGACAACTGGTGCAAAAGTGTCATCATAGTCTACGATGAATTTCTGGGAGTATCCTTTTGCTACGAGTCGTCCTTTATACTTATGTATCTTCCCATCTTGATCGTATTTGATCTTTAATATCCATTTGCGGCCAATTGTATTCCGATTTTCTGGGAGCTGTACTAGTTCTCAAGTATTTCTATCCTGTAGGGATGTTATTTCTTCTTGCGCAATATTCCGTGCCATTATCACTCTTCATCGTGGTAACTTTCTCTCCTGTTTTCCGCTCCATCTGGTTTATGAAATCTCGAACTTTATCGAAAACCTCCCATTTGTGCTTCATGACTGCTACCTCGGTCCATCTTGTGAAATCATCAACAAAAGTTTTAAAATAAATACAACCAGAACCAGAACGAATAGCTGCCGGACCCCATACATCCGTGTGAACTAGTTGGAGTATCTTCGTGGTTCGCCTCTCTGAAATTGCTTTTCGATTTAGTTTCGTCATTTTCGTTTCATTGCAGACGTCACATTCCAATTTCTGATTTCTAAACTTTGGTAAATGTCGAACACAATCATTTTTGGACATTCTGATAATAGTCTGAGCGCTATGATGTCCTAGTCTACGATGCCAGAGAACTAAGTTCGATTTGTTGTTTTCAGCTAAGTGATTTTCGGCCTCTACTTCCTTATTTTCGGTTTCTGCAAAGTGAGGTATCTCTCCGGTATAAGGTTTGCCATACATACGATATAATCCTTGTTCCCCTTGGAATTGGTTAATCTTTTCTCCTTTGTCATTACGAATTATCACTTGCATCTTTCCACCAACCCAATGGTGTCCCGCTTTATCAGTCTGAAATCCGCTAATAAGATTTCTTCGCCTTTTAGGTGCATATCCAACATTGCGTAATATCAATACCCGAGTTTGTCCATCCACTTCATGTTCTATGGCTACATCACCCATTCCCGTGACTGTAAATGTTTAGTAGTACGAACGCATTTCCATAGGTTTAATTGATTTAAATCGAGTCATCCACTTACGATCATTGCAAAGGTGAGCACCTGCTCCAGAATCCCAAATCCATTCATTTGAGTTATTTTTCGTGTCACCTGAACTTGATACGGTTGAAATATCAAATTCTTGTTTCCCAATAGTTTTCAAAGTTTTTTTTGTTAGAATTCCCTATAGTATATTTCTTGGGTTTTCTACAGTACATTGCAATATGACCTATGTTCCCGCAATTATAGCAAGTTCTTGTAACTGTACGTTTTGGAGCTCTACTCCTGGATTCATCTTTCTTCGACGGTGCTTGTGTAACCATTATATCCGATGATGGTTCATTATCATCATGTCGAATTCTTAGTCGGTCAACTTCCGCCGTTATCGCATTTTTTACCTTATCTGATACGAAATCAGGATCCGACCATTGATATAAATTTAGTACCACCCCGTTATATTCGGGCGGTAAATCCCCAATCATCTGGTAAGAAATTTCTTTATCTGGCACAGTTGCACCTGCTTCAGCTAACGCCGCTGCTGATTCTTGAACTCTATTAAGGAAACATTCTATTCTTTCTCCGCGTTCCGGTTTGCATGTAATGAATCTTCGCCTCAACATTGCTATCCTCGCTCTTGTAGTTGGTTCATACGTAGTCTTCAATATTTCCCATGCCCTTGCCGGATCAGTTGCCGAACTAATAAGTCTTTTAATATCTCTTGATAAGGTAAGGTAAATGAATCCCAATGTCTTAGCCTTTTTCTCAGAAAAGATTGCTAGAAGAGTGTCATCAGTTGGAGTTGTTAATGTGGAATCTATGAACTTGTCTAGTCCATTTGCAGCCAATGCCATTTTTACGTCAACCTTCCAATCTACATAATTCGTTCCATCCAATTTCGGAAACGAAAATATATCTTCTCCTTTTTCCGCCATTTTTGTAAGGCTTCTTTTCCACCGTTTATAATTAAGCCTTGTCTCTGTCGCTTACGAGACTCTTAATCTTTGTTGAACTTTACATTGATTTGTTGAATCCAATCTATTCATTATCAACGAAATACTTTTAAAACTTAACTAATTCATTTAAAAGGTGACAAAATAAAACGTGACTATATTTATGAACTTTATTAAGAACATGTTATTTTATCATACAATAAAATGGCAGACGACCTTTTAGTCAATAGGTTAGGAAATAAGCTAAGATTAGTTAAACTGAACGAACTGGTACAATATAGGAAATAACTTAACAGATGGTATGAAGCGAAACCTCGGGCAGTAAAGCTTCGGTCGAATATTAAATTAATTCAAATTGAATTGTACTGTGTTACCGAAAATTGTAATTTTCAGGAAAACTTTGCAAACTGAAATATGCTTAAGAATTTAACTTTTTTCTGTTATGGTGTGGCTATTTATGCACTTTAATGCCACTGCGATCGTAAGTTGTACGTAATTCATAGTACTACAATGTTATTAAAATAAAAAACCCATTGAAAATATGCTAATAAAGATTGAAAAAAATAAAAATTGCAGTTTTTCATATAAGATTTATATTTCTTGATTCAAAATAATATCTTCGTTGCATCTCTAAATAGATAATCAAATGTTTGGTTGGGTTTTATTCTTGTTTTAAAGCAATTTCTTAAAGCACTCATTATTTTGAAACCCATCGTTTTGGTTTTATTCAAAATGAAAATAAAATTATAAAAGGTTTGAGAGTATAAATAAGAAGAAACTAGACCTACGTCTATATTGAAATTGAAGTTCCAATTTTTAATTAAGTTTATTCTCTAATAATTATGGAAAAAAGCTAAATCAATTGATTCTTCGTGAAAGCTTGATGCTGGACTTACGTAAGCATCGAATTCAGTTGATTCGCAGGTTCATTTTCCATCATTCAAATATTCATCGTCGCTTAAGTTTTGCGTCATTTATTCGAGTGTCTCTCAAAGCAGAGCTGGGATTATCTTTTATGAAAGTGTATGATTACATTCGTGATCGTTTCAAGGGGATTATTGTCTTTCATCTTCTTAGTGTTTATTTTCATACCAAAGATTAAAATTTGGGACCCAACCTGCAATTCTGGATTCAGTTTAGCTGACTATAAAAACACTGCCTATCAAAAGCCAGTATGCGTAGATATTAAAATCATTATCTTAACATTATTAAAATGTAAATGCTTACCACATATTTTCACGTGTTTAATGTTTTCATATTTTATTTTAAAGCATGAATCCAATTTGGCTCGGTTTACCGAGGTCCTATTTTTACACTTTTTTTAAATAAACTGGATAAGATAAAATTGAACTCTTCTTTGTTTGCCCGCAACAACGCAAAAAATAACCATTTTCGCCAAAAATTAATCTACTTTAGCTTTAGGAAGTTAAATTAAAATCTAAACATGTAGTCTAAAAACAGGCCTGAAATGGCTCCAAAATATCTGTTGGTCATTGAGACGTGATTTTTGAAATGCTGATGTGACGTCATAGTCACGTTACTTCTTTTAGACCTACTAAGTGTCAGTCTGTTATGAAAAAATTCTCTAATACTCTTTATTTTTGCGATGTGATTCCGAATATAAATTCAAAAGATGTTCCAATTTTAGTTCAAAGTTTCGCTTTAAAATATACACGTTATTTGTATATTAATATGTAAAATATATTTACGAGAACTTTCAAAATTTGATAAATTGAGGTAAGTACACCTTTAGCAGTACTAAAAAATGGTAGCACTGCTAAAAGCTGGTCTTTTCTGACTGGCCAGATTGGTCATTTCCCAAAAGTTTCAACCTAGGCTAGATATTATAAAAATGATTTATATTTAACGAGCAGTTAAGGAATATTAATTCCATTGTTTTCCATTTTAATTATGCAGTTTTTTTCCTTTAAGTAATCTGTTATAATCAAAAAGAAATATTTTTAGAGAAAATTTCGATGCTGTTTACACATTGGGATAACGAAGATAAATAACTTGTTAATTTTATTGGATTAGAAGTGCGTAGAAATATTACAATTCATCATCGATGCTATTTAATTTAGTTAACGATAAGGAATTTTCATATAAAAGTTTAAAATATTTCATATAAAAGTTTAAAATTTTTCATATAAAACTTTAAAATTTTTCATATAAAATCATGTTTTTCATTACTGACCGACAAAAACACAACAGGCATAAGCCTCCCTTTTTTATCCTATTCTTGTTGGTGGTTTTCTAGTTTTATTACTGACAGTCTAAAACCAAAATACTATAAGCTCCCTTTTAACCCCGTTCGCGAAGAAAACGTATTATCGCTTGCGCGACGACCTTTTACCTCTCCGAGTGAACTTTAGTTCACGGAGAGGTTCTGTCCTGATCGTGTGTGTGTGTGTCCGTCGTTCGCGGTGTTCGCAATTACGTCATCGCAAGAAAATTCTGTTTTAGTTCACCACTCTTCTCATAGGTGGCGGCACAATTTCCAAATTCTGAAATTTCCCATTTAAATAAAACGTCTCACAGGTGGTCTCCCTCCCAGTTACTGTCCGCGCTCGTCGCTTGCTAGCTTTTGGGATAACCATGCGAACGCTCTAACGACTTTGCTATAAGCACTTGTTGGAATTTTAGATAAAAACCTCTTAAATCTGGAAGGGGTGCACTACGGAAGCCAGGCCGTGTTATAGTAGCGTCGCGTATATGCTTTATATGTATACAATTAAATTAAAAATTTTAATTATACATTATAAATTTAAATTTACATTATAAAATAAAATATTACTAGTCTTAAACGATCATAATATAATATTCAAATTTAATTATATTTATTAAATAAATTTGACGTTAACTTTTTGTCACTAGGTGACGTTAGATTAGTAGGAAGTAGGACTACAGCAGTATAACGAAATAAAGGCGTACGGTTTTTTTAAAAACTTTAATTATGCTTGATTTATATTATATAATAATTAGTTCTAGTCCTCTCTTAAAAAAACAAATTTAATTATATTTTGTAAATTAACTTTCTATCTGTAGGCATGGAATAATTAGTAGCTTATGCTGTAGATGACACTAGTTTCCCTCGAACTCGGCTGAAAGCTTACCTTAATACCTTTCAGTCAAGGAAAGTCAAACTCATTTAGTCATTTCCTATAATTTGTTTAATCACATCATTCTCTTTAATTCAGTCTTAGGTTTAAATTAATTAATAATAAATAATCTAGAAATTCAGTTGTGTTTATTCTTGTAAAATCCATTTCAACCACAATTTGTTTAATCATAGTTAATTTGATTCTATCATCATTACATTTAATTTAGTCCTATAGCTTGAAAATAATTTAATTTATTGTTTTAATTTTGGTTAGAATAATTTTAATTTAAGATAAACTTCAACTATTATGTATCTGTAAAATAACAGAGGCTCGAAAATTAAGGTAGTGGTATGGCGCGTCCGTGCTTGCACGGAGCGTGGGGGTCTCTTCGTAGAATATTCGACTCTTTCGAGAGAGTGAAAATAAAACTAAACATGAAACTGAATGCGTCGCTATTATTATTATTAAGAAATTTATTTTATAGTTATTTTAATACGATTTTTTCGTATCATTTATGATTAATAAAATAGTATTAGTCTTCTTCTATCATAATATCATATTTAAATTTAATCTTATTTTGTAAATAAATATGATGTAAACGTTCTACCAACAGGTGACACTAGTTTCATCGTGTAAATAGTGTAGCGACAAAAGTAACCTTATAGCAAGAAGTGTGCCACTCCTCTTTCTTACTTTAACCCAAAAACTATAAAATAAATTTTTAACATCGTCTACCTGGTTTCATTAGTTTTCTTGTTTAGCATTGTTATTTTAATACGATTTTTTCGTGTCAGTTATGCTTAATAAAATAGTATTAGTCAAGGTCTGACATATACTATAAAAATAGTTTCCGGTAGATAGGAGGTAAATTACGCCTCTTACGGCTGATCCCACTCAAAGTATAATCATACCTATTATAAAATCAATTTTTAACATCGACTACCTGGTTTCATTAGTTTTCTTAATTACAATTAGACTTGGGACGAGGAGAGGTAAAATTTTGGTTTCCCAACTTGTTTTTTTGCTGTATTGTGAAGATATAACAAGTTTTTTACCTCTATCATTACAAGCCTCCGTGGACTAGAGCTAGGGCGTCCGTCAATCGATCGCAAAAGTTATGCGGCATCGAGCGCAGTCAGTGGCTGGGTGGGAGACCCCGAAAAAGCATATATATTAAATACATGTTTATTTTTATATACTGATTGGGACATCACGTCGTGACGTCTGATGTATAAGAAACGAATGTTTTATCGATACGATGACGTTTTTCGTCATTTCTGGGACACCGACTTCAGACTTCAGACTACCAGCACGACTCAAAACACTAGCTAGACCATGTACAGGTACTTGGGTCTAGCTAAAAATGACAGAATCTCATTCAACCGAATTTGCATTCGACCGATAACCAAACGATAAAATATATTATTTTTTATTTAAAAACGAATAAATATAAATCCGATGCATTAAAATACCTTTGAAAGTAATCCCAAATAGGTTTGGCAAAAAATACAATTTATCTAAAATTGAAAAGCAAGTTGATTTTATTAGAGACCCCACGGTTTGTACCCATTTCGCCCAAATATTTCTATTCCCATGTCGCCCAAGACATTTTTAGCCCAAAATAATCCATTTGCATTTCGCTCAATCCTACTTCACCCAAACGTATTATCATTTGGCTCAAAATTATCGATTCCCAGTTCGCCAAAACTAAAAATTCCTTGTTATAATTCGCCCAGTCCCACTTCGCCCAATCGTTTTATCAGTTAGCCAAGATCTATCTATTCCCCTTTCGCCCAACCTAAAAATTCCTCTTGCAGAGTCACCTAAAATTATTGGGTTGGGTTAGGTTAAGTAATGTTGGGTTGGGTTAGGTTACCAAAACTTATGAAGTAAATTGTTCTTTAGATTGCGTTGGGTTTGGTTAGGCTGGGTAAGGTGCGGCTGGGTTAGGTTATATTAGGTTAGGTTATATTAGGTAGGTTGGGCTGGGTTGGGTTAGGTTACCAAAACTAATAAAGTTAATTGTTCTTTAGATTGGGTAGGGTTAGGTTACCAACACTAATAAAACGAATTTTTCTTTAGATACATCTAGAAGTGCGTGCATAAATAATTAAAACCGATCAAGAGGAAATATTTGGTGAAGGCATATGCCTTGATAGTGGATTCCAGGGCGAAATAAGAATTGGACAAAAATTGAAATTAGGCGCAATGTGATTATGCGAGATGAGAATTAGGGGAAATGGATAGTAGGCCAAATGGGACTTGGGCGAAATGGGAATTGGGATATATGGATTGTGAATTGGCCAGTTTGGATTGGTCCAATTTAGATTGAGCGAAATGGACTTGGGCCAATCCCGGTAGAACCGTCAGCCGCAGGTTTATACCACAATATTAAAATTAGAGAAAGCCTCATAACTGGGTATATTTTAGTAGACTGCAAGATGACTCATATTTATGATATTCAGATATTTTCAAACAAAGGGTTTCAATGGGCACTCAACTCCAAATGAAGGCTAGCCTAAAATATAGCGAAGAAATTCAATGCATCCAGCCCATTTTCCGGGTAAATGTTTGATTGATTTTGGGATTTACTGGTGGACTAGGCATATTTGGGAATCCATAAAAAACAGTTTGTAAGAATAATTTGTAAATTCAAAATAACCCAAAAGGTTTACGATTCAAATATCCGCAAATTTGACCTATCAAAACAAAACTGCTTCAAATGTTTCTTATAAACATATCAATTTACGACACTTTAAAGAATTAGCGTAATGAAGGAAATAAAAAAAATCACTAATCATGTGTCTTAGATCGAACCCATTTTAGAATTATTACTCACAGCTCTTGCCTCTATAACACCCAGTTATAAGGACAAACTGGGATCGGACCAATATGATCATTTGGGTAATAATTTGCACTAAAAAATCCGTGCAATCTAAATTACCAAATTATTATTTTTTTCTTTTCTCTTTGCACATTTGAAAGAAAAGAGTGTATCTATACTACCGGTAGGAGTGAAATCAAGAATTCGACAAAATCACCGGATGTATACTTTGATACTTGTTACGGGTATTTGAAAAGATTACTTCCGAAATTTTGTTGTTAATATGAATGATTTTAGGGAAATATTAAGCAAAACGTAAGAACGTTTTATGGAAATTTGATGAAATATTTAAATGAAATATTTGGGAGACTTTAGGGATCCAACCAATGCGATCTATTGTTTAGGATATGGTTTTTTTGGTATGTCCCCATTTCGCCCAAAATATTTCGCCCAAAATGATCTATTCCCATTTCGCCCAAGGCATTTTTTGCCCAAAATTATCTATTCCCATTTCGCCCAATCCTACTTTGCCCAATCGCTTTATCATTTGGCCCTAAATTATCTCTTCCCATTTTGCCCAAACTAAAAATTCCTTTTCTCAATTCGCCCAATCCCAATTTGCCCAATCGTTTTATCAGTTAGCCTAGAATTATCTATTCCCATTTCGCCCAACCCAAAAATTTCTCTTCCCTTTTCGCCTAAAACGATTAAAGCTTAAATCTTTTAAAATTTAAAGTCTTAGTAGGCCAAAAAAGTGACTTTTATTTAATTTAGGTTAGGTTAGGTTAGGTTAGGTTGGGGGAAAAAAGTGGAAAAATGTGACTTGGGCAAAATGAGATTGGTCCAAATCACAATTGGGCGAAACGAGATTGGGCGAGAAGACATTAGGCCAAATGGGAATTGGGCCAAATGGGAATTGGGCCAACGGGAATTGGGCGAAAAGAAATTGGGCGAAAAGAAATTGGGCCAAATGGGATTTGGGCGAAAAGAAATTGGGCGAAATGGGAATTGGGCGAAATGAAATTGTGCGAAAAGAAACTGGGCGAAATGGGAATTGGGCGAAATGAAATTGGGCGAAAATAAATTGGGCGAAATGGGGGTAGACCGTTTTTTTTATATAAATAAGCCAAAAATGATTACAACAGAAAGAAAGTGGAATACGCCTGCCTAACCCAAACATTTGAATTTAAATAGTTAATATTAATATAAAGCATTAAAAATTTAGAAAGCTTTTTTTAAAATAATGTGTATTTTACCGTATTTTAAATAAGATAAATCCATTCACTCGAATGGTAATCGGTCGAATACGAGACAAAGATCAACGCAATCGTTTTGGATTTAATTGGATGAACAAATATCGCGGGGATTTCATCCTCAACTCTCTGATGGAACACTGCCTTCTCTAATACTTGGCCTCGAAATACCAGATACAAGTTTTTTATTTTGGTCATTTTCAATTTGCAAGTTGTCCGAGATAGATGTCACTTTCCTGAGGAATCTTTCTGGGGATTACGTAAGGAATAAGCAATCGCGAGGCTCGCTTCGCCAAGATCGAATTAGATAAGGCTCTATCGAAGTATGATCGTAGAACCCATAGTGACATCTAGGTGGTAATACAAAGATCTTGAGTAAATTTATGATTTGATTTAGAAATTGTTAATTTTAAATATAAATATTGTAAAAATCACTGTTAAATTATTTAACACTTAAAATAAATCCCAATTCTTACAATTCTTTATGAATTTTCCGACTACATTTGAATTTTACGCAACTTTTTTATCCTCAAGAAAGTGACATCTAACGATATTTTTTAAATCGGTACCTCCGCCCCATTTTTTTCACTAAGGATATGCCTAGTATTGGTGAAGGCAGTGTATGGAAACTATAGTTAATATCAAGAATATATTTAATACGAGAATATTGAAGCGCTATACCTTTGTATGCACGCTAGTCACAATAGGGTGGAGCCTATGGGTGTCTTACGCCGCCCCTCCTGTCACGTGCGCAAGAAGTGGTTAACGGTTTTCTACGATAAGTGCGGGAGGATATCAGGCTTCGCGGATGGAGGCGCTGGCATCAGAGCTAACTGAGTGTCTCGGACCTCGAAAGCTCGTGAGAGGGTTAGAATAATATCATATAAATACGTCAAATATAGCAAGCTCCTCCCATTTCTGAATAGCGTTATACTGGAGCTAGAGGTCAGGTTTGAACAAGATTATCCACAAATATTTGGTTTATCCGAGGGGCCAGACATTTGAAAAAATCCCGTACACTTCTGACGAAAACCGAAACAAAATCCGAAATCCAGCAACAAATCCGACATGGATTTAGGATTTTTTAAAAATCCAAAGAATTTCTTCAAAATTACGAAATCCGAAAATGAATCGCGAAATTCGACAAGAAATCAAGAGATCCGTGAAGAATTTGAAATCCGACTAGAAATCAAGAAATCTGATAAAAAAATCAAGAAATCCCGCAAAAAATCGTGAAATCCGAAATTAAAATCAAGAAATCCGGCAAGAAACCCAGCAAAAAAATCAAGAAATCCAATATCCGGGAAGATTTTGAAATCCGAGACAAAATCCTGAAATCCGGCAAAAAATCACGACATCCAACATTTCAAAATCCCGTACTAACTTTTAATAAATTTCCGACCCCTCTTGTTAGTCAGTTAATAATAAAAAATGATCGGTAAATTATTCGCGATTACATTGCATTTATCATACACTGCCCGTGGATAATGCCAAAATATGAATAAAGATAAAACAAACAAATTTTCTTATCCAAACCCCGACCTCTAACTGGAGCAATAGCGTACGATTCAATATTCTTGTTACCTCCCCGACTGAGCTTTAGTCCAGGGGGAGGTTTTACACTGGTCGTGTCTCTGTGTGTGTGTGTGTTTGTCTGTCACTTCCTGTGTAAGCGGATATCCTATGTAAGGGGATATCACGTGACCTAGCTCGTGGATCCAAAAGTCTAGAGACATCATACCAGCTTATCGTTCAATTCCGTTTAACGGGAACTACCTCCTTTAAGCGTGGCAGCCACATCAAGTTTCTAGTGTCGTGCAATGATATACAACAGGACGTCTCCAACTGCATATTATCACCTTCCATCATCCACTTTTACGGTCGAAGCTCGATCCTGGACAGTTGAAGGCGATTATACGCAATGCGACGTCTCCCACTGTTATAATCACCTCCGACCATCCCCACACCAAGGTCCAACCTCCAGTTTCCGATCTCAGCTGGCCATATTAGCGAGGCGTCCCTCACTAATATTGTCAACATCAACCTTCCACACCACTCAACTCCTCCCTCTACGGGTCTTTGTGGTGCAGTCACCGAATGACTAGGGTTACGATAAACGTCTAGACGTTGAGAAGGGGGGGGGGTGTGCCCCCAACTCTTCTCGGTTACTCGCTCGATGAATAAAGGTCCGCGAAAGCTAACCTAACTATTTCGGCCTTCCGCCGCGGTATCTTTTAGTGAATTGAAGCGAATGATGCATTTATATTTTAATTTAAAATAATAATATTGTTTAACTGTGTCTAATTAAAAACGAAGCTGAAAAAGCAATTTAAAATTCGAGATAGTTTAGAAGATATTTAAGAAAATGTTCAAAAATTTAAAGAAATGTGACCGTTTAATACCAGCTTGAGTTTGCAGCACGCGCTAATCTATTTTCCATATATATTCATTTAGTCAAAAAAGCAAAGTTATAGCGGGTTGTGTAGGCTTAGGCTTGCTGCAAACTTCGGGTGGATTCAAGAATCTAAATAAAGGTGCGTTTGCACGGCTATCCAAGATCCTAACGTCCACTGATCCCGAAATCGAATTAATACAGACAAAGTACTTTGATAAGACTTCTTTCTGGTACGAGAGTATCTCTAGTTAAACATAGATTTAAATTATGAAATATTGATAAAATATATGAACTAATAGAAAGTAAGGTGCTGAATTGGTTACAAAAGGGGGAAATCAAAAGCTTAGCCGAGCGTTATTAATTGCTTCAAAATGGTAAACAAAAATTTTATTTCTAAAACAGTAGAATGATAAGGAATATCCATTGAATTCGAGTTAATAGAGAGAAGGTATAGTTTATTGAGTACGAGTGCATCTCTTGGTTAAACAAAGGTTTCAATAACGAAAGATTGATAAAGTATATGAAGTAATAGAGAGAAAGGTGGCTGAAGGGGTTACGCAAAGGTTAAAACATAAACCTAGCCTAGCTTTATTAAGTGGTTCTAAATTGATGAACAAAAATTTAATTTATGAAACAGTAGATAAGCTATTTTTAATGGTATTTTTTATCGATAACTGAAAATTCCATTCAATGGGTTCTTCAGCCCTTAAAATTTGGCTATTATATTATATCATGAGTACCCCATTAAATTCACCTTAATTTACTTAATTATCCCTCTAATCAGCCGATCCCGAAAACTAGTTAAGCCTTAGCTCGGGATATTTGTAATATTTTAGGTAAGGCTAGGTTAAGTTAGTTATTTCCTCGAATTACCCCATCCTTCCAGCTATTTAGTCCCTCGGGCTACCCATTCCTTCATTTTATCTTTAAGTTAAGGTTAAATTAGGTTAATTAATCCCTGGAAATAGCCCATCTCTCCAACTAGGTAATCCCTAGCTCGGGCTAACAAGTGCCTCTTGTAATATTTTAAGTAAGATTAAGTTGGGCTAGTTAGTCTCTTGAACTAGCCCGTGCCTATTTTACTGCTTTAGGTAAGGCTAGATTAGTTAATCTCGGTCTTTCGAGATTTGTACCAGGCTCTTAATTACGTATAGATTTAAGCCTCGTTTAAACGTTATAATTTTCATTCAGCATTAGTAAGAATTAAGATCCAAAAGACCTATAAAGCAAAACAGTGAAATGTGGAAAAGATGTATATTTTTGGTAAAAAAGGGACAGAAATTATAAAAAAAAAGGTTGCTTCGCACCCTTAAAAAGGGCCCTCATCTTTTTTGAATCAAACCCGTGAAGGGACACAAATTAATTGTTAGAGAAAGATAAATTTAATATGTTTTAAATTATAGGTTGTATAGTTAAATATTTTTTAAAAAACGGTTAGAGAAAGATAAATTTAATATGTTTTAAATTATAGGTTGTATAGTTAAATATTTTTTAAAAAACGGGTAAAGACGACCTAGGTCGTCTTTACCGGTTTTTTGGGATATATTTAATAATAATAAAAAAATCTTTGGAGTAGTTGTTCGCGTCGCTCCCGGCGCCAACTCTATTTGGCCCCCGAATTCGGGCCTTTGGAAAGTCGCCCGCGCTCTTCTTCACGTATTACTTCGGAGATGGCTACCGCGGCGGATATAGCTGCCGCTGTCACTGCAGCGTTAACCTCCCTGTCACTGAAGCAGGACCTACCGAAATTCAACCCGGCCAACACCGACATTAACGACTGGCTCGAAATATTCAAGCAGACTACTCCCGCAGGCGATCGCGTGGCGTGCCTCGCCAAAGTACTTCAGGGGACCGCCCTCACTTGGCTCGCCCTGCAACTCCGCGACCCTACCTCTACCAACCGGAATTGGACTTCCTCGGAAACCGCTCTCAAAACGGAATTTGGCCGCTCCTCCCGAGCGCTATTCAACGAGTTACTGTCCCGCCAGCAGAAACCTGGCGAAGATTCCATAACCTACTACCGCGATGTTCTGGTCCTATGTTCCCTGGCCAACCCCACCATGTCCGAGCAAGAAAAAATCAACCACCTCCTTCGCGGCCTCGCCCAGACCACTCGTGACAAAATGATCTTGATGGAACCGGCCTCAACAACAGAGTTTCTGGCGAAACTTCAACTTCTGACCAGCATCACCAGTTCCACACCAGCCCCCGCTGTCACTTCATCCAGTGATAGCCGTATCTTGGACCTCCTCGCCACCGTGCTGAAGAACCAGTCCATCCCGGCTCAAGCCGTTTCATCGCCGTCCACTTCAGCCCCTCTGCTCTATACCCAATCTTCACACAATGATTACGACTCTCTTCGTACCGAAGTCCTCGGGCTTCAACGTGACGTCGACGAGATCCGTCAACTCCTGCGCCGCCGCGACACAAGTCCTGGTATACGATGTTTTACTTGTGGCTCTCCCAACCACATCGCCACTTACTGCCAGACTCCCCGCGAATCACGCGGCCAAGATCGTTCCCGCCCGCAATACACCGAGCGCCGTGACCACTATCGGCCACCGTCAAGCGAACGCCGGGATAGCAACCAGGGCACCCCTGCCTATCGCAACAACCATCGGGACCCGTATCGACCACCTTCGACCGATCGTCGTGGGCGCAATGGCTCCCCCTGGCGGGGTCGAGGTAATTCACCATATCCCAATCGACAATCGCGAAACGAGAGTCGACGACCGCAGTAGGAGAACGCAGGCCGTCTAACCACATCATCCCTCTCCTACTCAGCTCCACCGACAAACTAATCTCTATCCGGGCCTCATTGCAAAATGTCCCCATCAACGTCATCATCGATTCGGGGAGCACCAAAAATATAGCCAGCTCGAACATTTGCCATAAACTCGGCATCTTGATTCACCCGGCGGCTCACATTCAACTTCGGGTAGCGAATGGATCCCTCATTAAACCACTTGGGATTGCCAATCTTCCCCTTACCATAGGCTCCAAGATCTACGATATCGACGCATTAGTCATCGACAACTTCAACCACACTCTCTTACTTGGTTTGGAGTTCTGTTCTACCCAGGGGGTAGTTATCAGCTTCCAGACTCGTACTATCAGCCTCCACGAGTTTACACACGCTCTCCCTGATCACATTTTCGACCACGCCTTCAAGATCCGCAACGCCACAGACACCACAATTCCACCAGAAACTGAATTGGCACTAGAAGTTTTTTACCCGAACGCCTCCGACACGCTTCTGATTGAGGCCGCCGACAACGCCTTCGAACGTTTTGGAGTACTCATCTGCAAAACTCTAACAAATTTCACAAGGGGTACGGCTCTTATCCGCGTGGCTAACCCACACCATCGTGAAATTTTCATCCCTCGTCACGCACACATCGCCACGGCACACGAAATCTTAGACCTCCACCTTATAGAGGGTACCTCTGACCCGACGACGACCACTACCCTCCCCGATGATTTGGACATTGGCAACCAACTCTCGGACTTAAGACTCACAACAATTGCGTCACCTCCTTCAGAAACATGCCTCTGTGTTCTCTCGTCACGAGTCGGACCTCGGCCGGACTTCATTCATCACGCACAATATCTGTACTGGTGACGCCGCCCCAGTTCGATCACAGCCATACCGGAAATCCATTACAGAGCGCGAGATCCTTAAAAAAGAAGTGTCGAAACTCTTCAAGGCCAACATTATTCGGGAGTCATGCAGTCCTTGGGCCGCCCCAGTAATCCTGGTAAAAAAGAGAGACGGCTCCTGGCGCTTCTGCGTCGACTGGCGAAAATTAAACAAAGTGACTAAAAAGGACGTCTACCCTCTACCCCGCATTGACGACGCTCTGGACAAATTAGCCGGCTCAAAGCTGTTTACCACTCTCGACCTCGCATCCGGTTACTTTCAGGTCGAGGTGGCCGAGAAGGACAAAGAAAAAACTGCGTTCGTCACCCCTGACGGACAATACGAATTCAATGTCCTGGGTATGGGCCTCTGCAACGCCCCGGGAACCTTCCAAAGACTCATGTATAGAGCACTCGGTGGTCTTATGTGGAAAGTGGCAGTTGCCTATCTGGACGACATTGTCATCTTCTCCGCCACACTCCCAGAGCACCTGGTTCACCTCGATCAAGTCTTGACTTGCTTGCGTCAGGCCCACCTCAAGATTAAACCTAGTAAATGCTCGTTTGCTAAAACTCGGATCAAGTTTCTGTGCCATATCATCGATGGGGAAGGTATCTCACCCGACCCTAAAAATCTTGCTGCCGTCGAACATTTCCCACCACCGAAAACTATCCGTCAAGTACAGCAGTTCCTCGGCTTGGCTGGCTACTACCGCCGTTTCGTGAAAGGATTAGCACAAATCGCAAAACCTCTCTTCCATCTCACGAAGCAGGATGTACCATTCCTATGGACAACAGAAACTGAATCAGCCTTTCGAACTCTTCGCACCTGCCTGATCACCCAACCGATCATTCAACATCCTCAATGGGATCAACCATTTGAAATATTCACGGACGCATCTGCCTACGGTATCGGCGCTATCCTAAAACAACGAATAAACCACCGTGAACACGTCATCGGCTATTCTAGCCGATTATTGAACGCAGCGGAACAAAACTATAGCCCTACAGAGCGCGAGTGCTTGGCTATCGTTTACGGTGTGCAAAAATTCCGTCCGTATATCTATGGCCGGCCAGTCACCATCGTCACAGACCACCACGGACTCTGCTGGTTGACATCCGTCAAGAACCCAAATGGCCGCCTTGCCCGTTGGTCATTGACACTTCAGGAGTTCGACCCAATAATTAAACACAAAGACGGTCGCCGTCATTTGGACGCCGACGCCCTCTCACGAGCCCCGCATGAGCCACCTCCAGATATCACCGACACTCTCCTCGTGACGACTACCACACCGTTCCTCAACAACATCCCTTCACCGGTCAAACGGCTCGATACTTTTGACATACCGGCCCTCCAGAGACAAGATCCGTATCTGCACAAACTAATTACGTATTTTGAGGATCCGGATGGACCCAGCAACAGGAGCCTTCGCCGAGCCTCCGCCTGCTTTGATTTCCGTAACGACCTTCTCTATCGCCGCGTCTACACTTCCACCGGCATTCACCACGCCCTCGCTGCCCCGAAAGAGATGCGTTCTGCCATATTATACGCTCTCCACGACGATGTCCAGACTGGTCACCCGGGATTGCACCGAACATGGGACCGTATTCGCACCCGCTTCTGGTGGCCAAAAATGATGTCGCATGTCAATAACTACGTGTCGTCCTGTATGGCCTGTCAACGTCACAAAAACTACCCATTCAAACCTCCTGGCTTTCTACAGCCCATCCCGCCTACCACCAAACCATTCCAACAGATCGGAATCGACAAACTGGGTCCCTTCCCGGTGTCTCACGATGGCAACGTACATATCATAGTCTGCACCGACTGTTGCTCAAGGATGGTTGTCGCCGCCGCAGTACCACGCGGTACCGCCGACGAAACTGCACGGTTCCTCGTTAACCAGGTTATACTCAAATATGGGGCTCCTCGTGACCTCATCTCGGACATGGGTACAGAATTTCTGAATAAAACGGTCGGCGAAATCACCAGGCTCTTCAGCACCCACCACCATCGAACGACGGCGTACCACCCTCGCACCAACGGCCTCGTGGAACGCTTCAATAAAACACTGGCTGGGATGATCTCACAGTACGTCTCAGAAGATCATAAGGACTGGGATCGTTTTCTGCCGTATCTCGTATTTGCGTACAACACCTCCGTCCATGAAACCACCGGATACTCTCCATTTTTCCTGCTACATGGGTATGACGCCGATTTGATGTTGGACGCCGCCTTGAACCTTCCTTCAATTCGGCCTGGAAAACATCACGTACGCCCACCGGGCCCGGGATATTGCAGCAGAACGCCACGCCATATCTCAAGCAAAAAGCAAGGTTCGATTCGATACTAGCCGACGGGCCGTTCCATTTGGGGAAGGAGACCTTGTCTTTATTCAGACCACCCGCCGTATCCCAGGACGTAGCGAAAAGTTACTTCACCAATACAGCGGACCCTACCGGATCATCCGTCAAACCGCTCCCAATAATTTCGAGATCACCGACTCTACAGGGAAAAAATCTGACATCGTATCGGCTGAAAGAATGAAACCCTATCACCCGCGTACGGATTTCTGGGATGGTATTCCATCTCCCCTGCCTCGACAAGTAGCCTTTCACTCCATTATCGACACCTGCGCCTTCTCTCCTCGTGACCCCCCTCCGCCCTTTTTATCCCTCCCACCACGACGCCCTCTACTACACATCAACCCTCCTCCCCGACCCCCCGCCGATCTTCTCGGACTCGGCGAAGACCCGACCGATATTTTTTCCCTATATAAGACTCCAAAATCCCACTCTTCCCTCATTCTCAGTTCTTCGCTTGACCACACCACTCCTTCCTAAAAGATCAACGATGCCTTCCAAGACTCGCACACGCCAACGCCGCCTAAACTACGCTGCCAGACTACGGGACCTCCAGCTTCTCGACCCACTTCATCCCGGCCTGGTATCACAACACACCCGTCGAGAACGAAGACGTCTCCGTCGCCAGACCACCACGCTCAGTCACTCAGCCATCAACACCTCTACCCAGTCCATCACTGGTCCAGTGCTGTCAACGAATCCAGTCGAAGTCACCGCAACTCAGACTCATGTTAATACACTGGTCTCTCCACATCACACGCTGTCCGCCGTCATCGTCGATCACCACCTCCAGCTCGTTCGCGCTTCCACGACCGCATCCATTTTTTCCTACCCATCAGCCTTTCTCGATAACCTTCTATCAGAAGGCCCTACGGTCCCATCCATCAGCACATCCACTGACGATGACATTTTTGGCTTCGAAATCATCCTGATTCCCTGCTTCTACGATCAACACTGGAGTTTGCTCTGCTTCGACCTCTCTACCCACTCCATCGCCCACCTCGATCCTCTTCGGGCCGCTGATCTGCACCTCATCTCCATAGTACAAGCATACTTAGCCCACGAAGCACGCTTACACGGAATTTTGGACCTCGATGTTGACGACTTCCGAATCACCGATCCTTTTATGACGCCAGCACCTCCTCAGACTGACGGCGGCTACCATATCTTGGAATACGCCCATCGCATCGTCAACCACCAGGCATTGGATTTCAACCCGTCCGACATCCGAACCCATATAACCATTAATCTTTAATTATATGTATATATTTCACTCAAACTTGTATATTGTGCATTTTTGTTTCCTATCGACGGGACGGCTCTTACTTTTGAGGGGAGCTGTTACACTAGCTCCGGACAGACGAGAGAAACCCCCCATTAGCCCGTCACATGTTTTCCTTCCCCGCTAGCGCCACGACACGGGGGGTATGCCCCAAAGTATAAAAGGGGCCTGTCAAAGCTATAGCAGCATCATTCTCTCCCTGTGGACTGACGCTGAATAAGCGGAGCCACTAACAAGGAATAGAAGAGGTCGCCAGCTGTAAAAGCTAGCCCTCAACAGAATTCCGATTGCCCCTGCGATTATCCGCATATCTCTCGTCCAAACCGGAACCACGATAGTTAATAAACTTATGTCCATTTTATGAATAAAGTATTTTATAAAGTACGCTAATTCCTACGTAACAATATCATCAAAATATAAATGAATTGAATTCATATTCGATTTAGCGTCGTGTATTATTAATTTGTTGTAGCAATAGTTTGTCACAATGTCACATTTGTTATTATAAGCTGCTATTCTTTGATTTATGGAAAGGGGAAAACCGTCCAAGCCCGACCCGGCCCGAATTTTGAAATCAAAATTAAAGCCCGACCGGGCCCGGCCCGTCTAAATAAAAAAATTATAAAGCCCGGCCCGGCCCGGCCCGGTAAATTTCAAAATTTTAAAAGCCCTACCCGGCCCGGCCCGATGAATTTTTCAAACATGGAAAGCCCGGCCCGGTCCGGCCCGTGCAGGTCTCTAACATAAACAGCGTTGTGAAATATATAATAAAATTATAAGAAGCAACCTCCACCGAAAGACTGTAAATGTACTTTGTACACGGTAGTGACATCTATATTACCACATTATTTGATACGCATTAAAATTACTTTTAAATATCACGTTAATTACTCGGAGATCCCTAACGATTTTAATAAAAAAAATTATTCATACTTTTGTAAAATAAGTAATGATTTGGCTTATCGCGATAATTTTCGCGATAGAGGGCGGTATATACAAATTTAACATTTTGAGTGGGTTCAAACCCCTATGGATGAGTCTAACTTATGGTAATTATTATTCTTAAGATTTAATATATTAGTAAGACATTAATAAGATTAAAAAGAAATTAGCAATGAGATCAGAGACGCTTGAAACTGCCATAGTCTGAATTAACGATCAGAGATCGGATAGAAATGGGAATGAAAACACGTAAATAGACCACGTTAAAGAGAGAATGCACCCTAATAGCAATCGTTTAAACAGGCCTAATCCATTTGTTAAAAAAATTAAAATAATTATTAAACTAGAAATAAATTTAAAACTTACTCTGAAAATAGGCTTAGCTGTATTAATGGATATCCTGAATTTCTTTAAATCGATGAGTCAGAGACTAATCGAATGGTATTGGAAGTCTCGAGGAGATCTCGCCTTAACGGCAAGGCCTTTACTCATTGGTCGCTAACCCATCAATGTGAAGAAACTCTGAATCTCCATGAATCCAGCTAAGCCTATTTTTCTATAGTTTTAAATTTATTTCAAATTTAATATTTGTTTTGTGGATTTTTTAATTCAGATTTTACTAAAGAAACTAACCACTTGGTCTTGTACACAAATTGTAACCGTGTTATTATATGAAATAATAATAATTAAAACACTTTATTAGCGCAACAATTAATTGTTTTTGGGGCAATCAATACAGAGTGACGAAATTTAGGCGGGCCGCGCTTGACTATATTGTCTTCCCTCGACAACTCATACGTTCCTCCAAAGACTGGCGTTTCCTCCGTTTACTATTTACACTAGAGTGTCTCGAATCAGAATCTGCCGGTACATTAACATTTAAGAAAATTAAACAAAAGAGGACACCATAGCCAATCATTTTTTAGTCGGTGGTAGGATTAGTAAAAGCTCTCCCAAAGGTAAACCACCATAGCAAATATGGGAGTACTCGATCGATATTCTTAATGTATTAAACTCAGGAAATAAATAAACATTAACTTCGCTTTTGATTAGGATATTTAAGTAAGCCTTACCATTAGTCGGCATCGAGCAACTTTGCTTAATATCAACCATGGGTAAAGGAAGAGTGTAAAGGAAAATGCGATGACAGCGAACTAAGTAATTAGTTGAGAATATTAAACGTTTCTCTCACGTTTTTATTCACACGTTTTTTGCAACGTGCATTTCAAAACGTGAATTTCTTAAATTAGAAACGTGCTAAAAAGGAAGGGTAAAATTAGTGATAATACCAGCAAGTAGAAACGTCATTATAACGTTATATTTAGCGCCATTTTTCACCATGTCTTAAAGAACGTGATTTAAATGCGAATGAAACGCTTTATTGCAACGTGTCAATCTGGTATTTCTTGTTGAGAATATTGAACGTTTCTCTTACGTTTTTATTCACACGTTTCTTGCATCGTGCATTTCAAAACTTTAACTACTTAAATTAGAAACGTGCTAAAAAGAACGGGTAAAACTAGTGATAATACCAGCAAGTAGAAACGTCATTATAACGTTATATTTAGCGCCATTTTTTCACCATGTCTTTAAGAACTTGGTTTAAACGCGAATAAAACGCCTTTATTGTAACGTGTTAATCGGATATTTCTTGTATAGTATTAGAAACGTTTATATTCTCGCCGTGTAATTGAAGACGTGGTATACCAAGGTGAATAACGTTGTGATTACACCTAAATATATTCGTTCCGTTACTTATGTGTTCTAAACGTGTACATGACGTTTTTCTTCAAATGTTGAAAGATAGTATTTTTAAAAACCGAATTTAAAAACGTGTAAGAACGTTCTTTCCACGATAACCCCAAATTTCTACCAAATAATTTACCCCGGAAATCATGCATAGACTGGCTTTCCTTTTCAGCCCCCCTTTTTTTTCATTAGGTTTATAGCATTACATAAATGACTACATAAATATTAAACTTCCACTAATGTTCATTTATATGTAGATTATGTTTTAGAAGCCTTTCTTTCCCCGGGCTACTTCTACCTATAAAGAAGCAATCCATATGTCGATATCATTAGGATATACACTTTAGTGTGTATCCCTTTATTAAACTTGAATTTCATCAGAAACTGTAATGTTAATTCGGGTGAACCCGCAGCGCTTGATAACTGAAATTTTCGTATTCCTCTTCTCACCGTCCACTGAATTCGAGTTTATGCAGTCAAAGGTACTTTGACAAAATTTGATAAGATTTTTTCGGGTACAACAGTTTCTCTAGTTAAACTCAGAATTAAATAATGAAATATTGATAAGGTATATGAAGTAATATAAATGCCAGAATCGGTTACAAAAGGGTGAAAACATAAGCCTAGACGAGCTTTAATAATAGTTTTAAAATGACAATTTTTTTCTTAAACGGTAGAATGATATTTATTTGAAATATTTTTTCCTATGTCGTCTTTATCCTTTTTTTTTTTTGAAAAATATTTAATAATAATTAAATCTTTGGAGTAGTGAACTAAATCTACTAACTATAATTTTAAAGATATTAAATTGCTCTTTCTTTAACAATTAATTGGTTTTCCTTTAAGGGTTTGACCCGAGTTAGATAAAGAGCCCTTTTTAAGGGTGCAAAGCAGCCCCTTTTTTGTATAATAGTTCTTAAACGTTTCTCAAAAAACGGGAGTACCGAAAAAGCGTTTATACGAAACAGTATTATCAGGAGTTCAGATTAGATTAGGTCTGTTTTTTTTATGTGAAAAGCCGCTGTTCTGAGAGCCAATCGTTTTGAATCTGAGGAATCGTTGTTTTCTGAGAAATCTTTGACAACGATTAATACAAACCTACCCACCACCCGATTTACGGTAATTTAGAGGATAAATATACTTAAGTGCTGAATTGCGCCTTTCCATTTCGAATTGTAATAAAACTTTATTTGATTTTTTTATCTTCAAAATCAGTATCCGGCGCGAAAATGTTTTCGACTTGGTAAGGGCTTCTTCATTCAGAAATGAGGATTCTGATTGCTTTGAGACACTGTTTTTTGAAATCGCTTTATTCATCGCTATCACTGAATAATTTATAAGATAAAGAATCATGTTTGTGACGTAAATGGTCAGTCAGATTTCTAGGAGGCAACTTAGCCAAGTAACATGTTCAGATCATGTTCGCGATTAAACTGCTAGATTGTTATGGTTTTGCCTCAACTGACTCAATTAACGGTCCAGTCTCTTACTTTATTAATATCTTTCGGTGTAGAAATATTTAGGCAGAAGATAACGCAAGATCAAAGAACTGTTTGCTAAAAGCGATTTTATTGTCGTAAAAAATGGACCAGTTTGAAAACTTCACTTTGAGAGCGAGATTGGAAAATGTAAGTTTAAAAGTTTTTGAATTCAAATATAGACGTAATAACCTCTATTTGATTAAGTGCTAAATTTGATTATATTGTCTATTAAATTAAATCATACCAGATGATCGAATTTAATAGGTTATTTTAATTTAAAATCGAGTACTCGAATATTTAAGGCTATTTGGACAAATTACGAAATTATTCAATTTACTATACGATTGAAATTATAGAGATTTCGATCGAATATGAAATGACTGAAATTAGTAGACTATTTGACCGAATTTAAGACTATTTGACCGAATTTAACGGGCAGATTAATCAAATTTAATCGGCAGATGAATCGAAGTTAATCGTCAAATTAATCGAAGTTAATCGGCAGATTAATCGAACTTAATCGGAAGATTAGTCGTAGTTAATAGCCAGATTAATTGAAGTTAATCGGCAGTTTAATCTAAATTAATCGGCAGATTAATTTAACTCAATAGGCAGATTAGTCGAACTTAATTGACAGATTAAGCGAGCTTAATCGGCAGATTAATCGAAATTAATAGACAGATTAATCGAATTTAAAAGGCAGATCAACCGAATTTAATTGTCAGATCAATCGAATTTAATTGTCAGATCAATCGAATTTAATTGTCAGGTCAATCGAATATAATTGGCAGCTTAATCGAATATAGTAGGCTGATTATTCGAATTTAATAGACAGATTAATCGAATTTTGTAGGCAGATTGTTCGAATTTAATAGACAGATTAATCTAATTTAATAGGCAGATTATTCGAATTTAATTGGAAGATTAATCGAATTTAATAGACCGTTTGAATCAACGAATACCAAACGGAACTTTTTTTTTCTTTTGTGATTTGAATCATTCGATGAAATGGAGTTATAGTTTATACATTTTTTTGACGATTCCGGACATATTCTTTTCTTCAAATAATTATAATGACTACTTGCGTATATAATAATTTATATTAATAAACCTATTAATATTCTTTTCTTTTTTGATTTATAGAACGGATATAAAGAACGTCTAGAAGATTTTATCGTACGATACCATCCGTCAACCAAGATATATTATGAGTTTCTATTGAAATTTCCGAAGTACCGGTGACCCTATTTTTTTTTAATTAATCGTAGTATTTATGCTTGGGAACACGTTCGTGCAATACAAGACGTTAGCTAAGCAAGAGTGAAACTTGGGAACACGTTCGTGCAATACAAGACGTTAGCTAAGCAAGAGTGAAACTTGGGAACGCGCGCAGTACGAGGCGTTAACTAAAAAATCATAATGAAGACGTGGAACGTGTCAATTTTAATCGAACTTTAAAATATGAAATCATTGACGAAATTAATAAATCATTAATCTAGTAATTATAAACGAAAATAATCACTTTATTCCATAAAAGTAAACAGCGCCTCGTAGCTTAATACTATCAGCAAAGGTCCAGGTAGACTTACAAGCCCATCACTTAAAAATAGCCAAAAAAGTCATAACCCCTGTCTGGCTAGAATGATTTGGACTCTTCCTCGATATTTTGAGTCCCAAGAGAGGGACGGAATTTAGGCGGGCCGCGCTTGGCTATTTTGTCTTCCCTTCCAACTCTGGAATTTCTCCAAGAGTGGCGTTTCTGATTTCACACTGGCTAACCGATTTGAAACGTTAAAATTAAACCAAGATTCAAATCGCCAGAAATCGTTTTTACACGACACGCGTTTACGCATTGTCTTTATAAATCGATTTATCGTAGCTTCGTCTGTTGGTTTTTGAACCGAATCGGTATGAAACTGGTTCCCGAAAGCGACGTTTACGCTAGAGATTTTGCCACCGTTGTTAACAGTTTTGGAAAAGTCAAAATGGAAAAGTTTGATTTCAACTATAGAGATCCTTTGGCGGTACAAGCTACCACGCAAAGGATTTCGCATTTAGGAAGCCAAATTTCATCAGTTCTATTTGTTCTATAATAGGACAATGAAACTCCAAATAGGTGGAACATATTTTCAAAGGCTTTTCTGGATTCTTCGTCTATTTCAGTTACTAAGCGAAAGCGCAACTTATCTTCGTAAATGCACGCTACCTACTTCCGAGGACTTAACTAAGAAACAATTCCCTGATATTCTGAATCAGGAACGTCCGATTCCCGCCATTTCAACCGCACCTGAAAGGCGAGAAAGTCTCATTTCAGTTTTTCTGATAGGTGTGTATGAGTGGTCCACGAGCACTTTTGCCGTGACTCACGGCCAATAAGTTCCAGCCCGCAGCGATTTTCAAATCTTCCTCGTGAAAGCACACATTGATAAGGTTTTTGCAATTTTTGTACCGCGTATTTAAGCCGTCTCTGAAAAAGTTTACCTTTTTTAAATTTTTAATTCACGGATTTTGAAATTCCGTCATTTTCTTAATAAAATTCACCGAAACCTCGTTATATGTGTGAGGTAATCTCAAGGATTTCTCAAGAGTGGTGCAACCTTTGACTTCCGTTATTTAAATCACGAAATTCAAATGTTGCGCCACCCTTGAGAAATTCTTATAGTAAATCTAAAATGTATGGGTAGTCGCTCGTGAATTGTCCCAATGGTATCCTTGGCCCGCGTCTTGTACCACGAAGGAATAGCTTTACGAAAAATCCATTAAAACCACGGCTTCTTTCGTAATTCAACTGTGAAAGATACGCTGATTGATGCTTAGCTGTGAAATGATGCTGCGCAAGATTCTCTACTTTATAACCAGTTCTTCGAGAAATTCATCCATTGTGAATTATGTATAAAAAAATTGAAAGTGAAATTCGTTTTAAATACCTATGTACTAATTATATCAAAACAATTTTTTAGTATAACATAAATACATATATAGTTATCATATTTTAAAATTACAGTTAATTTTAAGGTGGACACCTATTTTGCCAGATTTAAACACTGAACCCCCCCAATTCATTTGTAACTCAAAACCTAAAGGGAAAATGCAACCTAACAACAAATTATGTTCCACCGATTCCTCAAGGTTTAAATAGGCCTAATCCACTTGTGAAAAAATTTACGAACAAATATTAAACTAGAAATAAATTTAAAACTCACCCGGGAAATAGGGTTAGCGGGATTCATGGAGATCCTGGTTTCCTCGCGTATACGGTCTAGCGACCAATCGAATGCGACTGTAAGTCTCGTGGATATCTTTAGCGAATGACCGGAATTTGCTCATTGGTCCCTAGACCTTACACGGAGCCAATTCAGGATCTCCATGAATCCCGCTAAGCCTATTTTTCGGGTAAGTTTTAAATTTGTTTCTAGTTTAATATTAGATTTGTTAACTTTTTATTGGTGGATGAGGCCTATTTAAACAATAAGGAAACGATAAAAAATAACTTATTAGGTTATAATAAGAAAATATTTATATTTTGGCTCCATAACATGACATTAACCCAAGAATGCGAGTTTTACAAATAAAAACCTATCTGTTTTGCCGGGAGTGGTGGTGCGCTCCTGTAAACTGGCATCTCAGTGTCAGAGATTGGGTGTTGTCCTGTTTGAGTAGCACGTCCCTTACCCGTAGGACTAGGGAGTGCGGCGAATGGTCCGCAACGGTATGGTCCTTCCGTTGCGTGGGCAATACCCAGTCCTGATCTCCGGCACAGTCCGATATTCCATCTGTCCTCCCATACCCCCCTTCACAAGACCGACGTTAACATTAGAACGAGCTCAAGGTCCCAAGAGGGAGCCACTGTAGCTCATAACCATCGATATATAAAAAAAGCTTTATTTTTGAGAAATATTAAATACGCATCTAGGAGCGTTCAAAATGCTTAATTTCCAAAATCTATAAAATTAACAATTACCAATTTTATGTCCAAATATTAAAGAAATGGCGAGCTCTTGGGTACATTTAACCATAAGAAAAGTTTCGTTCAATTCCATCACCTATCAGCTACATGTCCCTGTCCATTCCGCAAATAATTAACCAAATCAGAATCTACCGGTATAATTACCCGGACTTTGCTGTTATTATTAAGCTTCAGGGCGTTGTTTAATTTTATGGAATAAAGTGAATAACTTTTGTTAATCCGAATGATTTTAAAAATCAAAATATGTCCAGATTTCACTGTTCTTTTAAATTGAAAACCCTTCAACTCTTCGCGTAATACAATGCCTTCCATCGAACAAAATACTCGTGGCACGCTGAATGTCACTTGACACGTTTATTATTTACCACATCTCGCGCTATAATTGCGCTCGAAATTGGCAAGAGCAATTTACGACATTACATCTTTAAACAAGTTGGGAAACCAAAATTTGCCTCCCCGACGACGCAACCTAACCTAACCTTATCTTAAATAAAAAAGAATAGAAATGTGTTTGTACGTAGGGTAAATGAAGATGAGTGTAATCGAAGGTATTATTAAGTTCCAATCGATTAATTAGAATTTTAACCCAACCTCTATATTTACCTCGATTTTAAGTTTATACGCAAATAGTCGAAAATTAAACATCAAAATACGAGCAAATTCAATATCAATCCGGTTTAAGCGTGTTAGTCAACAGTAAATTGTGGTATTACTAAAATGGTTCGATCTGCGCACGCGTACTCGCAACAATCTCGCGCGAAATACATTTTCGAAACGTGCGAAAATTATAAAATATTTATTTGAAAGCCCGTGCTAGTTATTAAAACCAATTCTTACGCCACTGTTCGCAAATTTGCCAGAAGATTACAGCATTTCCGCATACATAGAGCTGATTCTCCCAAGAATATCAGAATCGCTTTGATATTTTGCACGCGTAAAGTGGTTTCCGACTTGAAATTTAGTGGACTACGCGTACTCGCGTGCTGGCGATCTCGATTTTATGCTAGTCACAATGTTGCAAAATTGAAGCTTAACGTGTTTTACGCGCACTAATTTATTTTAGACATTCGGAGAAATTAAAAAAAAAATAGAACTCTCTTTAATGCTTTTGGTCATTTAGTTCTGCCAAACGTACCAGCACGCGTTCTTCGTATATATATTTATATCTTTACGCTAATGACGTGAATGCACCAATTAATATCCTTAAGACAGCTAAGTAAATTTTCTCATTCGCTATACTCAGCCGAAACGGGAAAAATTCCAATGTTCACGCATACGCGCCATATGATGTTCATCTCAATATCTTGGATACCCGTGTTAACGAGCTTTTAAATCGAATCTTTATTATGCAAGTTCTATCTTTGATACCTGTGTAAACGCACCTTCATTTAAAGTACGCGAGATTGTCTAAAATATAAATCTTTCTCGTGAATTTTACCCTCGCGTACAGTCGACATTTTCTCGCGAAACACATTCCCAAATATCGGAAACATGCAAGAAATTGAAAAAATAAAATTGAAACTGGTTTTTATAACGAAGTCCCACTACACTGTTTCCAACTTCGCTAGAAGGAAACAGTTTGTCCCAGTACTTAAAGTGGATTCTCTCAATATTTAGCCGAAAAGAAGAAAAAAATCATTTCCAATGTCCATGTATACGAGCCATATAATCATATCTATATCCCTGTGAACGCGCCTTTATCTCTTATCTCAATAATGTCGTGTCTATCTTGGATACCCATGTAAACGCACCAAGTTTGCAGCAAGACTAAGCCTATACTGTCCGTTATACTTTTGCTTTTTGGACTAAATGATATGTGGAAAACAGCTTAGCGCGTGCTGCCAACTCAAGCTGGTGTTAAACGGTCACATTTCTTAAATATCTTCTAAACTATCTCGAATTTTAAATTGATGTTTCGGCTATTTTATAAGATTAACTTAAACCATTTTAATATTTTTTAATATATTATAAATTAATATTGCGTTTCATTTCCCTATACGATATCACACCATAAGGCTCATTTGCATTCATTCCAAAAAGGTACTATACAGGGTGTTATTGAAAAGTCTGGCAAAAATGAAGGTGCTTATTCTTTGGGTTATTATGAGTGGAAAAGCCTTTTGAACCATGTGCCCAAATCCCACCGTTTCAGAGTTATGGCCTCCCAAAAGTAGCCTTTAAAATTCATAAAATTGAGAAACACTTAATGCTTTAACCAACTTGTTTTCAAAAATTTGTAAGAATTGCATAAGCGAACCAAACAAGATAAGAGACTAAAAGTTTATCAACAAAAGTTAGTAAATGAATTCATTGTGTTTAGAAGTGTGCTATCGCTAACAATGATGTTTTTAGCAAATTGATCTATCGACAGATTTAATGTGATCCTAAAAAAGTGACGTTTATGCATACTTGCGCACGTCGTTTAAATGATTCGTGAAGACGGTGAAAGATACCCTGAGTGTTGCGGATAGTATCACATCCGTCAATTATCCGTTGCCGAAGGTTCTAGACATCACGAACTTCAGTGCAGTAAATCAAGTCTTTAAGATGTCCCCAAATAAAAAATCGCATGGATTTAAATCTGGCGATCTGGCTGGCAACGCAACAGTTCCGCCTCGGCCTATCCAGGGAACGTGGCATCAAGATGGGCTCTAACTTGAAGACTGAGATGTGGTGGGGCTCCGTCGTGCATAAACCACATTGTTTATCGCAATCTTAAGGGTATGTCGTCGAGTAGTTCTTCTAAATCATTTACCAGATAGTGCAAGTAAGCCTCTCCATTTAGCCTGGGCTGTAGAAATACAGGTCCAATCAAACTATCTCCGACCATTCCGCACCAAGCCTTTAAACTAAATTACACTTGATGTGACCTAACGCTAGTAGCGTTTACCCGGTCCAAAAACCACTGACAAAATTCAAGCTGTCTCGGATAGTCCGCTTCGTTTAACGATTGAATTTTTGCAAATTATAAGGGTGGAGCTGGTGTGCTTTAAGAATTTTCCAGACAGGATCATGATTGACGTTCAATTGCCTTCCAACCCTTTCGATGGCTGTTGAAGGATTGTCCACGAAAATTGTTAAAACTTGCTTTACGATGTGTTCGAGAACGCCTCGCCCTTGAGGTCCAGCGGGTTGAAGTTTACTTGTTTCTCTTAAGCGTCTGTCAACAGCCGCGAATTTTTGGAGAACTGGTAGCTGTCGTTGAGGAAAGTTATCTTGATACAGTCGCCGAGCTTCCATCGCATTTCCATGAGCCCGCCCAAACATGAGATACATGTCCGTATACTCTGCATTCGTCTAGTACACCATACTTAAGCTATTGTAAAAGAGTGAGTTATTAGTACAGCACGTTTATTTAAATACAAATTCGAGTTTTATTTAATATCAATAAAAAAATAAATCAAGTAATCTAAAAAGGGTATACATGACACCCTTCACTTTAAAGCTTTTAGACAAAACATTGTTGAAATATCTGTGCATGTATCCTAGGAAAAAATCTGCCATTGGACTAAAATGTACGGGTATTTCAAAAATGTTTTGTCTAAAACTATTAAAAAGAAGGATCTCACGGATGAACTTTTTAGATTTCTTGATTAATTTCTTATGGATATTAACAAGAATAGATTTAACACAAGATTATGGAAGAGATATACCTTTGTCCGCGCGCTAGTCTCAAGCGGATGGAGCCTACGGAGGTCTTACGCCTCGCCTCATGTCACGTGCACGGGAAGCGATTAGCGGTTTTCTACGAAAAGTGCGGGGGGAGGATATCAGGCTGCGGGGATAGGCGCTGCCGGCAGAGCTAGCTCTCTGTCGCGGACCTCGAAAGCTCGTGATAGAGTGAAAATAAAAACGCATATAACGTCAAATCTAGTAAGCTCCACCCGTTCGAAACTAGCGTTATACCAGAGGTATAGCGTACGGTTCGATATTCTTGTGTTGAATCTATTCTTGATATTAAGTAAGACTCGAATTAGTATTTAAACAAACGTGCTGTACTAATAACTCGCTCTTTTAGAATACCTTAAAGTATGGTGTACTAGACGAATGCAGAGTATTCGGACATGCATGTCATGTATGGACGGGCTCATGGAAATGCGATGGAAGCTCGGCGGCTGTATCAAGAGAACTTTCCTCAAGGACAACTACCAAATCTCCAAAAATTCACGGCTGTTGACAGACGTTTAAGAGAAACCGGTAATCTTCAACCCGCTGGACCTCAAGGGCGAGGCGTTCCCGAGCACATCGAAGAGCAAGTTTCCTCGAATTCTGCTTGTATCTGACGAGGCAAATTTTTCCCGTGACGGAATACTCAATTTACACAACCATCATGAGTGGAGTCAATAAAAACCCCCAAGCTACTAGTGTAAGGTCACATCAAGTGCAATTTAGTTTAAACCCTGGTGCGGAAGGGTCGGAGATAATTTATTTGGACATGTATTTCTGCAACCCAGGCTAAATGGAGAGGCTTACTTGCACTTCCTGGAAAATGATTTAAGAGTACTCGACGACATACCCTTAAGCAGGGTTTTTAGAGTATTGGGGAGGTTAGAGGCCGAACGTATCTCTCACGCAAAATCCCCTAGTTCACAGGCGTTCGAAGCGGGAGGAATCGCTGAAGAGGAGGGGAAAGAAGAGAGGGGCTCAAACCTTAATATTATACCGGGAGGGCCATCTAGCAACTATTTTCAGAGAATAATGTTCAGGCGGCAAATTTGAATAGAGGATTTTGGTTTTCTATTCTACATTCTGTTGAGTAACAATTTATACTTCTTTGTCTTACTATTAGGGTTTTAGTGTTAATATTAAATAATTTAAACAGGGTTCGTACAAACCAGGAAATATCAGAATAAGATTATTCCTGAGGGTAAATTATATTTTTCAAAATTAAGGGAATTAGTTTGCGGTTTCGAACAGTGGATAAAATTTTTCATTTAATTAAAACCTGGTAATATCAGGGGAATTTGTAAAAAAAAAACCTGAAAAATATCAGATTCTTAATTTGTTTGAACCTTGTTAAATTATAATTTTAAAATAATTAATATATTATTATTATAATTATTATTATTATTATTATTAAAATATTATTCTCAAATTTAGCATAAAACCCTGAGTCCCTGACCCCGAATCAAGGACTTCCACGAATCCGCGCTTAACAAAATCACGCTTACACAGTACATATAGTACTCTAGTTTAAGAAAGGGCCATCTAGCTCCAGAGAGGAATAAAATTTTAATTTAACCAAAAATAAATACAAAAAATATTATAAGAATATAAGTAGATTTACACAAAGAATTTTAGAATACATTTTAATAAAAAAATAAGGATTTTTTTTTTATTATTTTATACGTTCTGTCGCTTGGTGTTGGAACAAACTAATATTTAGAGTTTTGTGGGTGGTGTTCCAAACTCAAGAGATAACCAGAAAAACCTTCGGCCTCTAACCTTCACAATACTCTTAAAACCCTGCCTTAAGATTGCGACAAACAATGTGTTTTATGCACGACGGAGCCCAACCACATTTCAGTCTTCGAGTTAGAACCATCTTCATGCCACGTTACCTTAGAGGTGGATAGGACGAGGCGGAGCTGTTGCGTGGCCAGCCAGATCGCCAGATTTACATCCGTGCGATATTTTTCTTTGGGGACATCTTAAAGACTTGATTTATCGCACTGAAGTTCGTGATGTCCAGGACCTTCGGCAACGGATAATTAACGGATGTGATACTATCCGCAACACTCAGGGTATCTTTCACCTTGTTCGCGAATCAAGTATGTGCAAGTATGTAAAACGTCGTGGGTAGGTACTGTACTTTGAACAATACTTGTAAAATGAACTCCAGTTGTAGTAATTAACAAAGTAATGTAATTGAATAAAGCAAATTTCACATTATTAGAAACACATTAAATCTGTCGATGGATCAGTTTGCTAAAAACATCATTGTTGGCGATATCACACTTCTAAACACAATGAGTTCAATAACTAACTTTTGTTGATAAACTTTTAGTCTCTTATCTTGTTTGGTTCGCTTATGCAATTGCTCCAATTTTTGAAAATAAGTTGGTTAAAGCATTCAGAGTTTCTCAATTTTATGAAATTTAAAGGCTACTTTTGGCAGGCCATAACTCTGAAACGGTGGGATTTGGGCACATGGTTCAAAAGGCTTTTCCACTCATAATAACCCAAAGAATAAGCACCTTCATTTTTGCCAGACTTTTAAATAACACCCTATATAAACCGTTCGAAGGGCTTTATTAATCGATATGTGGCCATGAAGTTTGGAGAAAAACCCCCCTCCCTCCAATGTCTTGTTGATTCTTGATCTCTAGGTGCCTGGTTCGCAAAGCTAATTTACCCAGGTGGGGCAATGTTTGGAGAGTAAAAGGTTGATGTGGACCATATTAGTGAAGGACGCCTCACTATATTGCCCGCTAAGATCGGAAACTGGAAGCTGGGAGTCTATTCTCTAACTCAATCCAAATCATTTGGAATAGCCAAATCCAAATGATTTAGATCGGCTCCATTTGGAATGGGTACAAAAAACCGCATTCTCTAACTCAAATCCAAATGGCGATTTGGGTTATGGGAATCCAAATGCCAAATCCAAATGTACGTCATTTCATGATACTATATCTCCGCCCCTTCTTCCTTATTGGTTATTTTATGTGCGGGAATTTTGTAAGATCACTGAATAAACGCGTTATTTTTTCTTAGATGAAAAATTGGAAAACTTGCAAAAACCCATTTTTTCCAAGAATTGTCCTTTTGTTATAATTCGAAGGAATTCCATTATTTTTCTTTCATTACTTTACCTCGTGTTTCTTATAGTAGTTGTGTTTCTTGCTTGAGCTTTTAGATTTATATCATCTTACTTAGGAATTTAATTTATAAATATAAATTTATTTTAATTTAGAAATTTTATTATTTACTATAAAATGGGAAAAGTACACGTTAGGCAGCAATTACTTTACATCGAGTTTTTGGAAGCTAATATTGATTTTGTACACATGAAATTCAATATTAATTCACCAAGCAAAAGTATGATCAATTGTGGGTCGACCTTGCCCTTATTTTGAATAGTTGTGGCTTGGGCCCAACAAAAACAGTTGATAAGTGGAAGAAAGTAAGTTGTACAATAAAAGCCCAATTCATAAACGATCTTAACGCTCTAGCACGCGTTACTACTATAGCGAGTTACGATTGTTTATGAATCGGGCTCTACGTGCAACTCTATTTCGGTCCTCAAATTGCAAACGATTAAGTTCTAGTTGAAAAAATAGACCGGCCATTTTCACGAAATCTACTAGCAAAGCGGAGTTGACGGTTTTTATTTGAGAAAAATGAGTTGCTGCGGCGGCTCTCTCGTTTCTAGAGAGAAAATGGGGCTAAATATAAGGGGGGAAGACACTCAAATGGAAAGTGGCTTGGATTTGGCTCGCTCTTTCGCCGGCCAAATGATATGGGCAGTGCAAATCCAAATGGTTTGGATTTTGAAGTTACAGAATACGGTTTTTGGTAATCTTTCGAATTCTTGCCCAAATGATTTGGAATTCCAAACCATTTGGGCGACCTTGATCCAAATGAAAGTTAGAGAATAGACTCCCTGGACCTTGGTGTGGGTATGGTCGGAGGTGATTATAACAAAGGGAGACGTCCCATTGCGTATAATCGTCTTCAACTGTCCAGCATCGAGGTTCGACTGTAAAGTGGATGGTGGAAGGTGATAATATCCAATGGGAGACGACCTGTTGTATATAATTGCACGGCACCTAATACTCAATTAAGGAGGTAATTCCTTAACGGAATTGAACGATAAGATGGCATAATTACGTCTCTAGACTTTTTACTCCACGTGCTGGGCCACGTGTTTTCCATTTACACAGGATATTCGGTTACACAGGAAGTGACACACATACACCCAGACACGACCAGTGCAAAACTAAAGTTCAGTCGGGGAGGTAAAAAGGTGTATTTTACTTTATTGGCGTACTGGTTAAAATGGGTTAGTAAAGATAATAGTGCAAATACGTAGCGTTTCCCGAGTATATATTTATTTATAATTATTTATGTTTGGTTTATTAAATTTTTCAGCATTAAAGTCAAATTCTATCCAAACGATGTGAAGCAAGCACCTGTAATTATTATTTTCCTTCTTCGATTTCCCTTTTTGTTCGTATCATTTGGTTTCGAAACTTTTGACTTTTAATTTCACCTCATCTATTGACCCATTTCAAAAATATCGTTAGATGTCGCTTTTTTGGGGATAATAAATGGCGGAATATTCAAAATATATGAACGTTAGATTTCTGTAAATTGGGATTTATTTTAAGGGACAAATAATTAAACAGTGATTTTAAAATATTCACATTTAAAACAAGTTATAAATCAAGATCTGTATATTATCAGGTAGATGTCGCTAGGAGTTCTATCTTTCTTCGATAGATCCTTATCTATTTGGCTCTTGGCAATGCGAGACTCGCGATTGGCTATTCATTACGTAATCCCCAGACACATTCCTCAGGAAAGTGACATTTATCTCCGACAAATTGCAAATTGGAAATGTCCAGAAAAAAACACGTAACTGTCATTTCGTGGCCTAGTGTTAGAGAAGGCAGTATCCAGAGCCTCCAGTCTAAACTCTAGTATAATATTATTTATCATAATTGACCAACGAATCCAATGATAAATTATAAGGTCATTCAACGACTGTCGTAGGCCGCAGTATGGGTCTTTTATATTGACCATCTTAGCTTTAATTTTCAGGTTACAGATTTGGAAACAAAAGCAAGGTTTATCAATTGGGACGAAGCGCAACGTTTGGTGTCCCAGAATCTTACATTCAGTCATTGGAGTTGGTGCTTTAGTAACAACGTATTGTCAAGGTTTTGCCAAGAGAGCCACGTTTCCTTGTCTGGCGTCATCGAAGTATTTAATCCTAAAGTATGGCTATAAATTGATTAATTACGGGCTCCCTATTAATAAAATAGAGGTTTTAAAATAATAGCCAGCATACTCTTTCGTCTACTTTAACGTGGTATTAAAGGGTTATTTAGTACGATGAAAAAAGACGACATGGCACTGATTTTTATAATAGGGTTCTTAGTTGTTCCGGGTTTAAGTAGATTTTGGGAATGATTTATTTTCCTGTCTACTGAACTCTCTCTTACCACTTCCCCAAGTACCCCGCCTCTCGCGGTGGGTAGGCACGCTGTAGGCGGTAACGTTCTCGGATAATATGCTCTGTTTTGTCGACCCTTCTGAGATTACTTTAAAACACCGATATAATATACACGACATCATTTCTATAATTTATCTAGATATTTGGGGATGATTTCTATTGGGCAACTATGATAGCGAATTGATCGATTCTGTAAGTTTTCTTACAAATGCCTCCAAATTTTCTTACAAATCCCCCCAAGTTTTCTTTCAAATCCCTCCAAATTTTCTTTCAAATCCCTCCAAGTTTTCTTTCAAATCCCTCCAAGTTTTCTTTCAAATCCCTCCAAGTTTTCTTTCAAATCCCTCCAAGTTTTCTTTCAAATCCCTCCAAGTTTTCTTTCAAATCCCTCCAAGTTTTCTTTCAAATCCCTCCAAGTTTTCTTTCAAATCCCTCCAAGTTTTCTTTCAAATCCCTCCAAGTTTTCTTTCAAATCCCTCCAAGTTTTCTTTCAAATCCCTCCAAGTTTTCTTTCAAATCCCTCCTAGTTTTCCCCGCACAATGAAAGTGTTTCCTGACTAAAAACAATTAATTTCGTCCCTCTGGTGAATGATTTAAATTATGGATGATATAGGTTTGGATTTTGATTTGCGTCTTCGTGGCTCTGTTCAACTCGCGTCGTCCGCTTTCGTTTCTGCAATGTCAACTCTCGAAGCGCTGGAATTTCTCATTGAAGTATCTTCAATCCGTAGCATTCAACGGTGACGTCATCGGGAAAATACTTGCTTGCAGCTGGGCTCTGACTTGCTTTCTTTTGATGGAGATCTTCAAGGCGAATATGTCAGCCAAACTCACGGTCAACTTCGATTGCAATATACACACTCTGGAGGATATTTTGAAACATCCAAAATTCAGGATTAATGAATTCAGCCCAAAGAGCCCAATGGGTCTTTACATTATTGTAATTAGTTTGCCTTTAATGATAATTATATATAATAATATTATACAGGGTGTTTCTGAAAGGTCTGGAAAAAATGATGGGGGTTTTTCGTGGGGTCAGATGAGTGAAAAAGGTTTATGAACCTTTAGTCTCACGCGCTGCCCGATTGACCTATTCATACCGTTTCCCTTTAAGATTTAGAAAAATTTAACTCTGGTATAATAAAACTCTGGATTTTGGAATTTAAAATTAGATTTTGATGTTTCATGATTTTCATCAGATTGTTTTTAGGATTAACTGGAACATGATTACTAATCCAAGGTTAACATTATATTATAATCATAATATAACGATTTGTTTGAACAAAGATTACAGAATTCACTGAGAATGCCGTTGCTTGTAAACCATACATTTAACGTGACTACACTAAATGTAAGCTATTTATAACAGGGTTGCCACAATTTTTTCAGATTAAAATTCCCAGGACTTTTCCAGGCTTTTCTTTGACCTTTTCCTACAATTTTCCTGATCGTTTCAGCTAATATTACACAATTTTTAACCTTTTATTTTTTATATTTTCTTGCAATTGCGTTCGTCAAAATTGCGTTTCGTAGTTATGAGCCCTTGAAAATAGTCCTCAAAAATACGAAAAATGACCGAAAGGTGTAGGTAAGATTGTGCCTTTGACCATTATTGTTTTCAATTTAACTGTGCATAAGCTAATTATCGAGAGATAAGTGAAACAAGGTGTGTATTAACTAAAAAAAAAGCGTATCAACATGTTTAGGAGTGTGCAATCATTAACTTTGGTCAGAAGTACTTGAACTCAAAGTGTGGTTTATTACGTGTGTTTCGGGTGTTGAAAAGGGAATTTTACAAGAAACCATTATTAATTACCATAATTATCAATTGGTTAATAATCGGAATCAGAAGTATTTACAAAAATTGTTCGAAATGTATGCCGTCAGCGTTGATACACACTTGAGCCCGTCTAATAAATGATTGTCTAACTAGTTCGAAGATCCCTGGTGTGTTGCGTATGGTTTCGCAGGCATCAATAATCCTTTGACGTAGATCTTCCACGTCACGCACTTCACTAACATAAACTAAGTCCTTAAGGTGGCCCCAAAGGAAGAAATCACAAGGGTTTAGGTCCGGAGATCTGGCTGGCCACGCAACCGTTCCGCCACGACCAATCGACCTCAAAGGGAATGTTTCATTAAGGAAGGCCCTAACTAGGAGAGAAAAATGAGGTGGTGCACCGTCGTGCGCAAACCACATGTCTCGTCTCAAGGCCAATGGTACGTCTTCAAGAAGCTCGAACAGATTGTCTTGAAGATATCGGAGATATGCCTCACCATTAAGCCTTGGCTGCAAAAAGAATGGTCCAATTAAATGGCACCAGACGTTTATGCTGAATTGAACTTGGTGAGCCCTAACACTTGTAGCGTGGGGGTTTTGTTGCGCCCACTGATGCCTGTTGTGCATGTTCAATATGCCATCACGGGAAAAATTGGCCTCATCCGTAACTAAAAGGTTTTGGGGTAAGTTGATATCTTGATGTTGAGCGATAAACCACTGACAAGACATCAACTTACCCCAAAACCTTTTAGTTACGGATGAGGCCAATTTTTCCCGTGATGGCATATTGAACATGCACAACAGGCATCAGTGGGCGCAACAAAACCCCCACGCTACAAGTGTTAGGGCTCACCAAGTTCAATTCAGCTTAAACGTCTGGTGCGGAATTGTTGGTGACCATTTAATTGGACCATTCATTTTGCAGCCAAGGCTTAATGGTGAGGCATATCTCCGATTTCTTCAAGACAACCTGTTCGAGCTTCTTGAAGACGTACCATTGGCCTTGAGACGAGACATGTGGTATATGCACGACGGTGCACCACCTCATTTTTCTCTCCTAGTTAGGGCCTTCCTTAATGAAACATTCCCTTTGAGGTGGATTGGTCGTGGCGGAACGGTTGCGTGGCCAGCCAGATCTCCGGACCTAAACCCTTGTGATTTCTTTCTTTGGGGCCACCTTAAGGACTTAGTTTATGTTAGTGAAGCGCGTAACGTGGAAGATCTACGTCAAAGGATTATTGATGCCTGCGAAACCATACGCATCACACCAGGGATCATTGAACGAGTTAGACAATCATTTATTAGACGGGCTCAAGTGTGTATCAACGCTTTTTTAGTTACTAAACACCTTGTTTCACTTATCTCTCGATAATTAGCTTATGCACAATTAAATTGAAAAACAATAATGGTCAAAGGCACAATCTTACCTACACCTTTCGGTCGTTTTTCGTATTTTTGAGGACTATTTTCAAGGGCTCATAACTACGCAACGCAGCGCGTGAGACTAAAGGTTCATAAACCTTTTTCACTCAGTCTGACCCCACGAAAAACCCCCTTCATTTTTTCCAGACCTTTCAGAAACACCCTGTATAATATTATAATCTGGAAGCAGCCCCCATCATCTAAAAAAATCTGAAAAATAAGAGCAAAATTTGATTTACAAACTTTGTATAAACCCTGAGAGATTCCAGTCGATATGATCGAATCTCAATTGATCGAAAGTATATAGTACAGCAAAGGTCTGGGTAACGGCAGATTCTGATTCGAGATAATCTAGCGGCCGCAGTCGCCGTATTAATAGTGAAATAGAAAGGACGGCCCGCCTAAATTCCGTCCCTCTCTCCCGACTAAAAATATGGAGGAAGATTCCAAACCACTCGAGCAGACTTTTTTGGCTTTGACATAAAACTGGCCCTTTGCTGATAGTATTAAGCTACCGGACGTTGTTAACTTTTATGGGATAAAGTGATATACTTTTGGTATTGTAAATACTGTAACTTCGATCAAATGAACAAAAAGTTAGCACGAGTGAAAAATACATTTGGTCGAATTGCATTGTATCGTTTGAAATTAAATTTAATCGAATTCGAAGAAATGGGAATTCTAGAACAAGTAAGAAAACTGCTTTTGGCATTCGATTGAAAGGAGATCATCCGACAATTCAAAAGGACTCTTTATATTTCGCTTTCATTCATTTTGTTCCCCTCTAAACTTGGAGGAGAAACGTCTCTATTCCAAGCAACCCACAGAATCCGACCAGCCAAAAGGGATGATGAGCTTATGCGCAGTGACGCCGATGTTTCATCCCCCTTTGCCTCTCTGATTCTGTGGCTGCTTACCCCATTTGGAGGGTGGATCAAGATATAGTTGTAGAGACGAATGTGCGTGGGTGAAAATGACCCAGAACTAGATTTAGCGCTCGATTTTATTAATCGTAGTTTCTTTAATTCAATTACAAATGTTTACTGTTTTTGTTCTATTTTGAAGCGCAACAAACCGGACTTGTATCGAGAGATTCAAAAACGCTGGAAGGAATATCCTCCGAAGAAAGGACAAAACATCGAAGATTTTTTGTTAGAGGGACGTGGCGTGTACATTCATACTACCCATTATATGGAATATTTTTGTAGCGAAGTGAAGAATTATAAAATACGGCTGCACTATGGACGAGAATTGTTTGGAACGTTGTGTCAAGGCCCGGTTCTATCCGTTAACATTTCACCCGCTTTGAAGCGCCTCATCAATCAAAGGTGTTAGTTTTTGCCATATAATTATGCAAGTCCGTATAGTATAACTGGTTCTTTATTGCAATTGAAAACTATACATTTTAGGCTGGAACCTAAAATCTAACTGATTATTTCGTAGACCTCTGGCCTCGTTATCAGTTGTGCTCGGTCCAAGGTCAACACGGTCTTATCGAGATCGATAAAGAATGGACAAACAATGCTGACCTTTGATACTCACTCCAACATCTCCCCTTTCATAATAAGTAACACCCGACAATTAACAAATTAAAATTTAGCAGTACATAAATATACATTGCTTTAAAACAATTAACTATGATATATACTTTTAAGTTCACTCGTTAGAAACTTCCCTGAAAAAATTGTGGTCCCTTTTTTATCACGGGGGCGAAGCCGACTCAGATTTTCTCCCTTTGAGCCTTTCCTCTGTATCTCTAGACCGCCTTGTTTTTTGTGTATGTTGATGGTACTGTCTCTTGGGTTACTGGTTTGGTGGTACAGATCGTCAACTCGAACGTCAGATTCGCCGGAAACGTCTTTAGGTTCGTTGGCTCGTGCGCTAGCAAATTCTGTGTTTCGTAAGTCTTCTGGTGTGACGTTATGTTCTTTGCCGATCTTGATGGAAGTTCCTTATTTGCTGACCAACAATTATGCATTTGTCGCTCTTTTCTTACAGTGTCTTTGTATTGGTCAAGAGTTATTTGACCAGTCGATTTTTCAACCCATATATCTTGATGATTTCGTCTTGGTAGACTCCCTTGATCAGTTTGTTAAAGATATGATCTGGGCCCAACTGCAGATTCGCACGTGGCTGATACCCAAGGTGTATGTCGTCTTCTTGGATCAATTTTTACTTTTTGTCCCTTTTCTAAGTCGGTAGTTCGCGGTTACTTTTGTCGTACCACTTCTTCATTTTCAACTATCGTGCCGCTATAGTTTCTCGGACATTCGTAATTACCGCTGGTCGTAGTTTTTCAGGAGCTAGTGGAAGTAACGAATTGTTTGTCGGGAATACAACTACTGAACTGCCGTTGTCCCGTCTCTTTGGGGTGTATTCCTCCATTCCAAGATCGCCAATGCAAGGTCTTGTTTTGAGAATTCTTACTTTCTTTAATATTTTTTTTACGATTTTGACGGTGGACTCGGCTTTTCCATTTGCCCTACGGTGGCACGGGAAAGTTGTCACATGAAGAAACTTCATTTCAACGAAAAGTCAGCGTACTCTCTTGGTTCTATTGTCCGTTACCAACACTTGAGGGATGCCATGTCTAGCAAAATGAGCTTTAGTGCAAGTGATCAATGTAGGTGTCGTCATATTCCTCAACACGTCGAGTTCCCAGAATCCACTGTAATTATCAACTGCGACCAAGTAGTTGTTGTTATTAAGGGTGATAATATCTTGAGCAAGCATTTGCCAAGGAAGTGTTGGAATTTCAAAGGATTTAATAATAATAATAATAATAATAATAATAATAATAATAATAATAATAATAATAATAATAATAATAATAATGCTTTTTTATCGGATCACTCAATAAGTTTACACTTGTTTTCGTAGAGGTTCGTTTTTAAATCACATTAATAGAAATTATTTAGTTTTTTTGAATCCAAGTGTTTTATTACCGCTGTTTTCATAGCAGGGAGCTGGTTTATGATTTTTACGTTATTAGGTAGGCTATTCCATGCTTTTATACCGTTGAATTTGGTGCTTCGATGGCGATATTTGTTATTAAAAGGTTCTTGGAACACGTTGTGTTTTTGACCTCTGGTATTATTGGATTGGTGGTGCTGTGGATACCAGTCCATGATATAGTACGGATGTGCATTTTATTTGGCTTTATGTGTGAAGATTAGTAGGTTGAGTTCGTAGTTATGTTGTAGAGTTTTTATGTTCGCTGTTTTTCTCGCAGTGGTTGCAGAAGAACGTCTGCTAGTTTTAGTTATTAGTTTTGCGCTTGCATTAGTAGGGTGTTTAATTTCGAGAGTGATGTTTTTACCGCGCCTGAGCAAATACTTTCTACGCTAGCTGCTTCTTTTGCCATTCCCTTGTTAGGGCTGAATATCATGAAGTTAGTTTTATCCCTATTTAGAATTAATCCTTGAGAGCGCAGCTTGTCTTCAAATGATTTCAAGTCTGCTTGGGTGTCATCAATTTGTTTATGTAAATTTTTATTTGCAGCTATAATGGCGTTGTCATCTGCTTATTCATTTGCGCTGGAATTATGTAAGGCTTTATGTCTGTCAGCTATGTTGAAGGGTAGTGGGCCCAGCACGCTGCACTGGGGTACTCCGTGTTGTACTGCCAAAGGTGTGAAGTAGTGCTTGTTATAATAAGTGGATTGTTTGCGGTCACTTATGTAAAATGTGAGCCATTTCCACGCCATTCCCTTCACGTTCATGTTCTTCATGCTTTGAATATGACTATTACCAAGTTGCCATAGCTTAGTTCTTTAAGTATTGTTTCATGGAGGTGGAAGAATCCAGTTGCAGTTGAATAGCCTCTCCTGAAACCCGATTGATATTTGTAATTTTTGCTCTTCCAAGAGATGGTGTTTAACATAGTGAGTGGCCGGAGGGTTTTTGGTTCATCCATGTTTCCGGTCTAGTGGGAAGATATGACTTTGGCTATTTTCCATTTCGCAGGGAATGTTCCAGTAGAAAAAGATAGGTTTATTATTTTCGCCGTGAATTTCGATTTAATAGCTTCGAGGCTGCCTATTATAGCTGGTGGGAGTCCATCGATTCCGCTCGACTTATTTCTGTTGATATGTTTAAGCATGTTGAATATTGTGTCTTCCGAGACTGACTGGATATTCTCAAATTTTTCTTGGATGTCTTCTTTGGTATCTAGAATTTTTGGTGGTGGTGTTTGGGAGAGCGTCTTGTTTTGTGTTTCAAGGAGCTTGTCGGCTATAGTGATGAAGTATTTGTTTAGCTCCTCTTCGGGTTTTCGTAAGTTATGTTGTTTACTTGTAGTTTTTTCGGTGTTTGTTGTTGCTTTAGGTATGGTTTTACTGTCTGCCAGAGGGCGTTTCCAGCGGGGTTGAGTCCGTTTCTGATTTTATCTTTGAGATAATTGGTTTTTGCTTGGGATATGATATTATTTGTGTAATTTCGTTGTTTCCGATAGAGTTCATGGTATTGCACTGCGTTCGATTTTTTCTTTGTTTTATATTCGTCTCTTCGGTGCATTTGATTTTTTAAGTCAAGGGTGAGCCAGGGAGCGTGGGTGTAAATCTCTTTTGTGTGGGAGCGTGGATATCTAGTTGCTTTTTTATTTCGGAGTGCAATATTTCTGCGCCATGATTTGGTTCGTTGAAGGTGTAGTACTTTGAGTTCAGGATCTTTTGAAGGTCCGCCTCGAATTTTGTGGTGTCCATATGCTTGTAGTTTCTGAATTCTTTAAGTTCTTTTGAAATTTAGGGCATGTTTTCTTTTTTATCAGGTACGTCAGGTCGTGGTCAGAGACTCCACAGGTGACTGATCCGGTTGGGATAGTTCGTGTATATGTGATCAATGAGTGTTCTTGTTGTTAGTGTGATCCTTGTGTAACTTATTATTAGCAGTTTGAAGTCCAGCATAGTGTTCGTAATGTATTTTGTTTTCTTTGACTGTGGTGGGGCTTTTATGTCGCAGTTTGTGTCTCCAAGGATCAATATTTCTGTTTGCTTTACTTCTCAGGTGAGCGTCGATGTGTTCCCATAGTGTTTCAATTGCTTCTGTTGCCTCGCTTGCGCTGAGTTGGAGCGGTATGTACACAAACCCGATCAGTAGTTTGGTACAGTTTGTTTATTTTGCAGAGATCCACATGGGTTATAGGTAGGGTTGTAGTTCATTTTTATAGTAGATGCAAACGCCACCGCCTCTGGCTCTCGATACTGTCTCGTTAGGAACGTCTGGCAAGATTGGCATCCGTCTTCATATTTTTCAGTCCTTTTCTCGATTCCCGGCCAGTAAACACTTTGCCGTGCCCTTGTGACTATAGTGGTGCTTCTCTAGAATCTTTTTTTCTAATGGCTGCGGGAATTAGTAGTCTTTGACCTTTATATACGAGTTCTTGGTCGGTTGTATATTCGTCTTTTGTATGCCAGAACCCTCTTAGTTCCACGGTATCGGTCTTCTTGAGCATGTGGCCGGCCTTTTAGATTAACATATTTGAGCTTCTGTAAATCGCCATCCTTCCGCGTCATCACACGAATCTCTTCCACTGTGAGCGAACTTACTGGCAAGTACCGTGAAGGGTCAACAGATGCCATATCTTCAAAATTTTCTTCCATGTGATAGACGTGAAGATTTTGCAGTTCTGACGGCCCTGAATACGGTAAAAACTTTGATTTAACATGTCAGCGATATGTAGCGTTGGCCCAGGTTTGAACTAAACGTGTAGCGTGCGTGACTGAAGTTGCAACATCATTCTTTGAAGACGATTTGGCGCATAACGGAGTGGTTTAGTAAATATTTAAATTAAAAGTTTTATGGTCAGTTTTCACCAACACTTTTTTCCGACATTCTTTTTCTATCTGGGTGTAGTTAACTTCGCTGGATGTCAATGCTTTAGAGGCGTATGCCATTGGGTGATCCTCCTGGAGCAATATGGCACCTAATTCGATATCATAATAGGCCAAGACTGGTGCTTCGGTTAACTTCTTCTTAAGTTGTCTAAAGGCAGACTAGTGGCTGGACTGCCAAGTAAATATTACGTCTTTCTCAAGTAACTTCCTTAATGGCACGCTTATTGGGGACATAGTCAGAAGGAAACGGCTCACGCAGTTTTTGTTTGCCAGAAATCTCTGTAACGCCTTTTTCTCCTCTAGATCATTTCTAGAATCGCTTGGATTTTCGCAGGATCTGGTTTGATGCCTTTGTTTGTCACTGGATGACCCCCGATGTAAGTGACTTCTGTGAGAGCTAACCGTACCTTTTCTTATTAAGCTTTAATTTGCGCTCACGTGCCCGATTAAGTAATGCTTACAAATTTCTATTATGATCGGTTATGGCTTCTCCGATAGTTGATCCACGCCTAACCAGGAAAATGTCAGCATGGACGTCGTAAACACCTTCAATCCTTCTAGAAGCTCCAATGCTTGTCTTTGAAACTCCTCCGGGGCCCATGAGATTCCGAAAGGCATACGTAAATATCTGTAACGTCCAAAACGAACTCTCTTCAGAAAGCTAAATTTGGTAGAATCCATCTTTAGCGTCAAGTACCGAAAATATTTTCGCATCTGTTAAGCTTGGCAAGATATCGTCCAGAATGGGCATTGGGTATTTTGCTCTTTTAATAGCTTTACTTAAATCTGTAGGCTCAATGTATATTCTTAATGATGACTTAATATGTCCTTGTAGAGCATTTATCTTCTGGTTCTTTTGAACTTTTTCCAAACTGCTGATCCAGTCGGTCGGCTGTGTTACAATGCTTCTTTTCTCTAGTGCGTCTAGTTTTTCTTTGAGTGGGCTCAATAGCGCTACTGGATTTCGTCGAGGCAGGTGTTAAACTGGTGGAACTGACTTATCGACTACTATTGTATGAACTCCTGGAAACTCTCCCAAACCAACAAATACATCTGAGTAGGTATCAAGTATTTCTTTCGCCGATTCTGTAGCTTGCTTCTTCAAGTCCAACTGTAATAAATCGTGGTCCACATGACTTACATCATGTACAGTGATTAAGCCAAGTTCAATACATGTTTTTCAGATAGCAACGGTGACTTGTGTGATGGCCCTTCTATAAAAATAAAGGTTAATTTTTTTTCTCGTTCCCCACGGAGCATATTAACGTAGTTTCTCCAACGAGCCGCATTCCCGAATTATCGTATAAGGTTAGTCCCTGTATCGACACAGATGTGAATACTGATGAGGTTCGCTGAATATTTTTAAAATCTTTTAAATTCGTAACGTTGCATTTAGCGCCGGTGTCGAGATGATAGCGTAATGGTTGTGGTTGTTGATTTGCTTCATGAACGTATAGGCAACTGAACAATTTCGTTGGGGCGCCCTGTGTTTGTATAGCGTGGATTTCCTCAACTTTGGAGCCCGTTGGCCTTTCTGTATCTAGCGAGATTTCTTCAATGTGGAACAAATCTTCAGAGTAACATGGATCGTCTTCTTGTAACCCGCTATGTTTAGCGCTCATTAGCTAGTATCGACCCGACAAAACCGGTTCTTGCATGTAATTCAGCATCTCCTGGTGCTCGCTCCAACTATCAACTTTTTGACGTGGCTCATATTCTACGTGGTAATTGACTGATTGCTGCCCCCTCTTGCAAAAAAACCGATTCAAAATGATGAAGTCGGGAGCAAAAATTACCATGTGGGACGTACGTAGTGCATTGACCATCTTTAACATGCTGTTCCCACAATACTGGCACGAGAAATTTTGCTGTGGTACTTGAGTAAGTTCTACCATTCCCTGGATTACCAGTATTATTGCGAAAACAGGAGAAATACATTTTTCCTCACCCGCGACTTGATGACGAATAACGTCTAGCTGGTGTTCTTGGTATCGGCTCTTTGACAAGCTTTGTGAGCGTGATCTAACGTAGTTTACGGCCTCTGACGACGCTAGTGCGTATTCTGTTTCTACGTGCTTCAATTCTGTCTGTGCGCTCTCGCTGACACGCTGTGCTTAAAGTGTTTCTGCCAATGTCAATGATTCGATTGCTCGAAACAATTCTGCCCTTATACTTCTCACGGCTACCCAAAACAAGCAGGTCCGTGACTAGTTCTGTTTCCGTAACTAAATCATTGTACTTGAAGGCTTTGACCAACGTTTTAAGTCGAATGTAGAATTGTTCTACTGTTTCAAAAAAGTGTTGAGTTGCGTTGCGAAATAGGAATCTTGGATAAAATGTATTTCTTTTTGTGGTAAATTGATTGGTTAGAGCGTCCAGTCTTCCAGTAGTATTAGACGCCGATTCAGCAGAAAGATTTAAAGTTTTCAGTACCCTTTGACACGCGTTTCCCAATAGGGACCGATGCGTAGCAACTTGGACGGATTCCGTTTTCTTGTACAGTCCTGTAGCAAAAGCGTAGTCCGAAAAAAAAGGTGGCGAAATTTTCGGCAACGTCGCCAGTACAATCTACATGCTTTGGGGCCGGTACACCCGTGGCGGCCATTGCCGCTTTGCGATACTTTTGTCTAAATCTACTAAAACATAACCAACTACAACCTATTCCCGACGGCGGGTTCCGTACGCGAACTGTGACCGTTATTTATATAAAATTGTGACAGAACGCGCTCACATCTGCCACCATGCTGTTGCTATATAATTATGCAAGTGCGTATATTATTACAGGTTCTCTATTGCGAATTGAAAAACTACATTTTACGCTGGAGTCTAAAAGCTAACTGATTATTTCCTAGACCTCTGGCCTCGTTATCAGTTGCACTCGGTCAAAGGTTAACTCGGCTCTTATCGAGATCGATAAAGAATAGACAATGTTGACGTTTGATACTCACTCCAACAAAAGGCGATCATGAAATACTTATAGTGGTATCCACCCTTGGAAAATGGAGACTTTTTACGCCATTTGGGGTTAAACATTTTTCAATATGGGGTTCACCAAATGGGGTTAACCTACATTCACGCGTTATAGTCATCCGACACCACTACCAAAGTCTAATGGACTCTTGCTCTTTCCCTTCTCCTAGAGACACGCACTCTGGTGACCTACCACGGATGCATAGTCTATAATATGTGCTTGCCTTAACAATCCTTAATTTAAAATTTTTAAGTAATTGTTATGACTCGAAATATTGAAGATAATAGTCAAAGAGACTTTTGATTTAAATTATTGTTTTCCCTTCATTATCATTTTCAAGTTCGTCGGTGGTTAGTCTGGTGTGTTTGGGATAAAAAAAGATAGTGGAAAATTGAAAAGCGTTTAAAAACTTAGTCCAGGGTGTAAATATGTCTAAAGAATCATGAATCGTATTGCAAAAATGTTTCTCATTTATAACCCCTATATTTTACAATTATCACCATCATAAATGTAACCCCTATATTTCTTTCTGTTGATGACAGAATTCTTCGATACTGGGAAACTGGACACCATATACGGGCCAACTATCTTTTGACCGGAAATGCTTGCTCGAATTACATCTACAAGGACCAAAGTTTCCTATTTTCGAGCTCGACGCTCCGAGATCTAAGTTTAGTGTTCTTGATTTATACAATATCAAATTTCATTAGCTTGTTTTTATCCCTTGTGGAATTCGGATATCGAGTGGTGGCCTGGAACCGAAAATAGGAGCGACTTCAAATCGTCTACTGATATGATAACAATAGTCTTAAGGAACTGACATTAGTAATACTTAAAATGTTTAAAGCATTTGAACAAAGACAATTTTGCTGGAACACCCAGAGAAAACTGATATTTTGAATATTTTGCTTCACTCCTTGCTAATATCCTGGTAATATGGTAATAAATTATGATTATTTGTATTTTTTAACTTGGTTATCATGGAAACCATACTGCTTTATTGTTTATTACCAGAAGTAAATATGGGGAAATAGATAAGCCCCGATTTATTAGCACGGTAATTAATGGTTTTATGACAATCAATACAGCGCGATGCAATCCTACTTAAAAAATAAGCTTTAAGAAAATTCGAAAAATGAGATAATTTATTGGTCATTGTGAAGATTAATTATTATTAATTAAAAGGCGGTTATTTTAAACTTTTACCGGAAGAAGCTGATCCTTAACCTCAAGTTGTGGTTAGTAAGCTTACTTCGGATCAATCTGGCTGATTGGTTATAAATTAATTAGACATCACTGGATATCCATGTGGGATTGAGATGTGTGGTATAATTTATTTTTCTGGACATTTTAGTCGATTTGGAACCAATTCAGTTAATTTATCGATCCTACAGAAGACTATTAAGTCTTTCCGAAGATTCTACTAAATTT
>OY987232.1:4143779-4337999 GCA_963920705.1 Odiellus spinosus | reverse complement strand
ACATATATATACACATATATACACATATATATACACATATATACACACATATATACACACAATACTAATACATACCACATATATACATACACATATATACATACACATATATACATACACATATATACATACACATATATACATACACATATATACATACACATATATACATACACATATATACTACACATATATACATACACATATATACATACACATATATACATACACATATACATACACATATATACATACACATATATACATACACATATATACATACACATATATACATACACATATATACATACACATATATACATACACATATATACATACACATATATACATACACATATATACATACACATATATACATACACATATATACATACACATATATACATACACATATATACATACACATATATACATACACATATATACATACACATATATACATACACATATATACATATACATATATATACATATACATATATATACATATACATATATACATATACATATATATATATATACATATATATATATACATATATATATATACATATATATATATACATATATATATATACATATATATATATACATATATATATATATATATATATATATACATATATACATATATATATATACATATATATATACATATATATATATACATATATATATACATATATATATACATATATATATACATATATATATATATATATACATATATATATATACATATATATATATACATATATATATATATATATATATATATATATACATATATATATATACATATATATATACATATATATATACATATATATATATATATATACATATATATATACATATATATATATATATATATATATACATATACATATATATATATATATATATATATACATATATATATATATATATATATATATATATATATAGAATAAATCAGGAAACTATTTTTTCTAGACGTGTTTCCATGTATGTAGCTGTGATTACACTATTTAGTGTTTAAGAGAGTATAGCTATATCTGAGTGTGGGAACTCCGAGATGGGTAACGAAAATTCCCAAGGAGAATGAGACGAGCTTTCACCTTGAGTCAGACCTATTTCCGTCAACTTTCTCATCGTTTTCAAGGAAAGTTTTCGCGTTAGGTCTATTTCGCCTATTCACATTTACTAGGACTTTTTATCTTGATTTTTTAACCTTAACTCCTATAAACTCACGACCAAAGAAGAAAATAAGGTTAGGGGCTTTGCTAATTTTCCCTGGGGGCAGTTGGGGCTCCGCCCCCCCCCCCATTATTTTCCGCCTCGGGGCTCTGACCCGCAGCCACCCAGGATAGCCGCCACTGCTGGATTAGGCCGATTTTAACAGTAAGGAAACGATAAAAAAAATCACTTGTTAGGTTGCATTCTCACTTTAAGGCATGGTTAAAAAACCAAAAAAAACTTTGCGTTACATTTGAATTTCAGCTGCTACAAAGGAAATAAGTGATAGTTAAGCTGCCATACAGGCGGTGAAACCTATTTTTAGTCTAGTTAAGGGTGCGAGAAAATACAAAAAAAAAAGACCTCGTGAAATAGCCCCTATTTATCATTTTTTGTCTCGTAAATAGCAAGTGTACCTGCCACCCTTCTAGAAAAACAGTCCAGTGTAAATATTCCTAAACATTAAACTTATTTTTTTCCATGGTGCTATTATAATACAAATTTAAATAAAGAGAAAACTCATGGAGGAAAACATTTATTGGGTGTAAATTGCCCGCAAAAATAAACGCAAAGAGCTTTCGGCTCGAGAGCCTTTTTCAATCTAAATATAAACTTAAAAATCTATACAGAGGTAAATTTCAGTTATCACGTGAGTCGGCCTATTTTTTATACACATTGAAATGCTTATCGTCAATTACCCCCCATAATCCAGATTCTTCGCATCCTTCGCCCAAATTTAAATCCCCTTGTTTTTTAATAAATAAACCCTCCACAAATTTCCGTTTATAATATCCTTTTTCACTATATAGAATTTTTATACTATCAAGGTCAATGTTATGACCTCTCTCTTCCAGCATGTGTTTCGCCAAACCATTACTTATATCTCTTTTTTTAATACATGTTTGGTGTTCTTTAAGACGTTCACGTAGGGGTCTTTTTGTTTCCCCCACATATTTTTTACCACATTTACAACTAATTTCGTAGACTAAACCTTGGTTATCAAGTAATGATTTTTTATCCCCTTCGGGTTTATTATCCCGAAGGGGATAAAAAATCATTACTTGATAACCAAGGTTTAGTCTACGAAATTAGTTGTAAATGTGCCTTAATATTTACATACAGCCTGCCACATATAACCAATAAAAATATTAAGAAGGTTCATTTAAGATGCAAATTCTACTCACAATTGAATTCTGATTTTGTGAAAACAATGAATGGTCGCAACACAATAGTTCCTTCCCACAAAGAATGTTATTTCAAACAATTCAAACAGTTTTGATTGGTATAACTCATATAAACTAATACTAATATCACCCTCGTATCCTCTTGAAAAATTTGTTCATTCAGCCAGTCGCAGTAATGAAGACTTTCCAGCTTTTACGGAATTGCTGAGGGAGTTAGCTCTCACTAATAGTAAAACCAGGGTAGATAAAAAGGAGTAGTGAAAATTGCTCCATCATTTAAGTCACAAACGGCTAGTGGTTCCTGGCGTCGGAATCCAAGGAAAAGAGGCTGTTCGGTTCGTTTCAACCACCAGGGAACGCTATTGTAGTGTGTGACGTTGTGTGATAGTCATTTCCCTACTCGTTATATAAAATTTCCGGTAAAAAAAACAGAGTTTTAGATCTTTCTCAGCAAAATAATATAAAATTATAAAGGCTATGACCTAGGGTCCGATTACTCGGGTTGAGAATAAAACCAAGGAATTTTGTATTTTATATGTTAAATTCTACCCCTATATAGAAGATTTTACTCCAGTTTAAAATATACCACTAATTTTTATGATTGTTATCAAGTACTTATTTGTGTAAATAAATATAGGAAAAATATTCTAACCCATCTTGTTTCTCGAGTGTTTTAAATAAAAAAAAAAAAAAAAATCAGTCAAATCCGAAACTAACGGCGTGAACAGCAGCCACTGGAATTACCCAGAAAATGAAACGGAGATTTTCACTCAATCATATCAGATTTAATTAAAGTATTAAATTAAAATATTTAGGAGACTGGTACTGCATGGTTATAAAACAGTTTATTTTCGGTTTATTAAATATTTGTTCCGGGGAGCTTTCGAATTTACAAGTTTTTTTTCAACACGGAAAGTAAGCAGTCTATATTTGGGTTGAAAACGGACTATAGAGGGTACGAAAGCTACCCAGGAACGTTTACTCTATAAACTGCTTTTATAAACCATGCAGTATAAGTCTCGTTAATAATTTATTTTCATAATACTTTAATTTCATCACCTTGGTCAAGAAGTTTGTGTAAAAGTATTCGCTGTACACCAGTTCAGCTTTGAAAGAGTTCAAAAAATTTGAACACTTGAGTTCGCGAGTATCAGCCCCCTTGTTGTAAACTTAGCTTTACCCTATTTAAAGGACTCTGGTAGGAACGTATGTGTTTCCCACAGTTTTGGTTCCCACGATGTTTTGAAAATCCGCTTGGAGCGCCTCCCCGGTTTGGGAAGGTTTGCTAATGTTACTTAAAAAACATTCGGAAGTGCTTGCATGGAAAGTGGACGCGCTCGGAAGCGATCGCAATTTTTTTTCCGAGAAAATTCTAATTAAATAGCAAAAGAGCAATGGATTCGGCTAACTCTGGTGCGGTAAATGACTTTAGAGCGGCGATCGATGTTTTACTCTCTAATGAATCATTGATAAGTGCACTATCAGCAGCTGCGAGACCTCAATTACCAGCGTTGAGAGCTAATCAAAGTAATGATTTCTCATCGCGAAGTAATGACCAAAGAAATACGAGTGTAGATAATTCTCCAACTTCAGAATCGATTCAATATCAGCGAACTGGACAGAGTATTTCTAGGACATCATCAGAAAGCGTGACTTCTGAAGTGGCTGACCGATTTCGACCCCGTAAGAGGGATACTACTCCACTGTTTAATCCTCGGTTGGGTGTTGGAAACAAGAAAAGAAACACTAGAAGGTGAGGGTTAATTAAATAGAATATAAATGAAAGATGTGTATTGCTTTTTTGTATCTGCCCCACCTCCTGCTCAGTGTAGGCTACTAATATGTTCTTTGCTGTACTATGTACATATGTTGTATATATCTATGTATGTATTTGGAAAAGACAAAAGCAAATGACGAAGGTGCTGGTGGTCTACTATGTTATTGACTGTTATGTGTATGTATGTACGGCGCGTTTTTCGTTACGACCGTCAAATCTTAGCACGTGCCAAAACATTTTCGCGTACATAACGAAAAACGCATCATTACTCTGGCTAGTGGAAAATAAAGCCAGATGCGCACAGACCTATTTTCACAATGCTCGCTTTTATTCAATTATAACCAATCTCTAAAATTGCTTGAAAATTCTCGAATAAGATTTTTAACATGGTGATTCCTAAAAATTTTTCAAAAGCGGTTCCATTTTTAGCTTCAAGTTTCCGTTTAATTGGCCAATTGAATTGTTTTGAGAAATCCCTTTATTTATTTCGATTCTTTGAGTCGTAAATATTAATATTTTGACTCGCTTATATTTGGAAATATATATAATCGGTTTTAGCAAAATTAAGAAGAATTAGTAATTTAAATGTTTGTTTGCCGGTCCCTTTAAGTTACAGATAGATTATGGGAATAAAATGTGGCGTTTTTAAAAGGGGTTTTCTTTTCAATTATTGGCAAGTTTTTATTATTAGGTTAGGTTCATGGCTTATTATCCTTATTCCTTAATAATATTCCGCAATAATAATAAGTGCGTACGTGTGAATTGAATCCTGCCCAAAAAATCATTTTTATATATTTTCGTAATATTTATTTTTTTCCATTATTTTATTATTCTAAATCTTGTCTATATCTATAAAAATTGTCCAATTTAGTGGGATTTCTGTAAAAATAGTTCAGGCGAAGTTTTACTTAACCTAATCAATAGACATTTGACGGGTAATTTTCTAGACTAACTGTTATTCTTACCAAAATGAGAGCAATTTAAACAGTTAACGAAACTAAACTCTGCTCTCTGAAAGCTGAATTCAGTTCATACGAGCTCATGGCAGCGAAAACATTTAAAATTAGGTGCAAGAGGCCAGGGTTGCCACAGACCTGGAAAACCTGGAAAAGTCAGGGAATTTTGTTATGAAAAATCTGTGGCAACCCTGGAGGCGTTCACGTTCGTCGTTTAAGCCTCACTTTAATTAAGATGATTAATTCTTGGTACCACATAAAATATCATCGGCATCAACTAAACACTAACGCTAGTGGAGATTCGAGAACTATAGGTTTACTAAATTACTATGAAAGAATCTACAATATTCTTCTCCTTTCAACCGTGGGAATCAAAATATTTTCCAAGGTTGTCCCTACGATCGGGTTAAAATTTCTGGAATTTGGAAGCTGTTACTCCCGCACCCCACCTTCTTCGCCGCGGCCTCGGACTGTGTAGGGTGTAAAATCCTTTCACCGCTTTTAACCTAATAGGCAGGAATAGGTCAAGCTATAATATTTTGCCAGAGAGTACTTAGAAGTGGTAATAATATTTTAGCAGTTCAATAGAGAGCATTGTTAGGATACACATTCGTTGATGCTTGATTTTAGTCGATAGTTTTGTTTTAGTCAATTGTTTTTGTTTGCGTTGATTTAATTTAGTTAAATCACTGGTGCTCAAATGGGGGACTAAACTGTGAATTACAAAGTACCTTGGGTTTCTCGGTTCTCGATTAATTTTCCTCCAGCTTCATCAAACTTTATAAGAGAACCCTATTTACATGAACTAATTTCTTGTTTTCTCACAGCTAGAGATAAAGGTTTTGATAAAGGTTTAGGGAAGAACTCTGTTAAAAAAAACTACCAAGTGAACCAGCCTTAATAATCAGTAAACTTATCATAACTTCTTTCCCACAGGCGAGACTCGTCGTCAGTCAGTCAAATAAGAAAGTATTATTTTCGAAAAGAAGTTGTTCTTTTGTCAAAGGCCAATATTAGAAGAAAACCACATGGCAGATATAAAAGGAAACTGAACGAAAACGGATTTGTCATGAGCCTGATGACTTTCGAAAAGAAATGGTCAGAAGATGAAGTTCGAAAGGAAATATACAAAGCTTTCAGAACAAAGATGGCTCCACACGTAGGGTAAGTAATAAATATTGAACTGTTTTATGAAGAAGGAAAATAACAATGATAAGTTATCTCAAATAAAACAAAATAATTAATAGCGTTTCGGTTTCTATTGAGAACTGCGGTTTATTCGAGAGTTTATTAAACCTTCAACGAAGGAAGATAGTACTGGACTGATACCAGGTTAATATTACCACTAAATTCACTACTTTTAAGATAGGTTACTAAAAGTCAGGGGCGCACGAACGTTTTTGAGATCGGGGGGGGGGGGGGGGCAGTGTTGGGATGTACGCAAAATGGTATCTTTCCATTGCGCCGAATCCCATTAGACCGAATTCCGCCCAAGATTTCGATGAAATTAGCCAAACGGCGGGTTTAATATTCTCCTAAACGACCGACGCAAAATTCTAACTGACCTCTCGCACAAAATAGGTATATTTTACTCTTGTTTATTTAATGTCGAAAACGTTTTTTCTCAATTATGGTTAGGTTAGGTTAGGTTAGGTTAGGTGAGGTGAGGTTAGAAATGTAATGGGATTTTAATATGGAAATTTTAAAAGTTCAAATGCGTTTCACTCAAATTTTTGCTGGTTGTAGAATTTTTAAAGTTTTTTTTAATTTCCCCGGATTCTTATTAGTCCATAACCATCGTTGTTTATTTTTCATTCTTACGCAATGAACATGACTTAAAAATAAAAATAAAAATGGGAAATTTCCTTTTTAAAAGTTCAATTTCTGTGATTTAAAATTGTTTTGTTATTCTAAACATTACATTTTGCTTAACATTTTAACAAATATTTGGGTTTAGTGCTCATTTTTCTAGATCATTAAATTATTATAAGTCAATCAGATTTCTTGCTGGCAAAGAATGAATCTTTGCGTTCCCGGGAATTTTTTTTAATTCCATCGGGTATATTTAAGCAAAGATTCTTGTCCCAATGGACCGAATCCGCCAAAGTGCGGATGATTCGGTCGAATGGGAATGCGTTCGGTCCAATGGATAGGAAGCTTAAAAATTTGGGTTGAGTATTTTATTTTCCTTTTGTGGGGGGGGGGGATTTCAAAACTAATGTTTAAGGAATCTTTTAAGGGAGCCTTAAACATAATTGTAAAAATCATTTAATTCGTAATAACATAGCGAAAATCTAAATTCTCATAGGGAAAAAATATTAGCCTTCCGTTAAATTCCCCAAAATATAATCGGTCAGGCCCTTTCTTTTTGTTCCCTCATTTTTAAAATAATTAAGTACTTTATCGTATTACACTGATGGTTGTCATGAATTACGCTATTAAACTAATATTTACATTTTGATAACATCAACTATATCATATATAATACGGAAAAGGTGCTTCACGCACTTAGAACAGTCCTTTCCTTGGTTCAGGTCAAGCCCGTTAAGGAACAGAAACTAATTGTTACAGAAATAGATATTTAATATTATTAATTAATATTAGATTGTACTTTGTGGTTTTAGTCGGATGGTCCAAAGATGTTTTTATGATTAAAAAAATTGCAAAAAAGTGGATAAAGTCAACCCACAGAAACAAATTGTATAAATAAGTTTATTTTTGAATTTGTTGGTTTAAATAACTCAATGTCTGGTTTAAATCAACAAATTTGACAAAAAATACATTTGAGCAATTTGATTCTGCAGTCGATTTTTTTTTTTAAATTTTATTCATTATATAATTTTTGGAGTAGGAGACTAAAACCACGAACTATAATTTTATAAATATTTAATGGCTCTTTCTGTAACAATTAATTTCCGTCCCTTTATGGGTTTCACCTGAAGCAAGGAAAGCAGGTTTTTTTTATGGGTGCGAAGCAACCCCTTTTTGTATAACATTAACATGTTAAAACCGTGAATTTTCTGGTATCTTTTAAATCCTTTCAGGAGTAACGAGTACGAAGTATAAGCTTTGCACTCGTGTGCATGTCAATTAAAACACTTTTTATATTGTTAATAGGTTTGATCTACTTACGGCTTGCGGTATGGACTTAATCGCCCCAACTTTACCCGAAAATGAAAGTATGTCTGGGGAACTAATTTACGAAATTTGGAAGCAAAAAACTCTTTACTTGCGACCACATTTCAATCTTTCACAATATGTTATGGAAGATACAGAATCGTCGTCTGAAAGCGACTTTTCAATACATAGAAATTTTAAGCAAAAACCGTCGCCGAATTTAACAAACCCAGAGCAGTCATCTTCAAGTTCAACCCGCAATGTAGATTCAGACATTTCACGACTGGCTCAGTCTACCAATCGAACCTGTAACATCGCAAATATTTCGAGCCCCATGCACCAGTCATATATATGCAACATTTCCCATGATGAAATTTGGGACAGTGACATTTCTATTAACGATTCCTTATCCGATGAATCTTCAAAGAAAGATGTTAAAAAAATGTCTTCTCAATTATCGAGTGATAATCAAGACGGAAACGCTTCAGTGACATTGAAAGAACTTTTACAAGAACTATCAAGTCGTATATTCCCTTTTGACCCATCCGTAAACGTTCCAATTATCATATATAGGAAAAAGATACTAGATTTTAGCAGACGAGCGTTTAAGCGCAAAGACTTTGACCCATTTAGAAAGCTCTCCGTGAAGTTTATAGACAAGAGTAAGAAAAACGAGGCTGCAGTAGATGCCGGAGGACCGACTCGGGAGTTTCTTACACTTTTAGTCAGAGCTACAACTTCAAGCGAACTGTTTTCGGGACCGGAAACTGAACGAAACTTCAATCGGAATGAAAATAGCCTGAATTTGGATCACTACTTCGATGCTGGATTAGCAATAGCTTTATCAATTGTTCATGGCGGACCAGGTCCTTCATGCTTTTCTCAATTAACATTTAACTCACTTGTCAAAGATATGGACACTATTGAACCAAAAATAGATGATGTCGATGACGAAGAACTAAAAGAGGACCTTCGAGAACTAGAGAAAAGCGAATCTTTAATAGATATACAAACTGCAGCTGAAAAATTGCATAGAAGCAGGCATTATGCTGGTTGCAACGGTCCCATTCTTAAAGTTGACGATAAAACTCAGTTAATTACAAGCATTTTGCGCTATACGACTTTGCAAAATACCTCTCAGTGCCGTCTCAGATTTATTGACGGACTCAAAATGTTGGATTTACATGAAAAAATGGTGGCTCATCCAAACATTTTCAAGCAAGTGTTTTGTAGAAATGATAATCCTATAACCATACAAACTGCAGCTGAAAAATTGCATAGAAGCAGGCATTATGCTGGTTGCAACGGTCCCATTCTTAAAGTTGACGATAAAACTCAGTTAATTACAAGCATTTTGCGCTATACGACTTTGCAAAATACCTCTCAGTGCCGTCTCAGATTTATTGACGGACTCAAAATGTTGGATTTACATGAAAAAATGGTGGCTCATCCAAACATTTTCAAGCAAGTGTTTTGTAGAAATGATAATCCTATAACCGCTGAAAAATTTTTGGAAATGTTTTCTGACGTAGAGTTTTCGGAAAATAACAATTTATCGAGAGAATTAGAAGTATGGGGTTATTTCACAGAATTTGTATATGACTCATACAAAGGGGACACTGGATTGACCCTCAAGGAAATGTTGTTTTTTATAACTGGGTCGGATGAAGTCCCTCCTCTTGGTTTCGAAGAGAAACCATCAGTTATTTTTTTACACGAAAATCCAACCTCGAAGTATCCGTATGCAAATACATGCGGTTTGGGTTTGAAATTGCCAATATGTCATCAAAATTACGAATCTTTCAAAGAAGATATTTCATTTGGTATTAAAAATACTCAAGGTTTTGATTACGCATAATACCCTTAATTAAATATTTCCTCAAGATGAGAAAATATTAAGAATAACCTAAAAGCGGTATAAATGATATTCGTATTTCAAAAAATATTTTTGTTTTTAAAGGGAGGGTCAAGAGGAGTTTTTTGATCTATTCTTCTAGTAATTATAATACATACCCGCGTAGTTTAAATTATTCAGGAAATGTATCCCAATGATTTTAAAATTCGAAATAGATCCAGATTTCACTGTTCTTTTAAATTGACCCCCTCCAACCAATCGTGTAACGCCTTGCCTTCCAGCGAACAAAATATCCCTAGCACGCTATCTCGAGCGCGTTTGTCACATTATTTATCACATCTCGCGTTCTGATTGTGCTTGACATAGCGCGTGCTTGCCATTAGTATTTTGTTCGCTGGAAGGCAAGGCGTTACACGATAGGTTCAAGGAAGTTTATTTAAAAGAACAATGAAATCTGGATCTATTTTGTTTTTTTAAAATCATTAGGATATGTTTCCCGAATTATTAGCTACGCGGATGGGTGTTATAATTTGTAGAAGAATCGATAAAAACTCACTTTATTTTCCTTTTACCCTCCTTTAAACACCCATTTTTATTAAGGTAGCCTACATCGAAGAAAAGATGCGATGCTATGTTTTGAAAAGTTTTAATATTAAACCAATTGTTTAAATACACTAATGCGCTCTGTTATGAAAGGTTTTAGTATAAACCAATTCTTAAAATAAAGTAATAAATGAAACAATGTTTTTAACATTTATTTACGTTTAAAAGGGTATATATAGACAATCCATATCATAATTATACGAAAAAGAGGTTGCTTCGCACCCTTAAAAAAGCTTTTTATCTAACTCGAATCAAACCCGTGAAGGGACACAAATTAATTGTTCGAGAAAGAGCAAGTTCATATCTTTCAAATTATAGTTAGTAGATTTAGTCTACTACTCCAAAATTTTTATTATTATTAAATATTTTCCAAAAAACGGATAAAGACGACCTAGGAAACCTTCCTCTCTTATTGATGTTATTTTTAAATTCTATCAGTATCACTAATAAAATTAGCTAAAGATGGAGTTCCTTTAATGTATATATATTTATCATTAGTCCTAGGTCGTCTTTATCTGTTTCTTGGAAAATATATAATAATAATAATAAAATCTTTGAAGTGGTGGACTAAATCTACTAACTATTATTTTAAAGATATGAAATCGCTCTTTCTCTAACAATTAATTTGTGCCCCTTCACGGGTTTGATTCGAGTTAGATAAAGAGCTTTTTTATCCACATTTCACTATTTTGCTTTATAGGTCTATTGAACCTCAATTCTCAATAATGCTGAATAAAAATGATAGCGTTTAATTGAGGTTTCAATCTGTTCGTTTTGAGACCCTGGTACAAATCTCGAAAGACAGATATTAACTAATCTAACCTTACCTAAAGTAGTAAAAGAGGGATGGGCTAATTCAAGGGATTAACTAACCTAAACTAATCTTACCTAAAATATTACAAGAGGAACGATTTAGCCCGAGCTAGGGATTACCTAATTGGAGGTATGGGCTATGTCTAGGGTTTAATTAACCTAATTAAACCTTAAAGATTATATGATGGAATGGGTAACCCGAGGGATTAACTAGTTGGAAGGATGGGCTAATTCGAGGAATTAACTAGCCTAACCTAGTCTTACCTAAAATATTACAAATAGCCCGAGTTAAGGATTAACTAGTTGGAGGGATTGGCTAATAAGAGGGATTGACTAACCTAACCTTACCTTAAAGATTACCAGATGGACGGGGTAGCTCGAGGGATTAACTAGTTAGAGTTATGGGCGATTGATTATCTAACCTAGCCTTACCTAAAATATTACTAGAGGGACGTGATAGACCGAGCTAGGGATAAAATTTATAATATCATAAGAAAAATAATTACCATAAGTAAGACTCGCCCATAGGCGCAATAGAAACGGCATTTACCATCCAAACTTGGCGCGGTTACGCATATACCCCCGTGCGAGAGATTTAGGTACCACCGGAAAAAGGGGGAAAAACCGCTCTAATGGGGCTGAGAGACTCGAGCGCCCCGACGCGGCGGCAGAGGCGCACGTAAATACGGCAGCTAGACTCCGACGGCTTGAAGAAACAAACCCGCCCCGGGCGGCGTGACGCCGCCGTGGCCGTGTTTTTTTCCTGCTTTCGGCGGCGGTCCGCGTGCTCCGAGTTCGAGGCGAGCCGAGCCCAGTTTTTTCCCAGGTGACGGCGTAAGCCATGAGCTGCGGTGTTTATAGCCGTGATCGGCGGCGTCAAAAATATTGAAAAGGTAATCGGCGGGGTCGGAGTCTACGCTAGACCTAGCAGTCGATAGTTGGGGAGATAAATTAACTTAATTAGTTTGCGGAATATCTGAAAAATGAACGTTTTAAAGAAAAGCGTTTGAATGAGGTCTACATAAACATCGTTCTGAAATATATAATAAATTATACGAATAATACGATGAATCCTCCACCCATCAACATTTTAAGTGGATGGTAAATGCCGTTTCTATTGCGCCTATGGGCGAGTCTTACTTATGGTAATTATTTTTCTTATGATAATATTGAATCGCATCGACAAAAAATGGGTATGGAAGGCGAAACAGCTCTTTAAAGCAAGAGAACATAATTCAGGAGACCAAAAGTATGTGGCCGTTTACTTAACTCGCCGACATCAATTTCCCTTTCGCCTATCCTATTTAACATTCAAAATCTTTATTTTCTAATATACTCAATTTAGATGTGCTTTAGATCCAGACTTTAGTAATTGGCCAACTACTTAATGGCAACGTTATTACGTAGTAGTAATGACGGTGCTTTTGGACCTAAAGCACATCCTAGACGCAAAACTCAAGTATTTTAAAAAATTACTTGCGATTGAGAATGTTAAACTTTAAATTTCATGCGTAATTGAGCACTTTGCAACTCAAGTGATATTTAATCCCAAAAGCTTTCATTGTGAAATGTTCTTGCAGATACATAATATATTAAATTAGCCACATTTCTAGGTAATGCGATTTAAATTCAATCACCTCGGTTTATTCGAGTACTCTACCCAAAAGATCTTAAGAAAGAGGTCTCTTATCACCTAAATATAGGTGAGAAACGATGGCCGAATTAATCGAAGACGACACCATTGCGCTATCGAGAGGGTTCAACACAATTCTAAAGGCTAACGTAATCCACCCATTGGTACGGTGTATCTATGAGTACCGAATCTGTAAATCTCGTTTATATAGGCCGAGGAGAGATATATTATTAAAGTTAAAAAGCCAAATGATAAGAAAATCTTGCCAACTTTTTAATTGCGGTGAATTAGGGTGAATTTAATGGGATACGCATGATATAATACGATAGTCAAAATTAGAGGGCTACCCTAGTAGAAGAACCAATTGTGTGCAATTTTCTGTTAACGATAAAAAAATGCCATTAAAAAAAGCTTAGCTACTGTTTAATAAATAAAATTTTTGTTTATCAATTTAGAACCAGTTAATAAAGCTCGACTACGTTTATGTTTTAACCTTTTCGTAACCCATTCAACTACCTTTCCCTCTATAACTTCATATACCTTATCAATCTTTCATTATTGAAATCTTTGTTTCACCAAGCGAAGCCCTCGTACTCAATAAACTATACTTTCTCTCTATTAACTCGAATTCAATGGTTATTCCTTATCATTCTACTGTTTAGGAAATAAAATTTTGTTTACTATTTTGAAGCTAAGCTTATGATTTCACCCTTTTGGAACCCATTCATACTTTATCAACATTTATTTATTGAAATCTGTGTTTAACTAGAGATACTCTTGTACCCGAAAGAAGTCTTATCCAATTTTTTCTTCCTGAGCGAGACATTTATAATCTACTTCCAATTACAATCATACGAATTTTACAGTTTGGGTCCACAGTGCTAAACGTCCTCATGGAATTGACGATATGGTGAAGTGTACTTTTGAACAAGCTGGTAAAGTTTATAGACGGTGTACACAGTCAAAACTTATTACAGAAGAAAGATTTCGGTTACATTTCAATTTTTACAAACAAATAATTATAAAATTATTTTATAATTTATCGTCGATTCATTATATTATTTTCACATTTCTTCGAATCTACTAACTCAATCCTTTTCACATTTACCCTTTTAAAAACCATTTAATCTTTCCTTAAATAAAATAGTACAACCCTTTACACCATCCCTTAAATAAAATTGTACAGCCCTTTACACCTTACCTTAAATATTATTTGACAATTTTTACCTTTCCTAAAATAAAAATTTACAGCCCTTTACACCTTCCCTTAAAATTTGACAACAATTTTCACCTTCCTTTAAATAATATTTGACAACAATTTTAACCATCCCTTAAAAATAATTTACAATCCTTTACACCTTCCCTTAAATAAAATTTGACAATTTTCTCCTTCCCTTAAATAAAGTTTTACAACCCTTTACACCTTCTCTCAAATAAAATGTGACCATTTTCACCTTCCCTTAAATAAAATTTGACAACGATTTTCACCTTCCCTTAAATCAAATTTGACAACAATTTTCACCTTCCCTTAAATCAAATTTGACAAACCTTTACACCTTACCTTAAATAAAATTGAAAACCCTTTTCACCTTCCCTTTAATATATTTTAAATTTATCAGCGATTCATTGCATTGCACGTCCCTTTCATGTTTTAATCTATTAAAAAATATTTCATATTTCTTTATATCTAATAGATTGATCTTTTTCACATCACCTTTAATCAAAAAATCCATAACCGCTTTTCTATGCAGTGCGAAAGCAATCTTCGCTAAGTTCATCCCCCCTCCATTTTTCCCCCTTCTTCCAACAGTGCCCTTACGAAAACGCATAATACGAGGTAAAAGAGGAATTATTAGAAACAACTTGAATTTTTAGGAAGAACTTGAATTATTAGAAGCAAACTAGAATTATTAGGAAGAACTTGAATTATTAGACGCAAATTTGAATTATTAGGGTGCACGTTACCTTATATTAATTACAGTCGCCTTATATTAATTACAGTCGCCTTATATTAATTACAGTCGCCTTATATTAATTACAGTCGCCTTATATTAATTATACTCGCCTTATATTTAGTAAAAGTGACATTATATTTAATAAAATTGTCTTATATTTAAAACAAATCCTAACCTTGAATTATTATAAACAACTTGAATTATTACAAACTTGAATTTTTAGGTAAAACTTGAATTATTAGGAAGAACTTGAATTATTAGGAAGAACTTGAATTATTAGAAACAAACTTGAATTATTAGGAAGAACTTGAATTATTAGAAACAAACTTGAATTATTAGGAAGAACTTGAATTATTAGAAACAAACTTGAATTATTAGGAAGAACTTGAATTATTAGAAACAAACTTGAATTATTAGGAAGAACTTGAATTATTAGAAACAAACTTGAATTATTAGAACTACAGTCGCGTTATATTAATTACACTCGGCTTATATTAAATACAGTCGCGTTATATTAATTACACTCGGCTTATATTAAATACAGTCGACTTATATTAAATACAGTCGACTTATATTAATTAGTCGCCTTGTATTAATTAGAGTCGCCTTATATTAATTACAGTCGCCTTATATTAATTACAGTCGCCTTATATTAATTACAGTCGCCTTATATTAATTACAGTCGCCTTATATTTAAAATAAGTGGCATTATATTAATTAAAGTTGTCTCATATTAATTAAAGTTGTCTTATATTTAATATAAGTGGCCTTATTTTTAATATAACTGGCCTTATTTTTTTAACAGTCGTCTTATATTTAGTAAATTGTCTTATATTTATTAAAGTTGTCTTATATTTATTAAAGTTGTCTTATATTTAAAACCAATGTTGAATTAAGTCCTGAACGGCGCCCCATAAGATACATGCTGTTATATTTAGTATGTACAGCATTAGCGGTCTAAAGCTATTCCAATAACATGAAATATTTGAGATTTTTAACTAATTTGTATTTTGTACTATTCAACGTACTAATAAAGCCACTAGATCACACTACATTTTGTAGACATTTGCTTTTTGTACATTGTTTTTTACATTTTTTGATCTTGATAAAGGTTAATGTTTTTATTACCGTATTGTAAATCATATAAATATGCATTGAAATATTGGAAAGGAGGCAGTGTAGCATCATTTACGGAATATTTTTACTGTCCAAAGTTTTTCATTAGTTGTAAAAACGATGGTGTCATATCTCACTTCAAGTTCACGAACACTACATTTGCCATTTCCGACTTTTAAAATAGATTCTAAGAGAGAAAATTGCACGTAATTCACTTTCTGTGACATGTCTAAATATTATAGCGCTTTTCAATCAAGTTTCTCGTCATAATTAGGGTGAATTTATCTAAGTTATGACGAAAAATACTAGTTTTTGGGCCCAAAACATTTTCACTGAAAACGCGCCTATACTGGTATTCAGTATCCTTCATTAGAAAACAACAAATTTATACAATTATAATTTTGCGTGAACGTTCAACGGCTTCATTGAACGTGCAATCTGTGCGCTGTGTATAGGACTGTAAAATTAACTCAAACTTTTCAAAGCTCTCGCACTCGTGTTTGACAAAAATGTTTAAGCTTAACGTGCTAGCAGCTATGTTAATTTTATCAAGCCTTACGTATAAACATGTCGCTAGAGATACGTGTCTGTAACACATTTCAAAAATCTATTTTAGAAATAGAAATTGGAATGTACAAAGTTTCATAAGCATTTTACCAATTTTTCACATTCTTGCAAAAAATATTTATTCCCAAACATTATTATACAAGCTTTTGAATTAAAACATTATTTTACACATTGAAGAAATCGTTTAATTTTATAAATACTCGCTGAGAAAAAAATTTTTATCTATTCATTTTTTAATTTTAAAAATTTAACGAACATTTTAAAACATATTTCGAAAGATTTTAGACTTTAACCTTCTTTACACATACTTCTTTAAATTATCTCGTAACGTATTCATTTCAACTCCGTTTTTTCAGAGGCGTTCGTATTTCTCTTTTAATTTAGTATTATTATCTTTTCTTAAACCGAGTTCCCTAACCCTTTCTTGTTGTTGCGATATTTGTTAATCTACGATTAAATTTGCCGAAATTATGCTCTTAATCATTTCATGCAAACGGGAATAATTGTTTAAATTATCTCCTTTGTCCGAAAATTGACCCTCATCATCACGAGAAGATGATTGCCGTATACACTCTTAAAAAACAATTCATTCGAAGGAGTTTTAGGTTGTCAAAGATTTCACACAAAAAACATTTTCTCCAAAAGTTTCTCTATACCCGTAAAGATTAAAACTATTCCCCTTACGGATTCGTATTATTCCAGTTATGGCATCATATTAATACCTTTAGGGATTCGTAATTTTCCTCATATGGAGTCAAATTCTTCTTGTGGGGTCTTATTATTCCCAATGGGTAGTAAAATGTTGCTCAGTTTGTTGGTAATATTATTATCCCAATGATGCGGTACAATTAAACCCTTTTGAATTAATAATAATCCCAATAAATAACAAGATGGTCAAGCCCATAGGAATAGCTAGACGCATGACATTGTAAAAGAGGCTGAAAAGAATTATAATATAGCAGGGGCTTGTTTTGCATACATAAACGCTCTTTGAACAATTTGAATGGCGTTTCGAGATTTCTTTAAACACGAAGTTGCGTAAAGTTTTTCAAATCATGTTTTTCAAATCAGGTTTTTCAAATCAGGTTTTTCAAATCAGGTTTTTCAAATCAGGTTTTTCAAATCAGGTTTTTCAAATCAGGTTTTTCAAATCATGTTTTTTTTTTTTCAAATCATGTTTTTTTTTTAAATCATGTTTTTTTTTTCAAATCATGTTTTTCAAATCATGTTTTTCAACTTGGCTACCTGTGAACGCGTCTTTATATCTAATCTTTATTAATTTATCTTGGATACCCGTGTGAACGCGTCTTTATATCTAATCTTTATTAATTTATCTTGGATACCCGTGTGAAAGCGGCTTTATATCTAATCTTTATTAATTTATCTTGGATACTCGTGTGAAAGCGGCTTTATATCTAATCGTTATGTATTTATCTTGGATACCCGTGTGTACGCGGCTTTATATCTAATCTTAATTTTTCTTTGATACCAGTCTGAACCCGGATTTATATCTAATCTTTATTAATTTATCTTGGATACACGTGTGAACGTGGCTTCATATCGAATATTTATTAATTTTTAACTTAGATACCCGTGCGAACAGGCATTTATATCTTATCTTTGTCATTTTATCTTGGGTACTCGTGCGAAATCTATTCTTTATTAAGTCATTTTTATCTTGGAAACGCGTCTTTATATCTATTCTTTATTAAGTCATTTTATCTTGGATACCCTGCGAACACGCCTTTATATCTAATTCTTTATTAATTTTTACCTTGGATACCCTTGTGAAGGCACCTTTACATCTAATCTTTATCGTCTTATCTTGGATACCCGTGAAAACGCACCATAATATCTAAAATGTATTAATTCATTTTATCTTGAACACCCGTGAAAACACGCCTTTATCTAATCAACCTATAAGAAAATATTGAATATCTTCGAAAATATCTTTTATATTAAATTTGAGTTTCAGAAACATTGGTTTTTAGATTAAGTTAAATCATTTAATCTGTTTAAATTTTAATTTAAATGAATATTACGTTTCAATTCAGTAAAAGCTATCACCTCAGAAGGCTAAAATAGACGCGAATCCAAAAGATACTATATAAGGCGTTCGTTTATCATTATAAACTAACAAGCGAGTAACGGTTGCTGCTCTTCAATGAGCGGTGGTGGATGTACGTTTACACCATGGTAGAAGCTAATAACTGTATATGTGAATTCTATTGGAGGGTCAAGCTCCGTGGGTGATGACGTCTTCTTCTGACGTCACGTACAGACAGATCCTCTCCGCGAACTAAATGTTCACTCGGAGAGGTAAGAAGACGAAAGTTTTTCCTATTCGATGACGTAACAGACAGAACCTCTCCGTGAACTTTTTAAAAGTTCACTCGGAGAGGTAAGGAGACGAAAGTTTTTCGATTCGATGACGTATTTCGCCTTCTTGCAAGACGCCAACGCCAACGCCTACGCCAACGCCGACGCCGCAGTGAATATAGTAGCTAGACCCCACTAGGGTTGGGTCTAGCTAAAAATTGTGAAATTATTTAGCGTTATATAATTGTAGAATATTGGTTTTCAAATATTTCAAAATGCATGAAAACAGGGACTTTTGATTTGGGCTAGCAAATATTTAAAATTAAATTTTCATACACTAGTAAAGTTTTTGACAAACTGTCCAATCACTCCAAGTTAAACGCCAAAAATGAGCAAACCCATACTTGGCTTGAAAATTTTCAATTTTGCCTACACGCAAACTAAAACCATCATTATTGAATATTTGAGGTCCTTTGTACACCAAAACCGGATGGACATCTAGTTCTGATGATAGGCTAAAAAACATGTTATAGTAATTTTCTTTGACACGGCTTGGAATAAACTAAAGTTCGGCACATTGTTTTGATCTAAATATAAAGAAATATTTATATGAAAATTTAAGAAAATATGCAGATAACTCTGATATTGAAAACAACAAGATCACCAAGGTGGTGACGTTGTACATTTTGCTTCTCTTTCAGTATCATCAAGAGAATTATGATAGTCATCAATGTCAAAGTAAGTCAGGCTTAATTGACATTTCATCCAACAACAGTACAAAATATTTTTGGTGTTCAGGAAGATTTTCAACATTTGTTATTTCTTTCATTTCATTAAATACCTCTTCATGAAAACCAGATTGGTTTTTCAACCTGGTTCTTGTTGTTGGCAAATTTATCGCACCAGATTTTCTTAATGCTAAGTAGGACGTTTAGATTTATTCTTGTTATAAGAACACCATTTTAAGAAGACGCTGTCCCATTGCATACCATATTTAGATCTTTCCAAAGATCTTAATTGTTGCTTTATGAAAATGGACATGAAAGATCCAGGGTTCTCCTTTTTGATTTTTCCTTTTTAAAGCTGCTTTAACGCAGAAATGTCTTTCTTATTGTTTTCAGTTAAAAAAGTTTTGGTTTTTGGCTTCTTTTTAGGTTTCTTTTCCAATTTAAATTTTCCTTTTAGGTTCTTCCGCAAGCGCATGATTCGCAAACTGGAACGAAATTGTTGGCAGGCAACACATCGATTCTTATGAGCTCCAATGAGTCCTTCACATCTGTTACTATATACTGCTTTAAGATTTTCCACATAATGGCTGTTAGTTTTATGTTTGTTTGGGCGTCTCTCTTTGTAAAGCAGCTGAACAAGATCTTCATCATTATGGCAGGGCAGATTTCGAAGCTACTCATGCTTATTAAAAAGTTATATATGTCCAAATTGGTCTCAAGTTTTGGGTTTTTCTCAATTATGTGGCATGATACACATTTACCCAGCGCATTAATAGTCACATATAAGGGCTCATTCTTAAATTCTTCACCAATAAGATTGTGTCTCCGAAATACACAAGTTAAAACTATCTGATTATTTCTATGTTTGGTAAAGGCAACTCCCCCGTCGAAGCTCTCCATTGACCATCCACTTGGTGGTGATAATTCTTTGAGGTCGAGTACTTCTTGATTCTCCACGGGTTCATGCAACAACAACATTTGTTTAAAACAAAATACCTAGGCTATAGGCTTTTCATTTTGAAGTTTCTTTGAATTTACTTTTGTTTCGTCCATCCCTATATCATTCTCATCCGGCTTCTGTTGTTGTTCCAAGGATAAATGGCCAATTTATTTATCACGGGCTTATTTTAAACCACTTAAAAACATTCAATCAAACCTACTTGATTTATTATAGTTGAAAAGTTAAAATTGGGATTTAAGAGATCAATTAGGGGAATTGGATCTGGATGTTCTTCAGTTGGTCCTCTCAAACCATAGAAATGTCTTGAACACATATAGGTGCCACGAGAAACATTTGATATGTTGAATTCTTCTCGATCACAGGCATGAACCCACCGTTGACATTTTTCTCTTTCCGTTTAGCAAGAAGGAAACTTTACGAAAAACACCCCAGGAGCTCCATTAACCTCTCTTGTAGTACAATTTTGCTTTGAAGGGCAGGAACCATAATTGCAAACGATTCGCTGGGGCATTTTTATTATTATAGACTTCACCTAGGAATTAAACGTGGTTATTATTATTTTCTCCAAATTATTGTTAGAATGTTACTACATAATACTGTAACATTTATTTACAATTCTATTTTAAATATATCAAAAATGTCTTTGCGAACAAAGACCCAGAAGGACATGTTATGGCCTTGAATGTCTGAAGTTACAGATATTTAATTTTCTTTTAAAACATTAAATTTAAATACAATAAAATTTTCTTTTAAAACATGAAATTTAAATATAATTAGATTTTCTTTTAAAACGAAATTTAAATACAATCACAATCTGGCATAGTTTCAAATTTCAAAACAACTGATTTTATTCACTCGGAAATATTTAGGAAAAAAAATAACAGACGATTTTCTCCCATTGACGCTTAACATTAAATTTCGCTTAATTATTTTTCAGGGAAAACGTGTATTGAACTGTTATTTTTCAGTATAACGCGAGTCCACTTTTTGTTTTCTTAATTTAACCCGAATTTCCACGACTCACAATTGAACGGATCGTTAAAAATACTCGCCGGTTTATTGGAATGGGTACATGATAAAGGGAAATGTGTTTTTTAAAGCCCGTTTAAAGTCACCTTCTTTTCTAACTTAGCAGACGACGCAAACCATAACAATTTGTACTTTCAAAGCTATATTGCGCGCGCAAGGGAAGAGAACTTCAAAGCGACGAATTTTAGAGCGGATAAGGTTTTTAAATAAATTGTAATACTTTCATTTTTCTTTTCATTAAAACCGTACAATTTAAATGATGATTTCCATAAGGGACCACTAATTAGTTATTCCCTTTAAATTCCTTGTATAAGCATTCATAAGCTAACATGAACGAATTGCCTCGGCTAACTAAAGTCGAGCAGTTATAATAAAACATTATCCATGGATAAGGGTTTTTTCGTTTGCAAACTAAATTAAAAATAAAAATATGGGGAATTTTTATTACCTTTAAATTTCTTGTATAAGCATTCATAAGCTAACATGAACGAATTGCCTCGACTAAAGTCGAGGAGTTATAATAAAACATCCATAGAAAACATTATCCAATTAAGGTCTGAGATCAGATCATAGAACCTTGATTCTATGCCTAAAGCCAAAGCTAAATTAAGTAAATTTTTCTATCGAACGAAAAGTTTCGTTTTGTTTGACACGTAATCCCTGAAAAATAATTAAGCGAAATTTAATGTTAAGCGTCAATGGGAGAAAATCGTCTGTTATGTTTTTTCTTAAATATTTCCGAGTGAATAAAATCAGTTGTTTTGAAATTTGAAACTCTAAATCGTGCCAGATTGTGATTGTATTTAAATTTCGTTTTAAAAGAAAATCTAATTATATTTAAATTTCATGTTTTAAAAGAAAATTTAATTGTATTTCAATTTAATGTTTTAATAGAAAATTAAATGTCTGTCACTTCAGACATTCAAGGCCATAACATGTCCTTCTGGGTCTTTGTTCGCAAAGACATTTTTGATATAATATCTGTCACTTCAGTCTAGCACGAAAGTGTTAACTTCTATATTAAAAGACTAGCCCTTTAAAAAGTGATTCAGTCAAATCTCTACATTTTTACCATTGCCCTTTAAACCCAATTAAAATAAATTTTTTTATTATTTTTGATGTTAATAGCTGGGGCAGCCGAACTTGATTCAGTCGGATCTCCACATTTTTACCATTGCCCTTTAAACCCAATTAAAATAAATTTTTTCATAATTTTTGATGTTAATAGCTGCGACAGCCGCACTTGATTCAGTCAGATCTCTACATTTTTACCATTGTCCTTTAAACCCAATTAAAATTAATTTTTTCATAATTTTTGATGTTAATAGCTGCGGCAGCCGCACTTGATTTAGTCAAATTTCTACATTTTTACCATTGCCCTTTAAACCCAATTAAAATTAATTTTTTCATAATTTTTGATGTTAATAGCTGCGGCAGCCTCACTTGATTCAGTCAGATCTCTACATTTTTATCATTGCCCTTTAAACCGAATTAAAATTAATTTTTTCATAATTTTTGCTTTTAATAGCTGGGGCAGCCTCACTTGATTCAGTCAGATCTCTACATTTTTACCATTGCCCTTTAAACCCAATTAAAATAAAAAATTTCATTATTTTTTATGTTAATAGCTGGGGCAGCCGCACTTGATTCAGTCGGATCTCTACATTTTTACCATGGCCCTTAAAACCCAATTAAAATTAATTTTTTCACAATTTTTGATTTTAATAGCTGGGGCAGCCTCACTTGATTCAGTCAGATCTCTACATTTTTACCAGTGCCCTTTAATCCAAATTAAATTTATTTTTTTCATTATTTTTGATGTTAATAGCTGGGGCAGCCGCACTTAATTCAAATCTCTAAATTTTTACCATTGCCCTTTAATCCCAATTAAAATTAATTTTTTCATTATTTTTGATGTTAATAGATGAGGCAGCCGCACTTGATTCAGTCAAATCTCTACAATTTTACCAGTGCCCTTTAATCCCAATTAAAATTAATTTTTTCATAATTTTTGATGTTAATAGCTGGGGCAGCCGCACTTGATTCAGTCAAATCACTACATTTTTACCAGTGCCCTTTAATCCCAATTAAAATAAATTTTTTCATAATTTTTGATGTTAATACCTCCGACAGCCGCAGCGAAATCTTCATATTTTTCCCATTACCTTTTAAACTAAATTATTTTTTTTTTTCATTATTTTGGATGTTAATACCTTCCTTATTGCCGTTCGAAATGCCAAGTCGTTCGGACTTTCACATTTTTAAAAAGGAGAATACTTTTAAGTTTTAAGGCGGAGAAATTAAAACTTAATGTTATTCTATAGGATTTAGATTTTTGAACGAAACTTACCTTTCAGATTTATTTTCTAATGATTCCAGATATTTTTCGGGCTTTATTTTAAGACTAATTTAATAATTTTACACCGATTAGTTTGGCCACAGTCTATTTATAAAAACGGCAAAAATATGAAGGAGGAGAAGTTAAGTCATTAGCGTTCAATACCCAAGCGCGCTCCTGCACGTGAATGTAAAAAGCTATAGAAAACCTAAGCCTAATTTGTCAAATAAGGCATAGGTTTTTGCCCACTCAATTTCTCCGCTTGAATTTTTCGTCCGTTTTCATAAATAGATTGTGGGCCAACTAATTGGTGTAAAATTATGAAATTAGTCTTAAAATAAAGCTTGAAACTTAATTCATACCACACGGAAAATCAAGTCTGAAAAATATCTGAAAGTATTAGAAAATAAATCTGAAAGGTAAGCCACTTTCACAAAACCAAATCCTATAGAATAACATTACGAATTGGCCATGACCGAAACTAGCAAAAAAGCCAATTATGGGTCAACTTCAAAATTAATTTTAAAATACTTAGACTAAATATTTGTTAATGAAACTTGAAAAGTTCAACATTCGAACCTTGGTCTACCATTTAAAAGTGATTATAACTGTAACAAATAATTCCTCTTTTAGTTCTGCGATCCAAGGGATTTCGATTTTTTGAAAGAGACTTACCTTTCAGATTCATTTTCTAATGCTTCCAGATATTTTTCGGGTTTAATTTAAGATTAATTTCATAATTTTACACCGATTACTTTGGCCACAGTCTATTTATAAAAACGGCAAAAGTATGAAGGAGGAGAATTAGGTCATTAGCGTCCAAATCAAGAGCGCTCCTCATGCACGTCATTTTAAAAAGCCATATAAAACCTAAGCCTAATTTGTCAAATTAGGCTTAGGTTTTTGGCGAATCTATTTCTCCGCCTTGTTGTTCCCTCCGTTTTCATGAATAGATTGTGGGCCAACTAATCGGTGCTAAATTATGAAATTAGTCTTAAAATAAAGCTCGAATCTTAATTCATACCACACGGAAAATCCAAGTTTCAAAAATATCCGTAAGTATTAGAAAATAAATCTGAAAGGTAAGCCACTTTCAAAAAACCAAATCCCATAGAATAACATTACGAATTTGGCCATGCGCGAAACTAGCTAAGTACCAAAAAAAGGGTCAACTTTAGAATTAATTTTAAAATACTTAGACTTAATATTTTTAAATGAAACTTGAAAAGTTCAACATTCGAACTTGCTCTACCACTTAAAATTGATTTTAACCGTAACAAATAATTCCTCTTTTAGTTCTGCGATGCAAGGGACATATCCTCGAAAAAGTCGATTTTAATGTTATTTCAATGGGGAAATGGAGCGTTCTGATTGGCTAGAGGCTGAATTTGTGAAATAACATTACAGATGATGATGGGCCCATAACATAGAACGCTGTCGCGTTCATTGAATTATATCCACAGTACTTGTCAAGATTCAATAAACTTCTGTCATCAGATTGCCTTCTGGGCTTTGACATTTGATTAAGCCTTGGACTAAACTTTTTTCTTTTTCTGAAAACAAATGCGGTTATTTTTGCACGAAAATTTTTATTTCTTTATAATATAGAAATATTTAGTTACCTTTTAGCTTTAATTTGGTTTTATTCTAGAAACAATAAGTCATTGGTTTTTTATTAATTTAACGAAATATATCATCAAGTTAGGCTAAATACATCCGATCTGCGTGAACAAATTCTCTCTGCTCTAATCCCTCCCTGAAGAGTGAAGAGAGAAACAATCAGCCAATGGGAATCGAGAAATTTTGTTTTTTATTCTGCTGTCACGTGACCGGAAATTTTCCCGGCCAGTTATTCGGATGTATCCCCCTCTGCGACCCCTTTTTTGAGCTGCATCGTGTTTTGCATTATCAAAGGTAGTTTCCGCTCCCTGTGTAAATTCTCTCTGCTTGAGTGTCTCGAATATCAGAATCTTCCGGTATAATTTACTGGTCCTTTGCTTAAAGTACGGGGCGTTGTTCACTTTTATGAAATAAAGTGTTTTTTTATTGTTTATATTATGATATGAATTTTTTTAATACTAAATTTCGGGCTAGAATATTTTATTTTGAAATCAAGGCACTGGCTATATCTGATTTATTATGTTACGCTTTACTGGCCTTTATGGTTCAAATTTTGACTTCGTCAGTATGAAAAGACGCAATTATAAATTTAAATATTTCACGTCGGGTTGGGCTAGGTTACGTCGTAGTCGGGGAGGTTCTATTTTGATTTCCCAACTTGTTTGATTTTTTAATCGCTCGAAGACTGAATACATACGCGTGTTTCGTCATTCGCGTCACGATGACGTAATTTTGGGAAACCGATAACTTTGATACCTAACTGATTTGACTGGTGTTTAAGGGGAGGGAAAATTTGGTGGTACTAAAGTAGGAATATAACGAAGGTTAGAAAGGGTGTAGAGGTAGTAATTCTTAGTAAGAGACATCGTGATTTCCTTTACATCTGTTTTTGTTAATACAAACATATTGATTTTGATATTATAAATACGCGTGTATAACGTACTATACGTGGAGTTTATTGAACTTACTTGTATTATGCAGATAACCTATGGATGAAATACAGAAACATTCATTTTGCAAAATCCCTTAAAACGATACTCTCTTCGGTAAACATTTTTGCCAATTAATAAAGATAAATGATAAATAATTGTTGACTAACCGAAAATGTTTCTTACCTAAAAATCAATTTCGCGGAACCACTCTCGCGAAACACGCTAGGTTGTCATCGAGTTGAAACCCTAAATTAATAAAAAAAAGTATTTAAAAAAAATAGCGAAATGTCTTAGGTTCACTATTACGACGCGACAAAGTTAAGACTATTATGACGTTATTTGTAATTTCAACCAATAAGCATTTAACAAAAAAAACTCTTAAGGGTAATTATTCCAACTAGGCCATCACATAATCCATAAAAGGCAGCCGACAAACAAACCAAAAAGACACTAGCTTATTCCCAGGCACAAAATTATTGACATATACCACAAGTAAATCATCCCCAAGTCTACAAGACGACATACTACGGGTTACAATGATGAAGGTCCGATTTCCTCAGTCAATGATTCCACCCTAAGTATTCCAAATTTCTACAGAAGAGCGGTATGGCCCAGTATTGCTGGTAGAGTAAATCAAACTTGAACTCGCGACGCCCCGGCGAGGGCCTCTTTCGTTTCGCGAGAGAGAGGGGAAAGCCGAGTTTCTTAGTTACATTTCCTACCCCCCCCCCTTAACGATTCTACAGACGACGCGCGAAGTCGCGAACGAACTTCAACGATGGCAAAATAATTAGCACCGCCTACTTAGTTCCAATCTTTGTAACGGGGATGGTAAAGGGATCCCTAGGTATGGGAATTAGGGCTTATTTCCCGCGTTGGCTCCTGCATCTACCCATGGAGTTCTACCCTAAGGGCCTGCACCTACCCTGGCTGCTCGACCCTGTGAGACCATGTGATAACCTAGGATAAAAGGAAGACCTCAGTCCAGCCTCGGGGCAGATTCCCAGTCGACGCCCAGGATACCAGTTCTACCATAATGCTTAGTTCTGTACTTGAAGTTCCTGTCTATAATTAAATTGCCTTTTTAAACTAGTTAACTGACTGATTATTAGTAAATAGTTAAGCGTACAGTTACAATTGGAGGCACCGCCGAGATCGAACAGTTATTTCGGGATAATTTTTTTTTTACCACTAAGTTTTTCGGTTGCCAGTTTTCGTGATTTTTGGATTGAAATATGTGCGCACCTGATCTGAAGAGGAATTGACTTAATAGTTATTTGGTGTGAACTGAAAGATTGGTTCTCGTCTAGTTTATGTGCGTGTGCTCATCTCTGAAGCTCCGACGATCCTTGGAGTCCACCTCTCTGTTTTTGGTTCCGAACGCACTGAATAGGATCGTGGGGTTTATCTCCGTGGCTGCCTAGGACGATTGTGGTGACGTAATTTGGGGATAAAGCATGCGGAGAGGAGTTTTTGTCGCGTTTTCTTTATCGCTCTTTTCTCGTTGCCTCTCGCCCGGAGATTGTTTTGTAAGAAGCCCGCGAAGTTTTTTTTCTGCTATTTCCTTTATTTGGAGTGTCAAGGTAATTGCGATTAACTATTCTTATTATTACTGTGTGTTATTATTTTTAGTTTTTGAATATTCAATTTTAGATTAGGTTTGTATTACTTTTAGAGTTTTAATTAGGTTTTTTTAAAGTTTTAAGCCGTTTTTCGTGACGCCTTGGCTAATCATGTGGGCAATCGTAGGGATAGTAGTTGTGACGATTTTGGTGTGCTTGGGTCTCTTTGGTTTTTGTTTTTTTAAAATTTGGGCCGTTGTTTATTAATCAGTTTAGTGATGCAGGTTCTTTTAGTCCTAAATTGCAAGGGAGACCAGTACAAAGGAAGAATCGTAGAGATACTTTAAATCTGACTAGGAATTACCCAGTTCGTAATCGTAGGGTTCTTGATGTGCGGAAGAATCCTCAGGAGGAGCTTAATTTGATTCAGCGTTTTGTGGCATCTTGTGTAGATGATAGATTAGATTTACTGAAGGGTAAAACGCCTTTGGTCGAACCCGGGTTAGCACCTAATGTTCCACGGATACCTACAGTTTCACCGGAGCACCCTTTAGATGTTTCCGAGGAGGTAAATGTTTTAAATGAGACTCCATGTTTAGAGGATATCATTAATCAACGTATTCAACAAAATCTAGACGAAGCCGAGGATTTGAGTAGGAGACAGAAACAGGCAGCTTCACTCTCTCGAAGGGATAGTTTAGAGGGGGATAGATTAAGGCAGGATATTTATACACGAACTCAGGGAAACCGAAGCGAGGAAGATTTAGAGAATCTCCGGGAATTGGAAAGTACGAGACAGCGCCAGCGAGACATTGAACGACAAATTAGGATAGACACACAGGCTCGTGATGAGTTCAATCAAGGGGTGGATAATCCTTTACCTAGTTGTCCCTCAGTTCCTCGACCTCAAAGATGCCCAGGAGTTCCGTTCGATTCAAGGGTTAGGTCGTCGAGTCATAATGATATAGCTCAGATTAGTGGTGAAGAACGAGTTCCCAGGGAAATTCCAGCTGTTCTCATAGCCCACATGAAAATGCCTACATTCTCCGGTGATACCCAGGAAGATCCAAAATTGTTTTTGAAAACCTTAGAGAAATTTATTTTATATCACAGAATACGTAAGGATGATTTACCGGTGTTATGCCCTCTGATTTTTACGGACAGTGCTACGATTTGGATAGAAGAGTTTTTTCTTAGGCATGGCGAGAATATTTCGTGGAATACTTTGGCGTTGGCTTTTAAAACTCGATATTTATCACAAAGTCGGGAACAGTCTATTCGTATATCACTATACAGTGCCACGCAAAATGTTGGGGAGGATTTATGGATGTTTCGTAAGCGAATAGTAGGCATTAATAGGTTATTAGATTCCCCTTTAGTGGAGGAAGAGTTGGTTAAGCTTTTGCTTTCCAAGGTTCCACCGATGGTTCAATTATTGATATCTGTGGATAGTTGCACGACGTTGGATGATTTTGATCGGGAAATTTTAAGAATTCAGACAGCTTGGGAACGCGGAGTTGATATGGAAGGAATTAATAACGGGCTAACTAATATGGGAATTAGCGTTGGTAGTTCGGGTTTTGGAAGGTATTCCCGTGGAAATATGGCAAATCGTGGTTCAGGGGCATGGTCAATGGGGAATAATTCCCGTACTGGTCCCTTTAATCAAATAAGTTCCAGACCCGCGATTACTCGAGGAGACAATGTTAATGGTTGCTTTTTGTGTGGAAGTTCGAGCCATTTTCGAAGAGAATGTCCCCAACTACAGGCGTCACCAAGGGCACCTAGGATTAATCAGAGACCTCGTCTTTCTTCTGTCTCGTCTCAAGGTGTTAGGGCATCCTTACCGTCAGATGTTAACCCTATATCTAACAATACCCCGGTTACTCTACCTTACGAATCGAATCAGGGAAACTAGAAGTCAGTGCCTTGGTAGGGTCGCAAGGTGCGTGGGAATCTCAGATAGACCCAATAGTAAGACTGAATTCAGCGGTTTTGGATTTAGGGGATAGTAAATTAAAGGGAATAAGAATTTCAGTGTCAAATAAAGAATGTATTGCCTTCCTAGATTGTGGGGCTGACCAATGTATCATAACAAAGGAATTTCTATCCGAGTTAGGCTTAATGAGTTTATTGATTTCGAAGCCTCGAACTGTTCAATGGATGAAAAAAGGTTTACCTAGTGAATCCCTCGGTTACGTAGATTTAGAGGTAGATTTTGGGGAAGAAATGGGTATAATGCCAGTTAGGTTTCAAGTGGTCTCAGAGTTAGAATTTCCTCTTTCATTAGGGATGGGCCTTCTAGACGATATGAGAGCGGTGATAGATAATTACCACAATGTATTTAGTTATTGTAAGAAAACTTTGCCCTTGGTGTACCTACGAGACGAGGTAGCTACGTTGACGGGGAATGACCAAGTTCTCCACCCCCCTCAACCGAAGGTAGATTTTTCGACACTGAACTTAGGCCAGTTAACTGAGGACGAGCGATGGGATTTATCGGAGCTTAGTCAAGAGTTTCCGGAGCTTTTTTCGGGAAAATTGGGTCGTACTAATGTTGTTCTACATCGTCTCAGGTTAAAACCAGGGACTGTACCTGTAAGGAGACAACCTTATTCACATAGTCGTGCTGCTAGTGGGGAAATTGATAGACAAGTTCATGACCTACTACAGAAGGGGTTGATTAGGCCATCTAATAGTCCATGGGCATCTCCTACTATAATAGTTCCGAAGAAAGATACCTTGGAGAAGCGGATGTGCATTGATATAACAAAGTTAAATAGTGTTACATTAGATGATCCGTATCCAATACCCAAAATAGATGACATTATAGACAAAATGGGAAAGCCTAGGTATATTACTAAATTAGACCTAAAGTCCGGTTATTGGCAGGTTGCCATGGCTCCAGAGGACATAGAGAAAACTGTCTTTGTAACTAGAGAGGGCAAGTTCGAGTGGTTAGTTTTACCGTTCGGTTTGAAAGGGGCACCGGCAACGTTCATGCGGTTGATGAATAAAGTATTACGATTTGCTCGTAGATATGGCATTGGGATTTATCTTGACGATGTAGTGATAGCTAGTACCACATGGACTGACCATTTAGCGGCTTTACGTTATGTATTCGCTCAATTTAAAAACGCAGGTCTTACGTCAAATGTTGGTAAATGTTTTTTTGGAGTTCCTAAGGTTTCGGTTTTGGGCTACCTGGTAAGCGCTGAAGGGGTAGAAGTAGATCCGGAGAAAGTTCGGGCGATTAAAGAATTTCCACGTCCTCGTAACATGAAACAGGTGTCTTCCTTCCTTGGCATGTGTGGTTTTCATTCACGATTTATTCCCCATTATGCAGACTATACTGCCCCTTTAAATAAATTAAAACGGAAAAACCAAAAGTTTCGTTGGGGAGACACAGAAGAAAACGCGTTTCAGAGTTTAAAAACAGCTATTTCCCAGGCAGTCTTGTTACAAGTTCCCGATCCAAATGGAAAGTTTATAATCACAACAGATGCTAGTGGAATTGGAATGGGCGGCATGCTATCACAAATTCAGAATGGTGTCGAGGTTTCCTTGGGATATACAAGTAAACTCTTTAAGCCGGCAGAATTAAGATATAGTACCCCGGAACAAGAGGCCATGGCAGTAGTAGAAGCTGTCCGAAAGTTCCGACATTATGTGGAAGGTAGAGAATTCGCAGTGGTATCTGATCATCAAGCTCTATGTTGGATGTTGAAACTTAAAAATAAGAAAAGCAGACTTATGAGATGGGCCTTGGAACTTCAGGAGTTTATGCCATTCGAAATCCTTCATAGAGCAGGAAAAGATAATTTAGTAGCTGACGCCTTATCTAGATGCCCAGTTTCCGACCTAGATGTTGTATGTCCTAAGGTTCAGATTTATCACCACTTCCCATGCCAGATAATCAATCTTTGGACGCTTTTCGCTTGAACATGTCAATTTGTAACCCTGTAGACCTTGGACAACCTCTGGATTATGTTACCTTGGCAGAGCTAAAACAGGCGCAGTTGTTAGAAGATCAATTTAGCGAAATAAAGGGCAAGTTAGAAAGAGGCGGAGATTCTAAGGTATACTGTATTAAAGATGATTTGCTTTATAGAAAAGCGGAAGGATTTAAACCGGCTAAAGTTGTGGTGCCTACTGAATTAGTTCCTAGGTTAATGCAGGCTTTTCATAATCATCCTCTATCAGGTCATAGGGGTCGTACCGCAACTTACATGAGAGTTCAGGCTAAATATTACCATCCTAGATTGTATTCCTTGGTTCAGAAATACGTACAGAATTGTGAAACATGCCAACGATACAAAAGTAGAAATACAAAGAAGCCAGGGTTAATGATTCCATCTCATAAAATTCACCCAGGAGACTTGGTCGGGATAGATATAATGGGCCCCCTTCCCGTGACGAAGCAGCAGAACCGATTTTTAATAGTCATGGTGGATTAGGAGTGTTACGGCCCTAATATTATGTAAGGTTCTGTTGCAGTATGTGTCGCGCCATGGGATTATGTCAGCTCTTTTGTCGGACAACGGGCCCCAGTTTATTTCAGGTTTATGGAAACGGTTATGTATGATGTTGAAAATTAAACTTAAATTCGTGTCACCATACCATCCCCAGGCTAATATGACGGAGAGGTGTAATAGAGTAATTGGGGAAATAATGAGTATTTACACTGGGAATGTTCATACTACTTGGGATGCCCACTTGCCTTTAATTCAGTTAGCAGTTAATAGCGTTGTACATTGTTCGACCGGATATTCTCCGTTTTACCTTCACCATGGATATGAGCCTACGCTTCCTTGGGATGAGAGAGTATTTGTTGGAATTCCTGATCAGGAGGTTTTAGAAATCTTAGATTATGAACAAGGTCCTTTAAGGGAATGGCAACGAGCAATTGATATGGCCCAGGAAATAAATAGTGTTGCCAGTGCGAAACAGAAGTTTTTTTATGATCGGAATTACTCAGGAAGCGAATTAGAAGTAGGGCTGTCAAAACTATTGTTAAAAAAACCAATAGGTTGTACCTAATTTTTACCTAATTTTATGTAGAAAACAACAAAGATAATATTGATGTAAAAGATAAGGTTTTAAATAGATAATCGAGTTTTTTATGGGTCAAAGATTAAGTTGTTGATTGAAAGATCGTGAATTTGTCATGTTAGAGTTTTACTTGATTCGGAAGGAGTCGGACGCAAGATAATTTTGTTCGAGTTGTAAAAGTTTATTATAATTAAATTCTTGTTTGTTGGAAAGTAAAATCAAGTGTTTCGTCTTATTACCTTACGGAATCATATCATGGTGCCGAAACTCGGGAACCTTTAGATGAAGTAGACGTTAACTGCAAGCCACACGGTCGTTGCTAAAGGTAGCGTTAGAGGTTCTAAAAGGAGAAGGAATCCGGAGGTAAAAGATCGAGATCAACATGGCGGAGAAATTAATAAAACATCAGATGAAGCGAGAAGCGGTGCTGGAATTGGTTGATGAACTTATTGGTGTTCTATCAGACGCTTTGGAAGAAGAGACTCTCAACATTAAGATGATCGAGGTATATACAGCGCAGCTGGCGAGTAAAGGAGAACTCTTGATTAAACTAGATGATAAAGTCATGGAAAATACGGCGATTGATGACGTTAAGGCGGAAGCCAAGAAAGCAGGGCGTTACGAGTCCAAAATTACGGGAATGATGACAGCAGCCAAACATATCCTTCGAAACCACGTCATAGATGACGACAACCATCAGCGTCATCACCAGTCATCAGAAGATATACTAGGAAGTTGTGGGCAAGTACAATCATTTTCTGCCTCAGTAAAGTTGCCAAGGCTCGAAATAACTAAGTTCTATGGAGATGTTAGCTTGTGGACAGGATTTTGGTCACAATTTGAGGTAGCCATAGACCATAATGAAAAATTAGCCAAGGTAGATAAGTTCAATTATCTAAAGTGCTATCTTGGAGGCTCGGCACTGAGTGCCATAGCAGGTTTGGCTTGGGAAGAGAAAAACTATCAAGTAGCAGTGGACATTTTGAAGTCCAGGTTTGGCCGAGATGATGTCATCATAAATGCACATACAAATAAATTACTAAGACTACAGCCTGTGAGGAAAAGTTCAGATACTGCAGGGCTAAGACGATTGTACGATAGCTGTGAGGTGGAAATTAGAGGATTAGATGCACGTGGAGTTAAACAGACATCATATGGGACTTTCCTCTTTCCCATTATACTTAATTTGTTGCCAATTGACATTACCTTGGAGTTTAGTAGAAGGAGTGCATCAAAAGAAATGATGGGTGTTGAAGAACTATTGACGTTCTTGCGGAGAGAGGTGGAATGCCGGGAGAGGGCTCAGTCATTTACTCGATTTAGTCCAACAGAAGATAATAATGGGACAACGGTCTCTAATCCTTGGCGAGGACAAAGATATCAAGGCTATGATCATGCTAGTTCTGGTAAATATACAAACAATTGTCCAAGATCGAAGTTAAACAGCAGTTCAGCGGCCTTAAGTATTAATACCGAAACCACCTGCTTGTTTTGTAAACGCAACAATCATCGTTCGGAAGACTGTAAGATTCATAACGTCGAATCAAGAAAGAAAATATTGCAGAACAGGGGTCTTTGTTTCACCTGCGTTACAGGGCGACACTTAGCAAGACAGTGTCGGGTGTCGATCAGTTGCGAGAACTGCCAGCGTCGCCACCATACCGCAGTATGTGAAGACAGACCCAGGAGTAAGAAAGATCTAGTATCGAAGATTAATCATTTGCCAGAAGTAACCGAAAGAAATGACGTACCGGATAATTCAATTGTAAAACAACAAACGAATCTTAATAACGAAACAAGCGTGAACAATATGGTAATTCCAAGGGTTAAGACGACAGTTCTACTTAAGACCGCCAGAACCTTAGCAAAGGGACCAAAGAAAGAACGATCAATTAGAATGATACTGGATGACGGATCACAGAGATCGTTCGTAACGGAAGAACTGTCCAAAAGTATTGGTCTGCCGGTCATTGGTGAAGAGGATATGGAACTTTACGTTTTTAGTAAGAAGGATCCCGTAAAGAGAACCTGCAGAAGAGTCGAACTAACATTGCGGAAGAAAACAAACGGATACATTCGGATTGAGGCGTTAGAAGTGCCAAATATTAATTTTGCCTTAATCCACGTACCGGGCGAAGAAATCCAGAAGAAAATGCGAGAAAACGGATTAGAGCTGTCGGACGACTCGAGACCATGTAATCCATTTGAATTGGAGGTGGATGTTCTGGTTGGGTCTGACTGCTATTGGAGACTGGTAACCGGAGAAACGTTTCGTATCAATGATTCGCTAGTAGCGGTGAAAAACGTATTTGGATGGGCGATACAAGGCCCTGAAGAATCGACAGCCACAGTTCACGGGAGTAGTATTGGAGGCGTAGTCGTAAATAAAGTCATTGCACACTCGAAGGAAAGCTACGTAAACCCAAGAGATACAAGGTTGTCCCAGGAAATACAGAAATTTTGGGAATTGGAGAGTATCGGTATTACGGAGTCGATTGAGAAGGTTCCTAATACGGAAGCCATGGAGTATTTTAACAAGACGGTCAAGATGAAAAACGGAAGGTACCAAGTTTGTTTACCATGGAAGGAAAATCTGGCCGAAGACTTAGCTGACAATTATAAGGTCGCTTACAGCAGAATAAAAGGGCTGGAGAAACGATTTGAACGAGACAACGTGCTATTTACGGAGTATGACAAGATCCTCACTGAATACTTGGAAAATGGTATAATTGAGGACGTAGATGTGGGAGATCAGAATAATTTGGATACCAATATGTTCTACTTACCACATCAGCTAGTAGTAAAAAGAGACAGAACCACAACGAAGATAAGAATTGTCTTTGACGGTTCTTCACATGAACAGGGTAAACCGTCGTTGAATGACTGTCTGCTAACAGGAGCCAACTTGAATCCGGATTTATTTGATCTATTAATTCGATTTGGTCGTCATAAAGTAGCGTTTGTTTCAGACGTTAAGCAAGCGTTCTTACAAGTTCAGCTGGCGGAAGAAGATCGAAATTTTGTACGTTTCCTTCGGGTTCAAAAGGGTACACAAGACCAACGCTGGAAAACTAAAATAATGAGATTTACTCGAGTATTATTTGGGCTTACAAGTAGTCCATTTCATCTTGCTGCGACTATCCAGTATCATGTCCAAAAATACTCCAAGGAGTTCCCAGAAACTACTAAAATCTTGGGCCAGGACCTTTATGTAGATGACCTGATATCAGGCGCCGAGAACGAAGAATTGGCGTTAAAAAGGTCAAAAGAAGCCGATTCTATTTTGTCAACAGCTCAGATGAAGTTACGAAAATGGCAAACTAATTCTTTGATATTGAAACAGCTTTGGAAAAAAGAGAAACTTATTGATGACTCCGAAGATGAGAATATTATCTTTCAGTCCAAGTCAGAATTGAAGGTGTTAGGGTTATCTTGGGATAACGTCGCTGACGTCTATGCATTCAACGTCGAGAGTCTACTACAGTTTCTTATTACATCACCAAACACTAAGCGTGGAGTGCTACAAGCGTCGGCCAGGGTGTTTGATCCCTTAGGATTTCTTACTCCCTTTACCATACGGGTGAAGATTTTATTCCAGGTCCTTTGGCAAAAAGGGTTACAATGGGACGAAGACTTACCATCTGAAATTGAAAAGACTTGGCAAAAATGGAAGTCCGAAATACGTCTAATTGAAAAGATCATGATTCCCCGTTATAACTACATAAATGCAAAGAATGATGATATTGTTGAGTTGCAACTCCATTGCTTTTCCGATGCAAGTGAGGCGGCGTACGGGTCGGTGATCTATCTACGCTACGTAACCGTAACTGGAAATATTGGGATTAAATTTGTAACATCAAAAGCTCGGGTCTCGCCCATAAAAAAGGTTACACTTCCACGCTTGGAACTGCTTGGGGCAGTGGTAGGAACAAGATTAACTTCACGAGTATCACCGTTGTGCCAAGTAGACAAAGAAAAAATATATTATTGGAGTGACTCCACTATCACCCTGCATTGGATCAAGGGAAATCCAAGGAAATGCAAGCCGTTTGTATCAAACCGAGTCATCGAAATACAGGAAAAAAGCGAGCCGAAAGCTTGGCGGTTTTGCAAAGGACTAGAAAACCCTGCGGATATTTTAACTAAAGGATTCGACGCAGATGACTTGGCACAGAGTAGAATGTGGTGGGATGGACCAGGATGGCTTTGTAAATCCGAGGCATTTTGGCCTTGTTATACGTTGGAGGAGTCAAAAATCAACGGCGCAGATGTTCAAGGATTCGAAGTTGAAATTCGTGCAAAGCCACGGGAAGTATCTCTAAACGCAATCGCAATTGCAATACAACCTTCAGAACCGTTGCTTAAACTGGAGGAGAAAAGTAACATCAATCACGTATTTCGCGTAACATCTTGGATCATACGATTTATTAATAACTTGAAATGTAAGAAGGACGAACGTTATTTTGGACCATTGATAGCGAACGAGATAGAAGCAGCAAAAATTTATTGGATAAAAATAACTCAGTCGCAAGCTTTTAAAGAAGAAATAGACTTAATTAGAGCGCGGAAAGACTTGCCTCGGGAAAGTAAAATTCTACAATTCAAGCCTTATTTGGACGAAAACGATGTCTTAAGAGTCAGCGGACGATTACAAAAATCGAATTTCACATACGCCCAGAAATATCCTATCCTACTACCGCCCAATTTCAGTCTATCCAGACTTATAGTCAAGCACCAACACTATAGAGGTTTACACTCTGGATTAGGAACGACGTTAACCAAGTTAAGAGAACAGTACTGGATCATTAAAGGAAGAGCGTTAGTAAAGAACGTAATTCATCGTTGTATCGTTTGTAAACGTTGGAGGGCACAACCAGCTATTGAAGAAACGAGCCCGTTGCCAAAAGATAGTCATACAAACGCCACCCTTTCAAACCACGGGTATAGATTTCGCTGGACCTGTATATATACGAGAAGATAAAAGCAAGAACAGTCGAAAGTCGTACATCGCGTTATTCACATGTGCTGTGACGCGAGCTATTCATTTGGAGCTCGTCTCGGACCTAACAGCATATAGTTTTTTATTATCCCTACGAAGATTTATTTCTAGACGAGGGTTATGTAAAATAATCTACTCAGATAATGCAAGAACGTTTAAAAAGGCGGAGAAGGAGCTGATAAAATTATGGGACAGTATAAAAGGCGAAAGAGTTCAAGGGTATTGCGCCCAGGAAGGAATATCTTGGAAATATATTGCAGAGAAGGCCCCATGGTGGGGAGGAATGTGGGAAAGACTTGGCTCCTCTACCAAGAACGTATTGAAGAAAAATTTGGGAGTAGCATTTCTGACTTTCGAAGAAATGAGTACCATCTTAGCCGAAGTAGAAAATATTTTGAACTCCCGTCCCTTAACGTATCTTAACGATGATCAAAATGACCCAGCTCCATTGACACCTTCTCACTTTCTAATACCTGAAGGCGAAACCTCCCTACCTACAAATTCTTTAATTCCAGTCACCACTAGCAGCGAAGATTTAAGGAAGCGATGGCGTTACCAACAATTACTTATTAACCGTTTATGGCATCGTTGGAAAAATGAGTATATTTTACAGTTGCAATCTGCATACCAGATTAAAAAACCTAATAAGGTGGCAACCCCTAAAGTTGGAGATATTGTTCTTGTTAAGGAGGACAACCTACCAAGACAGATTTGGAAACTGGGGAAGATTGAAGAAAATTTAATTGGTCGTGATGGACTTGTTCGATCTTGTAAAGTTAGACTTCCAAAGGGGATTATTGTTAGACGCCCAATAAACTTGCTGTGCCCATTGGAAGTGGACGTAATTTGAAATTTAGTTAGCTGATCAGAAGCTCATCGGGTGGGAGTGTCAAAACTATTGTTAAAAAAACCAATAGGTTGTACCTAATTTTTACCTAATTTTATGTAGAAAACAACAAAGATAATATTGATGTAAAAGATAAGGTTTTAAATAGATAATCGAGTTTTTTATGGGTCAAAGATTAAGTTGTTGATTGAAAGATCGTGAATTTGTCATGTTAGAGTTTTACTTGATTCGGAAGGAGTCGGACACAAGATAATTTTGTTCGAGTTGTAAAAGTTTATTATAATTAAATTCTTGTTTGTTGGAAAGTAAAATCAAGTGTTTCGTCTTATTACCTTACGGAATCATATCATGGTGCCGAAACCCGGGAACCTTTAGATGAAGTAGACGTTAACTGCAAGCCACACGGTCGTTGCTAAAGGTAGCGTTAGAGGTTCTAAAAGGAGAAGGAATCCGGAGGTAAAAGATCGAGATCAACATGGCGGAGAAATTAATAAAACATCAGATGAAGCGAGAAGCGGTGCTGGAATTGGTTGATGAACTTATTGGTGTTCTATCAGACGCTTTGGAAGAAGAGACTCTCAACATTAAGATGATCGAGGTATATACAGCGCAGCTGGCGAGTAAAGGAGAACTCTTGATTAAACTAGATGATAAAGTCATGGAAAATACGGCGATTGATGACGTTAAGGCGGAAGCCAAGAAAGCAGGGCGTTACGAGTCCAAAATTACGGGAATGATGACAGCAGCCAAACATATCCTTCGAAACCACGTCATAGATGACGACAACCATCAGCGTCATCACCAGTCATCAGAAGATATACTAGGAAGTTGTGGGCAAGTACAATCATTTTCTGCCTCAGTAAAGTTGCCAAGGCTCGAAATAACTAAGTTCTATGGAGATGTTAGCTTGTGGACAGGATTTTGGTCACAATTTGAGGTAGCCATAGACCATAATGAAAAATTAGCCAAGGTAGATAAGTTCAATTATCTAAAGTGCTATCTTGGAGGCTCGGCACTGAGTGCCATAGCAGGTTTGGCTTGGGAAGAGAAAAACTATCAAGTAGCAGTGGACATTTTGAAGTCCAGGTTTGGCCGAGATGATGTCATCATAAATGCACATACAAATAAATTACTAAGACTACAGCCTGTGAGGAAAAGTTCAGATACTGCAGGGCTAAGACGATTGTACGATAGCTGTGAGGTCGAAATTAGAGGATTAGATGCACGTGGAGTTAAACAGACATCATATGGGACTTTCCTCTTTCCCATTATACTTAATTTGTTGCCAATTGACATTACCTTGGAGTTTAGTAGAAGGAGTGCATCAAAAGAAATGATGGGTGTTGAAGAACTATTGACGTTCTTGCGGAGAGAGGTGGAATGCCGGGAGAGGGCTCAGTCATTTACTCGATTTAGTCCAACAGAAGATAATAATGGGACAACGGTCTCTAATCCTTGGCGAGGACAAAGATATCAAGGCTATGATCATGCTAGTTCTGGTAAATATACAAACAATTGTCCAAGATCGAAGTTAAACAGCAGTTCAGCGGCCTTAAGTATTAATACCGAAACCACCTGCTTGTTTTGTAAACGCAACAATCATCGTTCGGAAGACTGTAAGATTCATAACGTCGAATCAAGAAAGAAAATATTGCAGAACAGGGGTCTTTGTTTCACCTGCGTTACAGGGCGACACTTAGCAAGACAGTGTCGGGTGTCGATCAGTTGCGAGAACTGCCAGCGTCGCCACCATACCGCAGTATGTGAAGACAGACCCAGGAGTAAGAAAGATCTAGTATCGAAGATTAATCATTTGCCAGAAGTAACCGAAAGAAATGACGTACCGGATAATTCAATTGTAAAACAACAAACGAATCTTAATAACGAAACAAGCGTGAACAATATGGTAATTCCAAGGGTTAAGACGACAGTTCTACTTAAGACCGCCAGAACCTTAGCAAAGGGACCAAAGAAAGAACGATCAATTAGAATGATACTGGATGACGGATCACAGAGATCGTTCGTAACGGAAGAACTGTCCAAAAGTATTGGTCTGCCGGTCATTGGTGAAGAGGATATGGAACTTTACGTTTTTAGTAAGAAGGATCCCGTAAAGAGAACCTGCAGAAGAGTCGAACTAACATTGCTAATTAAATGGAGAATTCAACCTGATACAAGTGTTTCCTATCGATTTGTTATCGTTTAAACAGGCCTATGGCTATATGGTAAAATAAAATCTATTCTAGCTCGGAAATTAGGCTTGACAGGGACCCAGAGTGAGTTTGAAACCTCGTCCTTAAACAGTTTATTCCGGCAGTAAAAAATTTCAAACTTAGAAGGAGTATAATCCAAAGTGTAAAATCGTCTGCTAAAGCTCACGACGCCTTGTTTTCTAACGTATTTAGCTACTATTTTAGATGACATTTGTTTCTGATGGCAGGAATGTCAAATTTCATTTAATTTGTGAATTATCAATGAATTATAAATTAAATCAGAAACCCTCCTTTTAAGTCTATTCCAAATAGTGCTCATCCCTGATGGGGTAAAATTTCCTCATTTATTAGCTCGGAGGGGACCTATTTCATACGGAATATTGGAAATTCTCTCTTTTCTGGGGATGATCTTCGAATCATATAGGATGCGCGAGATTTATATAAGAAGGACCCCGAGCTCTACCGTTCCCACGCGTACGATACGAGCGAAATTTGCGTTGACTCTTTAAGTATAAATATAAACCGCCCCAGCTTTTTCCTTTTTCGCAAACTTCTCTAGAACTTATTAAAATGCGGCTGGTGAGACCGTGAGAACCACCTGCCGTTTTTAACCCGGAAAAAAGACATTGTAGTCACTTTTCACGGAATCGAATGAAATAAACTCTGGCCGAGGAACTCCACCAACAAACATTTTTCCTGCAGGGATACTTTTCGCGTGACCGACGAACCTCAACTCCCGCTCCGAAAATATCTACCGTTAGGAGGCGTAAAAGAGGCCAGGGAATAAAAGACTTCGAAGGAGGGTTCATCCGCTTCTTTAAGAGTTTCGCGCAGTAATGCTCTTGAGCAATCGAGGCGGCGAGTGGGGCTGTAGGAGAGAAAAACATCACGGGTAAGGAAATCTACCGTCTTCCTCTTCCACTGCGAGAAAGGGGGCTAATACTCTCGATAGTGTCGGTTTTCTTTTTCACCCGATGCTTGCCCAAAGAGATGAAAATTTCCTTCTGTCTAACCATGATTTTTTTCCGCGCAAACGGTTGCTCACGGGCGCGGGTTCAAGCATACATGGCTAGGGATCGATACTTCAAAGGAGGGTCTTCATATGCTCTTGATATTAATGATTGTTTTCTTACGAGAAAACGGAAAGCCTTTAAGTGGAGTTACGACTAAAAATCTAATTTTGCAGGGAAGTAGTAAACGGCCTTCAGTCACGTGGAATCATCAAACATTGGGGCATTCAGACGCCACGATGATTCCACACATTTATTTCGCACCTTTTAAGAGTTAGAAGGCTTGATTATATTACACTTTTAGATAACTTGTTAAAGGACCGAGAGTGCTGAATATTAAGGATTGTTTTCGTTAGAGAAATGATTCAATTTTTAATAATCGAGAAAACTGAAAACCTTTAAATTGAGTTACGACTAAAAATTTTCAATATTACTCCCTCTTTTTCAGGGAAATAGTAAACGCCTTCAGCCACGTGGAATCATCAAAACATGCACATTGGGACAAGATACATTTACAGCAGACGCCACGATGATTCCACACCTTTATTTCGCACCTTTTAAGAAATTCAAGGCTAGATTATATTAAATTTTGGTATATCTTGCTAAAGTAGTTTTCCTCATGTTTTCTTTCGATTAAAACTTTAAGGTCAATTATTAAGGTAGACGCTGTCGGTTAATTAAAGTCACCATCCCTCTACGTTCGATTGTATCCCAAATTAAGAGAAAGCTAAGATTGTATAATTATACTATGCATTTTATTATGTTATTAAATCAGAAATAAGAAAATCATTAATTGGAATTTATTATGTCTAACCGTAAAACAATCGAGGGAAATGAGTTTCAAGCTTACTTCGGAGCCAAGGGTAAACTACACGATGAGATATTCTAATACTTAATAAATCTTGTAAATTGAGATATCAACGGAAGCGTATACTTCGAAACAATTTAAAAATAATAACAAGCAATTATTAACTTGCACTGTAAGAAATGCATCTTAGCTCTTGGTGATTAATCTTGTTAGTACGTCGCCTATGATAATTTATACACTAATTCAAAAACAGTTAGCCACCCAACTAGAAGGGAAAGATATCTGTGACAGATATTAAAACTCAGAATGGACAGAAGTAGTGTCATTTAGGCGTTCCTGGGACAATGTTAATCCTATGGCAGCAGGCTGCTGCTATGTTAATCCTATGGCAGCAGCCTGCTGCTATGTTAATCCTATGGCAGCAGCCTGCTGCTATGTTAATCCTATGGCAGCAGCCTGCTGCTATGTTAATCCTATGGCAGCAGCCTGCTGCTATGTTAATCCTATGGCAGCAGCCTGCTGCTATGTTAATCCTATGACAGCAGCCTGCTGCTTTGTTAATCCTATGACAGCAGCCTGCTGCTATGTTAATCCTATGGCAGCAGCCTGCTGCTATGTTAATCCTATGGCAGCAGGCTGCTGCTACCCCTGTCATGGCGTTCTATCCCCTGTCATGGTGGATACCCCTATCATGGCGGACAACTGTCATGGCGGACAACTGTCATGGCGTCCTACCTCCTATCATGGCGTCGCTTCCCTTGTCATGTCAGATTGTCCCTGTCATGGCGGATTAATGTTAAATGAATAGCACCACCCTGATGATACCTATTTCATAGCGGATTACCCATGTCATGGCGTCGTATCCCCTGTAGTGTCGTCTCCCGCAACCATACCGGATCGCCACGTGTCTATATGAAACATCACCGTCTTGTTTTCCTTATCAATACCACGTGTATTTAATATTAGTATATATCTCGAGTATCCTACTGTAGTACGTCATTATCATGGTGTATCGCCACGTGTCTTTCGGGGATTTTACAATCCACGTCATACCATATGAGGATAGGGTAAACCACGTCTTCAACCAAGCACGTTACTTTAAAATGTTTATAAAATGCAAGTGCGAACCCCTACTACAACCAGTCCTAGAACATATGCTAGCAAAACGTCAAGGTACTCGATAAGAACACTAGTCTCAAGTACTCTAAAAATTTTCCACTATTTTAGACAATAATGTAAGAAAGAGGGAAATTTTAATTTAAAGCAGTTTGAACCAGTTTAAAGTGTATCGAACCAGTTAATTGATCTTATCTATATACTCGAGATCATAAAATTTTAGTATAAAAGCTCTAACTAGCATTGAAAAATATCATTTACATCCTAAGTGAAGACCTCCAAGAACTAAAATGTAAGTTGAAATATTTATAATATCTATATAAGTTGAACTTTTCATCATTCTTAAAACTACTCTTAATAGTCGTTTAACACTGAATATTTTCTATTTTTCGATAGGGCCGGCACCAATATTTTTGAACTCTCCCCTAGAAAATCCATTACTATTACTCCTGACTGCAAACTTAAGTTAGGGCTTAGCAACGGTTCCTCTAGCATAACCCTGACCGAATCTGAATTCGCCGAAATATGGAACCTGAAAAACGAAATAACGTCATTCTTGGAGGATAGTCACAACCCATCGTTCTCATCGTTCTTAGAAGGATCGGCAACCAAACGTATCGAGATGTCTATCTACAAGACCCGGCGAGTAATGGACATCCGGGAAATGACCCCTGGAACCAGCTACGGGATGTACTCCCCGTCTAAAAATGGATTTAATATTAGTTTGCAGCTATGGAAATCCCTCACAGAGCAGCACAACCATATCATCATATTCCTCAACGAGGCTAAACGTGTTTATGAACTTTTAAAAGAAAATATTCTGTCTCATCTCCGCGAATCCATTCGTAAATCTTGTAATGGGTGCGAGATCGATCACCCTTCACAGCTCCAACATCCATGCCTGACAGACGATTGGTCCACTCGCGTGAACGATAATTACGGTAACGCGGTTAATTCCTTAAACATAAATAACATTCATAAAGAGATCATAAATAATACTTTTCTCAATACGGACTTCTGTAAACAAATGATGACTATTATTATCTGTACCTCGAAATCATTACTATAAATAAAGTGTCTTGATGAATCATATCTTCATTCATTATACTGAATTCGAACAAATCGGACTCTAATTATGTCTGTAGATTTACGTTTAAAACATCCGTTTAACGGAATTATTGCAGGGGCGACTCAATCAGGGAAATCAGTTTTTGTAGCCAATATAATTAAAAATATTAACATATGTATGCATCCACCTGCCGAAAGAATAATATGGTGTTATACCGAATATCAGTCTGATCTGTTTAACAGTGTACTCATGCATTCACCTAACGTAGAGTTTCATCAGGGACTCTTAGATACCCAGATTCTTGATTCCAACATTAAGAATTTCGTCATTTTTGATGACTTACTGTGTGAGATAGCGAATAGTGTTGAGGTTACCAATCTCTTTATTAGGGGTACGCACCATAGGAACACCTCCGTTTTTATACTAATGCAAAATTTATATTATCCTGGAAAACAGATTAGAACGATGAACTTAAATGCTCATTACTTAGTTATTTTCAAAACACCACGTGACCAATCAGCGATTTATCATATCGCTAAGCAGATCTCCCCAGGAAATAGCAAATACGTCACAGACGCGTTTAGACAGGCTGTAGCGGAACCTTATGGGTATTTACTCGTCGATCTTAAACCAGATACACTTGACAATCACAGATTACGATCGGGGGTTTTACCGGGGGAGCAACCGGCAATTTACCTCCCCAAATGAAGTAGAAATTCGATATCCTAATTTTGATATAAATACTAAATCAAATACCGAAAAAGATCATTCACATTCGTAACTTTCACTAGAGTAATCACATCCTAGAATGCCTGGATTTATCGAGGTGAACGCCTTCCACGTCAGGGGGAGATGGATTTTAAAGGAAATTGCGTTATTCGTAACGGAAACGAGTATCAGTCGGGTTTGGACTATCAAACCTCCATACCATTTCTCGGAACTCTCCTACAAGGATAAAAGGCAGTGTATATGGCTTAGTAGAAACATTTGCGATCTACGCTGGTCAGAAGGTGAACACGGATATTATAGACAGTGCGAGATTATCGACGTTATCTTGGGGTCGTCAGCTAAGTTTTACACTAAGGGTTTGGAAAAATCTCAGTTTCTCTCAACCTATCTAAGTACTGAAGTTGTCAACATCGAGGATCTAGAGTGCCCGAAACTATCGTCAATTACGTGTGAAACATCACAGAGTTGTCATTTCCATCGAGACCCTAACAATTGCCCCACCGTGAAAGCTCGTAAAATTGCAATATGGTTCCTCCACCAAAACTTTGCGAACACGTCAACTTCCTAAAATTTCTGTCTACGTGCAACCCCCGCCAGAGAAAGGCTGCGATTAAATTCGCTAGTAAAGATGAGATAATAGCTTTAGTCGAATGTTGTATAAATGTTTTACACGGCAGCGTTAAAGTGTCAGAACATGATAAGACACGACTGAAGAAGCATTGTACAATTTTACGTAGTTTCCGGTAAACTGTCAACATCAAAACGAAGAAAACTTCTCAATCAGAAAGGCGGGTTTTTACCACTTTTATTAGCACCAGTTTTATCAATTTTGAGTTCGGTGGCAGGCGCAGCCATTAGTAGAGCGATCAAGTGATGGCACGGAAGATGATTCTAGTACCGGATGAGGTTTTGAAAAGATTACAATCAGTCAATTCAAGCGAGAAATCACCACATATCGATACTACACTTGAACTTCAAAGCTATCCTGTCGATGAAATTACTCGGAGAGGTTTGAACAATACGGAAAAAATAAACATTTACAATCATAAACTACAACAACACGTGAACCAGAACGCAGTACGAAACACCGCAGGTTAAAAACTAAAAACTGGGACTCTGAAATTACAGCGTCAATCCCCGCGTACATCCTTAGCGAATCTATAACTCTGTATAAATGGTTAGAACACTCCTCACATATAAAGTTTTCAGATCACGGTGAACTAATATATAAAGGTCGTCCAATAGCCGGCTCTCATATAATAGATCTCCTAGCGTATACGACGTTAGGATCTAAAAAAAGTAAAAATGTCGTCGGCTCAGATGATTTTTACGAATATTTAAAAAATGAAAATGTTCCCCGCTCTCTTTATAAAGATAGATCCAAAATCGGTATTAGAAAGAAGGTTATTTCGAAGAAAAAATATACTCCACAAAGTCGGAAAATCAAGCGTCCCTCAGAAAGCTATGTCAGAGATGAGATTAGGAAGACCTCGCAAGATTACGATGATGATACCGATGTCGGTGAGGAGCGCGAAGATGAGGAGTCCGAAGCTGAAAATATGATCGGTAGTGGGTTTAACAGTTGGATTGTAATCTAAATATCAATAAAATATCTATATATTAACCATGACATTCTTTGTTTTTATTCATTAGCTTGCTAGGCCTAATAATGGAAGGAGGTGTGGTCGAATCATTAGTTGTAGATCGAGTATTATTCTCCTTTCTCAAGTCTCCTAAGGTATTGACCGTATTCCTAGTTATTATTTTCGAAGTATCCGAATTCGCTTTATATTATTTTACTAAGACTAATAACTGTACGAGGAATGGATAGTTTGAAAGAGTTGTATTTTAAAGTAGCGGAACCAGGTTCTTACGGAGGTGTTGAAGGTCTATATCGAACCGCGCGATCAAAAGGTATACTCGTAAATCGAAAACAGGTGAGAGATTTCTTGCGTTATCAAGATACGTATACTCTACATAAAGATGTACGACGTAAATTTAAGAGAAATCGAACTATAGTGTATGGAATAGACGAGCAATGGCAGATAGATTTAGTAGAATTACAGACCATTAGCCGATTCAATCGAGGATATCGGCATATTTTATGTTGTATAGACGTGTTTAGCAAATACGCGTTCGTCGTGGCGGTTAAAGATAAGAAGGGTGAAACTATGGTTAGTGCTTTTGATAATATCTTAGAATCAGGTCGAAAACCTAAAAAGGTACAAAGCGATCATGGAAACGAGTTCGTGTGCAACACCGTACAAAACCATCTACGTCGACTAGGGATTCATTTTTTCGCCACGCATTCTGAACCTAAAGCGGCCGTGGTGGAACGTTTTAATCGAACCCTTAAAGAGCGGATGTTCCGTTATTTTACCGAAAATAATACTCATAAATATATTGACGTACTAAAGGATCTCGTCCACGCTTATAATCACAGTTATCATAGATCTATAAAACGAAAACCTGTTGAAGTTACCCCTGAAAATTCGGGTGAAGTTTGGAAAACTTTATACGGTGACGTAGACTTTTCACCCCCTATTTCATACCCCTTTGAAATTGGTGATCTCGTTCGAATTAGCAAAAACAAAAAGACTTTCGAGAAGGGTTATCTACCCAATTGGACTGAGGAACTTTTCCGCATAGTGGCGAGACTACCGAGAAATCCGCCGGTATATAAACTGAATGATCTTAATTCCGAACCCATTTCGGGAATTTTCTACAAAGAGGAAATACAGAAAGTCGGTAAAGACCTAAATAATTGCCACTTCAAGATCGAAAAAGTGCTAAGAAAAAGACGTCAACCGAACGGTGTAATAGAAAAGCTAGTTCGTTGGAAGGGTTATCCACCATCTTTTGATAGTTGGGTTAGTGAAATAGTCGTAACATGAGCGTATACCTAACATTGCCTTCGGACACGTCGATGGGGTATTTCCCCGATAATCGAGTCAGCCGGTTCCGAACTTATTTACCTGAAGTTTTTAAATTAAACGGACCGTACGAGGTCGGACTAGCGGAAATAAGTTATCCTAGATCATGCAATAATATTCGGGACGATTGCCTTATTACGCTTACGGAGTCGGTTGTAATGGACGCGGAGATGAACCTTTCAACGCAAATATTACTGCCTAAAGGTTATTACGGATCGGTCACAGAACTTCTGGAGGTGATTAGCTTCGAGGTAGATGTTAGTCAAAATATCATGCCGGGTGTCGTATCGAGATCTGAAAAACCGGTCAGATTTGAATACATCGAACACAGACGTCGCGTGGCGGTAACTTTAAAGGAAAATTATTCCGTTACTATTCCAGGTCCTCTAGCGATTCTGCTCGGTTTCACGAGAGATGGAGATGAAGAATTGAAAATAACGGGATATAAACTATCGGATTATACGGTTGACTTAGACACAGGGTTGCATTCATTATTCGTTTATTCGGACATTATCGAAAATCGATCTGTAGGTGATTTTGACGTTCCACTTCTACGAATCGTGAGCGTGCAGGGGAAAGACGGTGAAACGGTGGACAGAGATTTTATACGACCTCACTATTTACCCGTAGCAAGTAACGCGTTTCAAACCATAGAAATAAGCATTATGAGTGAGATGGGAGTTCCCGTTCAATTTGAACGTGGTAAAGTTCACGTCACGCTCCACTTCAGACCTCGAAGAATGTGGACGTCGCTATAAGTACAAGATGCACACTCGTACACCTCTCATTTAAATTATTGATTCCACTCGATACATACCATGTCGTCGGATTACGAGAGCTATTATTTAAACCAAGTCGGGTCTGGCTCAAAATATAATGTAGACTATGAACATTATTATAAAACTCAAGCCGGAAATGGCTACGCGTCGTTTTATCGAGGTGTACCTGCCCAACGAGGGTACGGTTTGGGGAATATACTTGCGTCAGTCTTTAGACGCGCTCTTCCACTGTTCAAAAAAGGAGCCATATTCCTGGAGAAGAAATTTTTAAACACCGGCGCTAAAGTGGCTACAGACGTCGCTAGTGGTGTTCCGTGGAAAAGTTCACTCAAAACCCATGGTACTACCGCTGGAAAAGAATCAGTTTTGGAATTGAATGACGAAATTCGTAAGAGAATGACGGGAAGCGGTGTCAAAAGGAAGCGTAAAAGATGTAAACTAATCAGTTCGGTAGTGACTGCGAAGAAGAAAAGGTCTACTCCTAAGTACTCCGACATATTCACGATTCGACGATAATAATGGCGCTTATTCATCCTCAGTCAGGAGCTATTACAAATTCCGAGCTGGATCTTTTCGACGTACCTCTCACCCAATCGGGTATTATCGCGGGGGAGTGGGTCGAATACAATCCAGTGTCCAACGTTGACGAAAACTCTACTATAACATTTGTTATCCCTGGAAATTCAGATTCTTATCTCGACATCTCTAAAACTTTACTTCACGTGCAAGTAAAACTGGTCAAACCTGATGGTACAACCATTGCGTACGCTACAGAAGTTGTAGGACCTGAGAATTTATTCCTGCACAGTCTTTTCAAGTACACGTTTCTTTGAACGAAAAATCAATTACTCCATCGGCTCAAAACTACGCTCACAGAAGTATGATTCAGACATTATTGACGTTTGGGGGAGCGGCTAAGGAAAGCTTTCTAACTAGCTCTCTTTACTATAAAGATACAGCTGGTAAATTCGACGTGCCAGCTGGTAACAGTGGATTCAAATCTCGGAAAGCGCTAGCCTCGGAGGGGTTAATCGATATGATAGGCATTGTCCATACTGACATATGTCAACAATCTCGATATCTCCCGAATATGCTCAACTTAAAATTTAAATTTACGAAAACTCCTAACGAATTCTGTATTCATACAAGTGGTGACGTAAAATACAAAGTCAAATATGAGATGGCCTCATTGTACATAAGAAGAGTAAAACTGATACCTGAAATTGTTATGGCCCATGTCAAAGCTCTAGAACATGGAACCATGAAATATCCGATCATCCGATCCGAATGCAATTCATTCTCCATCGTTCAAGGATCTAAAATGACTATACGTGACAATTTATTTAACGGACAAATCCCTAAAAAGGTGGTGATTGGACTTCTTGATCAGAACGCTTATTTAGGAGATTACAATAAGTCCCCCTTCAACTTTCAAAACTTTGGAGTTAATCACGTTGACGGGGCTAGTGTGCCACATAAACCTCTCAATCCAAATTTCACAGCCGGACTATACATGAGATCGTACATTAATCTATTCCTCCAAACTGGACAATGGAATATCGATGAAGGTAATTCAATAAGCCGGGAAGAATTCCCTGATGGTTACTGCCATTTTGTGTTTGATCTGACTCCCGACCTCTTCAATTCAGCTGAACATTTTCATCTGCTAAGGAACGGTAGCGTACGTTTAGAGTTAAAGTTTGAAAATTCTTTGACGAGTACAGTTAGCGTGGTATACTACGCTGAATTTCAAAACTTGATAGAAATTGATAAGAACCGAGCGGTTTTCTACGACTACTCATACTAAGAAATATGGATACATCTCAATTAACCATGATATTGGAGAAAGATCCCGCTGTCAGAAGTTTATTCAGAGGTGTTTTCGCTGCAGATAAACTACCGAAATACGTAAAAAGCTTTCCGTCACTCTATGTTGTTAATACCGGACTGTCTAATACTCAAGGTGAACATTGGACCGTGTTACATTTCTCGAGAAAAAAGAACTGCGAATTTTTTGATAGTTTTGGAAACCCACCTGATTTTTTCAAGTTTAACAATTTTGTTGAGACGAATAGTTCAACTGTGACTTTTAATTCTGAACAATTACAATCTAATAATAGTAAAACTTGTGGAGGATTTTGTGTGTATTTTAGCCTAAACAGATGTAGAGGAATAAAATTGTTTGATATTGTAAGTAAATTCCATAAAAATAAAAGTGTTAATGATCGTATGATTTCAGAATTCATGGAAAAGAGATTCTCAATAAAGTTTTTACCTTAAATCGTTTATTATATTTATAAGATAATCGTAGAAATATCTATGTGGGTTAACGTATTTACATATCCTAAAGTGTTTATCATATTTACAATATTATAGCTATATATTTACAAAGTGATAATGTGCCAGTCATATAAAATAGTTATTACAAGTAAATTTGTAAAAATAAAAATGACAATGATAGGATGGTATCCAAATTCATGGAGAGGGGATTTTCAATATATACAATTTATAAGTTTTCAATTTTATAGTGACCATAGGCGAGAGTGGAAATACCATCCTCCAGAACATATCGCTTATTATCACAGGGGTTTAAACATAGCTTATTTTGTTGAACTGTTGTCAACAAATGTTTCGTACTAATTATACGCTTCATCTCTGCTATGGTAACCCGTCTGTTTAAGAGACAATCTCGATAATGCTCGTGAAGGATGGTTTTCTTCACTACCCGCCTACAAATCCCCTTAGCAGTCTTTTTTCCACCTTCCGTCGAGAGGATAGAGTACATTTTAGGCCTCAGTCCACAAAACTCTTTAATAGGAACCCCGTTAAGTTCATCCTTGAACTTTCCCAGAACCTTTTTGTTATCGTCACTGAAGAGTGGATGATCAAAGGGGTAACCAGAGAAATCGTAGTGTTTGGTCTGCTTGGAGAGGTCTGCATACAAATCTGGCGTCTCAATGGAGTACGTGAGACTATCTGTAAATATGAATAATAAATAAAAATCTTTTCAAGTATTATCAGTATATATATATATAAAAACAAATACCTGTATCTGTGGAAAGAAGCCTCGCCTTGTCACCGTACTGCTCTCGTACGACACCATAATGAAAGTTATACATTAATAACTTTGATAAATCCAGGATGGTGAAGCCGGTAAATATGGGACGATTCAAAATAATTTTTCTTTGAAGCATATGGATTCCTACTAGATCATTCTGAAAGATGGTAAATTTTTAAAACGCAGGGGAATTCGCTTTTTTAGTTGCCTTCTTCTCTGTCTGGACTAGATGGAATTGGATTCTATTTCGGAGGTTTTCCTTGGTTTTACCTATATATATTAATAGTAAGGTGGTTAATAAGATATGAAAAAATTCTTTAAATTAAAAATTACCGAAAACTGCATTATTCATCAATTTGAAAAAGTCTTTTTCAAAATCGTTAGCAGCTAGTTTCCGTTTTTCGGTGTTGAAGTTAATATAGTCCGCGAGCCATGGTGCTTGTTCGAAAGATATTGTTCGGTGAAGTTTCGTCACTTCCATCCCCGCTTTGACGTAATACTTTAAGTTTCGGTAATGGATGACGTATTTAGTTTTAGAGTTGAGGTCAGGTACAAGTTTTGGTAGCGAGTCCTTTAACGGTATGTTTAGATGTTGTAACTGATCTTTGGTATAGTTGGAAAATTCGTCGCTCTTAATGACCCGTTTTTCCGGAGCTTGCGGAAGATCATTATGATTGTCGTGAAGTTCGGTGGGATAGCTGAGGTCGACTTCTACGATGTAACCGATTTTATCGTCATCAGGATGGCGTAGAATATCATCGACGCGGACTGATTCGTCCCATTTGAAATTTACCATAGGCATCGGATCTTTCATGACGGTACCGTAGAGGTTGTTGCAATCTAAGGAAATAACTTGTTAAAAACTATAATTATAACTTAAATCATTGATAAATTTACCTAAATATGTGATGAAGCTATTTGGTTTTGCTTCATCGTACGACTCAGGTATGAGATTGTTATTGGCGGCGGCGAAACGGTGGCTGATCATTGAAACTCCACCTCGGATTCCACGCTCTATCATCAGGTGCATATCCGGATCCATCAATAAATCCAGTTCCACGTTAGTCATATAAAGCGCGCTTTCCCAAGCAAAGCCTGGTCCCGTATATGCGTGCGCGCTGTCCAATTTATAGTAACTCATACATATGTTGCGGAATGACTCGAAGACGTCAGCGAGTTGAAGTGTATCAGCAGTCACGTAAAGATCATGATACTCCCCTATAGGAAAAGAAAATCAGTTAGGTAAAAATCTAGAATATCAAGTTTTCAAGTGCTTACCCATATTTTGTATGTTGAATTGATCCCAAACATTTTGAGCTCGCTCGTAATCGGGATCGGAGATGCTTGAAGTGGTTAGGATATTGAAAAATGCGTCCTTCGATGGGAGTTTCTTCTCCTTGAATTTTTCCATATTATCCATATAGTCGTATGGGTAAACACCCTTTTTCAAGAGTAGCGCGACCTCATCAGGCGAGTATACCGATTTTAGGATTGGAAACTTTCCCGATCCTTCTTTGGCTAAATTCGATACAAGAGTTTCGAGTGACGCAGGTAGAAATCTGAGGGTATCAACGAACCGTAGCTTATTTAAATTGATCGATACATATGTTTCACTCGAACTGGGAATACATCCGATATTTTTATCTTTGATCATCCCGATATGTTGCATAATTAACCGACTATCGTATTTAGATAAGTTATGCATAAAGACGGGAATATGCTTCGGCGGTTTCAATTTAAGGTTGCAAATATTATGTGCAGCCCCTCTATATTTCCCTGAGTAATGATCATGGTCCTTCACTTTAGGGTCAAAGAGGAATATTCCGCCACAAACATAGCATGTGTCCGCCTTCCACCACGCCTCTTCCTCCTCCTGCGATAAGATCATCGGTTTATTTTGCTTAATCTTCTCTAAAATGATGCTTTCTTCAGCTTGAAGATTATCGAGGAAGACCTGAGTGGCATCCTCACCTCTGTAGGTGACGGGTTTCTCGTTTTTACCTTAAAATGAAAGAAATTGAAGAAATAAATTTATAGTCAGAGTAGAGGAAGGATGTTTACATACCATCAGGTCCTACAACAACATAGGAAAAACCACAGGAGTTGTGTAGAGCGAGAGTGGTCGTTGAAGATAGTGACACGTCAGGTAGACACGTGTCAACTTTAGGCATAATTGACTCGAAGTCTGCATAAATGACGTATGGTACTCTTTGACACCATCCGTATTTAGTGAATCTACAAACCGGATCCATGAAGGGCATTTCAATGCGTTGGGGGCCGTGAACGTTACACTCTTTCACGTGTTCGCTATGGTTACGTTTCGCGTTAGGTCCTGAATATCTATGTAGACAGTAGCGACAGTAATACATTTGGTGGGAGCTTTTAGAGAAATCACCGCTCATGAGTCCGCTGAGATTTTTAATTAAACAGAAATGTTTATTTTCTCCCTTAGTTATAAGGAGTAGATCTATTTGTCGTTCATCGTCGACTTTGTTTTGGCTCACGTGAAGGGGGAAAACAAACTGTTCATACGCGTAAATGTTCACTGATAAGTTATTCACTTCCTCAAATTTCGAGAGTTTATATGCGTCATGTTGATAGGGGAATGATATCCCACAAAGGTTAAGTTCATCAATAAAGGATAGGTAGTGAGTTACGCGTTCTGGGTGATTTACAGGAGGGTGTAATTTAGCTAAAATGGCGTATATGAAACATCGGTCGTCGGAGTTTTTAATATTGATTAGCGCGTGTTTGTTCGCTAATTTCGCAGGCAGTTCAATATAGGAGCCTCCGAGGAGCGGGTTATAAGCTATAATATCTAATTGGAGGAATAAAATCTGGTCTAAAACCCATCCACTCCCCATATTTTCAAATTCTGACATTGATTGCTCGATTTTACCGATGCTCGAATCAATTTGGGTGTTGATGATGTCATCAGTTAACGTCGCATTAGTAAAACCCCGAAAATACGGGAGAGCTTCAGAGGTTTGGTCGGTATTAGCTAGAGGGCGGGTGTATCGTACACGAATGATAAGATACCATTTAACACCTTTCTTTAATTGTAATCTATTCTTGATATATTCGTAAATAGATTGCCGGTATCTATTAATAAGATGGGAGGGGTCGGTTTCGATATCGGTGGGGGTTAACCGAGCAGCAAATACCACGTCGCCGAGTGCTTCAACTTCTTCCCATTGATCAATAGGGCTAACCACGATTTCTTGCGATGGTACTTCAACTTCCTCCCGCTGATCGGTAGGATTTACCACAATTTCCGGCGGTGGTGGGGGGGCGCGCTTTGGGGTTTGCGATTCATCGTCCGAAGATGAGCGTCGACGTTTCCTTGGACTAGATAAGGGGGTTGGGGATAGTTCCCGGGAAGTTAAAGGGATGGGTTGGCTAACACCCGCGTGTTTCTTAGTGACGTGGCTATTTAAATTAGTTTTCCGCGTAAATGTCGCTCCACATAAGGAACAACTAAACTTTACACCTTCATGATGTGATCGTATATGTTGTACTAGGGTTCTCTGCGCTGTGAAAGTGGCGGTGCATTTATCACATTGAAACATAATTAAAACTATAATACCCTAAATTATTATTGTTCGTTTTTCAGGTTCCATATTTCGGCGAATTCAGATTCGGTCAGGGTTATGCTGGAGGAACCGTTGCTAAGCCCTAACTTAAGTTTGCAGTCAGGAGTAATAGTAATGGATTTTCTAGGGGAGAGTTCAAAAATATTGGTGCCGGCCCTATCGAAAAATAGAAAATATACAGTGTTAAACGACTATTAAGAGTAGTTTTAAGAATGATGAAAAGTTCAACTTATATAGATATTATAAATATTTCAACTTACATTTTAGTTCTTGGAGGTCTTCACTTAGGATGTAAATGATATTTTTCAATGCTAGTTAGAGCTTTTATACTAAAATTTCAAGATCTCGAGTATATAGATAAGATCAATTAACTGGTTCAAACTGCTTTAAATTAAAATTTCCCTCTTTCTTACATTATTGTCTAAAATAGTGCAAAATTTTTAGAGTACTTGAGACTAGTGTTCTTATCGAGTACCTTGACGTTTTGCTAGCATATGTTCTAGGACTGGTTGTAGTAGGGGTTCGTACTTGCATTTTATAAACATTTTAAAGTAACGTGCTTGGTTGAAGACGTGGTTTACCCTATCCTCATATGGATGACGTGGATTGTGAAATCTCCGAAAGACACGTGGCGATACACCATGATAATGACGTACTACAGTAGGATACTCGAGATATATACTAATATTAAATACACGTGGTATTGATAAGGAAAACAAGACGGTGATGTTTCATATAGACACGTGGCGATCCGGTATGGTTGCGGGAGACGACACTACAGGGGATACGACGCCATGACATGGGTAATCCGCTATGAAATAGGTATCATCAGGGTGGTGCTATTCATTTAACATTAATCCGCCATGACAGGGACAATCTGACATGACAAGGGAAGCGACGCCATGATAGGAGGTAGGACGCCATGACAGTTGTCCGCCATGATAGGGGTATCCACCATGACAGGGGATAGAACACCATGACAGGGGATAGAACGCCATGACAGGGGATAGAACGACATGACAGGGGATAGAACGCCATGACAGGGGTAGCAGCAGCCTGCTGCCATAGGATTAACATAGCAGCAGGCTGCTGCCATAGGATTAACATAGCAGCAGGCTGCTGCCATAGGATTAACATAGCAGCAGGCTGCTGCCATAGGATTAACATTGTCCCAGGAACGCCTAAATGACACTACTGACAGATAATAACACATCTTGGAATGGACAGATGCAATTAATTTCAACTGAGAATTTACAGATATCAAATTTTGAAATCAGCGCAATTCAGTCAAACTATTTCTGCCCTTTAAAAGAAATATTCCCCTTTTTTCAAACGAAGTCACTGCCTTTGGAGACAATAGTCAGAAGATACTCAGTTTTATACGAGTAAACTTATATTTTCATTTCTTATATAAAACAGAATCCGAACAAGAACTTTCCAATCATTAATATCACAGGTAAATCATGCTTCAAGTTTACAACAAGGCATATTACGATTGGTACGTGGTTATGAAAGTTTTGTCGTCAGAGCTTTCGCCCGAGAAGATAGGACAAAATACAAAAACTCTAAACGGTCGAGATACGGAATTCGAAATTGCCCTCTCTAGTGGTTGAGATTGGAACTAAGTAGGCGGTGATAATATCGCCCTGAACTTTCTAGACGTTTACGTGGATGAAAATGTATCGACGGAAAACGCCTCTCCCCTCTCTCTCGCGAAACGACGGAGCCTGTCTCGTCCGGCCGTCGCGATTTCGAGTGTGATTTACTCTAGAAAGAATATACTGGACCAGGTCGCCTTTCTGTACAAATTTGGGAATACTTAGGGTGAAATCACGGACTGAGAAAATCGAACTCGCTTCATCGTCACCCGCAGCATGTCGTCTTATAATCTTGAAGGATGATTTATGCCTACTTGTGTTAATATGAATACAATAATTGATTTGTGACTGTATTCGTGACCAAAAATTGTAATTGGAATCTGATCGATAAATACTTGTTATCCCTCACGGCAGCTTACGGCAAGGGGGCAGACGCTCGCGAACTCAGGTGTACAAAATTTTTGAACTCTTTGCTCTATCAAAGCTGAACTGAGAGTTCATAAGAGTTCAAACTCAATGCTCTGTCAAAGCTGAACTCAGTGAACTCAGGTGTACAGCGAATTCAAGAGTGTCTGACCCCTCGGCTTACGGGAATCCATAGAATATCTCGAAATTCAAATCTCAAATTCGCGAAAGTACAACATATCGAAGGGACCCACTGATCTTTTGGGCCAATTTCCAAATTCCCTTACTTTTTCAGGTTTTTCAGGTAGTGTACAAACCCTGTTTGAATCGTTTTTCATGGGTTTTTCTGAAAATTCTACTCAATTTCCATTTGAAGCTAGTTCATGGCAGCCTTTTTTTAAGCGATTAACAATATTAAAAGTCGATAGTACGATATAACAATAATTTCTATTAATTTAATATCAGGCAACCAAAAAATTATATCGCGTTCGAATTTAAATTACTTATTTATTTCCGATTCATTAAAATTACTAATTTATTTTCTATTAATTCAAATTACTTATATCCTATTCATTCAAATTATTTATATCCTATTCATTCAAATTACTTATTTCGTATTCATTTAAATTATTAATTTAATTCCTATTCATTGAAATGGTTTAAAAGGACGGGATAGTGCTACAATTTTCCTCAGATCCAAGAAAATAATTTTAGGTAAAAGTATATTATTTAAATAAAATTAGTCATTCCAGTTTCTATCGTCTTACGAGTAAGTTTTTTGCTTTATAATTTTCACTTCGTTGTGTTTTCTAGATGCCCATGAAAGTGTCTTAGAAGTTTTTTATTATATTTCATTTAGCCCATTTGTGAAAGCCTCGTCTGAATTAGTTTAGTTATTAAATTGTAATTAGTTCCCTTTAGCAGGGAACATTTAATTTCTCTAAAACCATAATTGAGGACGTGGATTAATCAGGGATTAACCGGATTAAGCAATTTTGGGCTAGGTGGCCAAAATACAACGTACCACGTATTTTCAACATCTTAAGCTTAGTTTCCACTTGAGCGCGTAACGGCGTAATGAAAAACGCCCTAATGGAAACTAAGCTCAACACATTCAAAATTCCAATGATTGTTCCGAGAACTATATGGAAAAATGTTTTAAATCTATGTTAAGTTAGTTAATGTTTGAATAAAATGAAAGAGTAAAACCAATAGTTTATCACTTTATTCCGTAGCTTAAAACTATCAGCAAAGGTTCAAATAAACGTACTAGCCTATCCTATCACATAAAAATAGGCAAAAAAGTCATCTCCCCTATCTGGCTCCATTGGTTTGGATTCTTCCTTGATATTTTAGTCAGGAGAGGAGGACGAATTTAGGCAGCTTGGCAATATTGTCTTCCCCCAACTCCAAAATTTCTCCAAAGAGTGGCGCTTCCGATATCATTATTTACACCGTCTGCTGCCGCTAGAGTGTCTCGATTCAGAATATGCCGATACATTTACCTGGACCTTAGCTGATATTATTAAACTTTTATGGAATTATAGTGATACACATTTGGTAAAACATATTTTAAATCTTTCAACAGAAGAAACCAGGTGCTGACAAATTTTGTACTTCAAAAAGTACCATGACTGCCTTTTGTTCGCTGTGCCAAACAGCGTTAACTGTATCTTTATTGATCTTGATTTGTTCAATCACTATTAGTGATCAATACGCAGAAAAAGGGAGAGCTTATTCTCCAAGTAAAACTGCGGGAATAGGTAAAAACAGTTAAAGTGAAACTTGGAGCTGTTAAATGAGCAAAGTTTAATCTTAAAAAATAAATAAAAGTATAGATAAACTAGTTTTTTATTATTACGTTTGATAACAACAGAGGTTATTTCTTCGATATTTTTGTAATCGAAATTCACTTGCGATTAAATAAACACAGATGTTATACCGTTTATATTTGCTCTCTTAGATAACTAATAAGTTGTAGTAAATTTAACAGGAGCTAAAATGGAACATCGTTTAAATTTATTTTCGGAATCACCATTCCAAAACATTTATCATATAGGTGTGTGCGATGAATCTCGCAAATCTTGCTATGAACTTAAAAAGGATACGTTTGACGAAGCCTGGAAACATAAAAGAGATGGAAAATTATGGGCTTTCGAGTGCTATGACAATTTGCAAAGATTCCAAGACCCTACTTGCGGCGGGGTGTTAAGGGGCACGTATATATATATATATATATATATATATCAATTCAATATTACGTTTAAGACGGTAGTAAACGGTTATTTAGTACGATGAATAAACAGGAGACGGCACTAATTTTTATCATAATGGTCTCAGTTTTTCTTGGGGTAAGGATTGTTTGGGAATGATTTATTTCCCAGTCTACTGAACTCTCTCTTACCTCATTCCCCAATACCCCGCCTCTCAATGAAGCGGGTGGGCATGCTGTAGGCCATACGGTAATGAGTTAAGGATTGTGGCGACATCTTAGATTTTACGCGTAAAACACCGTTATAATATATATCTCTTATCGTAACTAGAGAAAAATTCAACTTAAAATTGACAAATTATACCACGAAGTAGGCATACGTCTGACTTTTATGGTTCGTCGGAATTAAAGTTGAAGAATCTAGCGATATGAGAACGTGAGATAATAGGTACGGAAATGATCAAATTGTTTTTAAACAAGATTCGCTAATCTCTCGCGTATTAATTATCAAAATTACTTCATGAACTAAACGGGATTTCAATTGAAATAATAGGTGCGGCAAATAACCCATTTACTACCGCTTTAAGGATGAAAGAAAAAAAGTTTTAACATAATCTGGTAACTGTTAATTCTTCAAACCCCTTACACGTAACTATTAGGTTCGTATAATGTTTGCACTAATGATGTAGAGAATCAATGGAAAAATTGCCACAAAAAATGTCGCAGGCTGCATCCCAAGCTGGCTGGAGATTGCACTAAAAACTATCCAAAACACGAACGATGCGTTTGTTTTCACGCCGACATTGGGTTCTGCTCACGAGAGGAATTGCAATATGAAAGGACCTGCGAACGTAGAAATAATGCTATCTCTAAAAAACGTAAAGGGGAATTGGCCCATTTACGCTGTAAGAACGATCTTAAACGATTTCCAGGCGAAATGTTATGCGCGGCAGTCGTACAGGGTAATTAAAAGTGATTAAACATTCAATAGAATATTAGCAATCGACATATCGATCCTTTACTCGTGAGTTGGAAGATTTGCTCAAGAACACATCCTAGAGACTCAGACTAGAAAATTAGGAAATCTAGTGTCCGTGATACACACTTTAACTCCCGTTTCACCAAGGCTTATTAGTTTTAATTTATGATATTACGAATTTATAAAAAATAATATAAAAGAAATATTAATCTTATATCCTTTATGGTATTTCAATTCATAGCCCAACGAAAAGCTCCACCCCTCAATGCATATCTAAACATCTGAAATGGAGAATGTAATCTAACATCAAGTGCTTTTTTATAGATTCTTTATCGTTTAAATAGGCCTAATCCACCAGTAAAAGAAATTACAAACAAATATTAAACTAGAAATAAATTTAAAACTAATCCTGAAAATAGGCTTAGCTGGATTCATGGACACTGAATATCTTCGCATTGAAGGGTCAGCGACTATTCAACTAGGCGAGATCTTTATGATCGATCAGTCGCTGACCAATCAATACGAAGAAATTCAGGATCTTCATGAATCTAATTATGCTTATTTACCAGATAAGTTTTAAATTTATTTCTAGTTTAATATTAATTTATATATTATAACCATGTTTGACGCGTAAACTCTAAGATGTCGCCACAATAGAGTCTGGGAAAGAGGTAAGAGAGGGTTTGGTAGGCTGGGAAATAAATCTTTGCCAAATAATCCTTACCCCCAGAAAAACTGAGATCCCTATTAATGAAAACCACTGCCATCTCGTGTTTTTTCATCGTACTAAATAACCCTTTACTACCGCTTTAAATAATTAGTTAAAGGATTATATAAGCTTTCCAGTGAAATTAATGCAGCCACTTTTGATGTTTTTAAAGATCTTCTGGAAAATGATACTCATATTCCATTTGAAGCTCGTTAAAAATATGTAACAGCCTCCCTTTAATTACACTTGTTTCGTGATGATGACCTCCCGCGACCCTCCACCTACTAACGCTTGTATCGCGAGGTCACGCTAGAATCCTGTGTCGACATTATAATAATTATTTATATCGATTAAAACTAATTACTTATGGGGTCCTAATGCATTTTGGCCAAGAAGGACCTTAAATTTGTGTTTGCCATTTTAGATTAAATTTGTGTTTGAAAATATAGATTAAGTTTATTTGTAATTTAAATGTACAGAGCGAAAGGGGGACAAACATAGCGAAAGGGGGCAAACAAAGCGAATGGGGGCAAACAAAGCGAATGGGGGACAAACAAAGCGAATGGGGGACAAACAAAGCGAATGGGGGACAAACAAAGCGAATGGGGGACAAACAAAGCGAAGGGGGGACAAACAAAGCGAAGGGGGGACAAACAAAGCGAAGGGGGGGACAAACAAAGCGAAGGGGGGACAAAGAAAGCGAAGGGGGGACAAACAAAGCGAAGGGGGACAAACAAAGCGAAGGGGGACAAACAAAGCGAAGGGGGACAAACAAAGCGAAGGGGGACAAACTAACAATGTAACCGAAGGGGTCAAACAAAGCGAACGGGACCATAGTGAATGGGAAAAAGTAAACGGGACAAAGTAAAATGGACAAACATGGATGGCTCTAGATTTGTACCACGTGATCATTCGTGATTTTATATTTTTAAAATTCGCCATTTGAGGTAGATTTCTAGGGAAAGTAGCGAGAAATATTTCTTGAGAATGAAATTCACGTATTTGACGCGAGATAAATTTGAGAAGGCCCGAATTGAGTCAGATTGCGTCTACTTTAACAATATTTTTGCACCATCTATAATATTTTATCCAAACGCCGATGCATAGCCATAGCGACAACTATCCTTCAACCTGAATCATATGTTTTTTTTTGTTGTTTGCGCCATAAACCAAGGACTTGGAAAACTAAAACATCTGGAATGATTTTTACTAGAATACGTGACTGTTTTTGATGTAATAATATTCAAAACAAACAACGCGTTAGTATAAATAGCAGCGTATCTGTAGTAACCGAACACTATTGGTTTGCCCGTTTTTCTTAACAGACATTCCGCTGAAAAGTAAGTAACATTTCTAACCATTCCTCTTTAAACACCAACAATACGCTTTATTCTAATTATAAAATAGTTCAACTATTGTGTCATCTTTTTTAAACATTCATTACGAACTTCATTCGCATCGCTATTAATTAAAATTGAAACGATAGAAATAGGACCAGGAGTATTTGAGTAACAATGGCCGAAAGAGTTTTACGTTTTTATTTGCAATATAAGTTTCGGAACCAATTAATTCATTACAGACTTCGATCATTCTAGTTTATAGAGAAAACGGGTTTTAGATTTTAGTAACAAGTTTGAACGGTTTGTACCCATTTTGCCCAAGTATTTCGCCCAAAATTATTTATTCCAATTTCGCCCAATCCTACTTCACCCCAACGTATTATCATTTGGCCCAAAAATTATCGATTCCTAATTCGCCCAAACCTAAAATTCCTTGTCTCAATTCGAAGCAACCTTGGAGTTCGTCTACCAAACGTCATCCTATGTGGGAGAGAATTTCCAATTTTCCGTAGACAGGGGGGGTATGAAGTAGGACCCCTCCGATCTCGTAAAATTGGGAATTTTACCCATACAGAGAGGAGCACTATATGGAACATTAGAGTAGTAGACTTCAAAGGAGGGTTTCATAGGCTTCTGATAGAAGCCGAAATGGGAATTGGGTTATATGGGATTGGACGAAATAGGATTGGACCTAATGAATTGGGCTGATTGGGAATTGGGCCAGTTGGTATTGTACCAATTGAGATTGGGCAAAATGGGAATTGTGCCAATTTTCTTGGGCGAATCGGGGTAGAACCGTTTGATCAATTCCACGAATTAGCCGCTCACTTCCCCCTTAACATATCAACATGTTGCTTGAATAAATTGAATCTCCGTAATTCGGATATTTTTAAGGTAATTTGCCGAAAAAATCCCTATAGGAGTTTGATTTGTACGACATTAGCGAAAGCCTTGGGGAAATAAAGTAGGTGAAGCGACAACAGCTTCAGTGTTTCGATAAGTGGGAGATTGTTAAAGTGCACACGCAACCTGGCTCATTTCGGGCCTCATCTCGCGCCAAGCACCTGAATTTGCTTTTCAAGAATTGAAAAAGATGCAAAGGGTGCTGGCAAAATAAATTGAATTTACTCTCGCCATAGAAAAAACCGCTAAAAAGTCCGTCATTATTCGCATTTCCCGGGAAAAGTTTAAACGAATACGTTTCGCGGTATTTTTATTAATGTTAACTAGATCTTATCCTAAATTTGGGGTGTTAAAAACAATATTGACTAGATTTGTACCACGTGATCATTCGAGATTTTTTATTTTTAAAAATCGCCATTTGAGGTAGATTCCTAGGGAAAGTAGCGAGAACGACTTCTTGAGAAAGAAATTCACGTGTTTGACGCGAGATAAATTTGAGAAGGCCCGAATTGTGCCAGATTGCGTCTACTTTAATGATATTTTTGCATCACCTACAATATTTTATCCAAACGCCAAGGCAGAGCCATAGCGACAACTATCCTTCTACATGAATCATATGATTTTATGTCGTTTAACCCAAGAACCAAGGACTATATGCAAAACCAAAACATCTGGAATGAATTTTACTCGAATACGTGACTGTTTTTGATGTAATAATATTCAAAACGAAAAACATGTTGGTATAAATTCCATAGTATATGTACTAACCTAATGCTATCGGTTTACCCATATTTCTCCAATTGAAGACCGTCACTCATTCCGATGAAAAATAAGTTGAATAATACCTTAACTGTCTACTCTGGAAACTCTGAACATATCGGTTTGTTGCTTGAATCAACTAGCTTTCCATAATGAGGATATTTTATTCAGTAAAAATGTCCTGTACAACAATAAGCGTAATCCTTGGAGAAAAAAGGCACCGACTGCTTCCGTGTTAGAATAAGTGACCTATACTAAAGGGGAGGCACACAATTAAGGCGGTAGTCAATGGTTAACTCACCAAAAAGGGTCATTTGCCGTACCTATTATCAAGCGAACCACAAACACTATCAGTTCGCGGTTTTCACTTAAATTGGAATCGAAATCCTCTTTAGTTCATGATGTAATTTTCATAATTATAACGTGAGAGATTACCGAATCTTTCTTAAATATAACTAAATATATTTTTACCAGTACATTAGCGTAAACCTACAATGTTTGGATAAGCCAGATAAATCCAACAAAACCGAGATTTTATTATCTAATTAGGTTTCTACTCGCCGATAGTAACGACGATATAAAGATTGTTCCGGTTGGCTTACGCGATATCGGCGCGATCAGAAGCCGATGAAACCCTCCTTTGAAGTCTACTACTCTAATGTTCCATATATCGCGCCTCTCTGTATGGGTAAAATTCCCAATTTTACGAGATCGGAGGGGTCCTACTTCATGCCCCCTGTCTACTGAAAATTCTCTCTCTCCAGAAACGACGACTTTTTTTGACGAACTCCAAGGCTGCTAGAGATATTCGCTCGACGAACTCCCGCTCCGAAAATATCTACCGTTAGGAGGCGTACGAATCGCGCTTTTTGAAACTAACACATACAGAGAGGGGTAGACAAGACCCGGGAGTAATAGACTTCAAAGGAGGGTTTCATCGGCTACTGGCGCGATATATATATAATTACACACTTTTGGGGGACTAAAGAATAAGCAAATTGCAGGGTTTGAAAATATTTCTCGCGCAAAGAAACACGGTCGGGAGGGGGGGCATCATTGCGGTACAGAGAACTTCAGCTCATCCGCTTCTGATTATAAAATAGAGCAATCGAATAAAAAGACAGATGATTACTTAATATAAAATAAATGAGACCTAACAATTACGTGTTTTTCTAATTCAGGTGAAAGATGCTATCGAACAAAATGATCCACCGTTTTACTTTACTCTTCATCATGTTCATGATCTTGACCCTTCTACTTGCAAACTCAGCCGATTCTCTGGGTAATTAAAAAGACAAAATTTGACCCGCCCCAATATGAAAAAAATATCCTACAAAGGGGTATTTTGATACATAAGAATACCCTTGAAAACAATTGAATTCTATATAACTAAGGGTAAAATTAATTCGTACGTTTTTCTAACTTTATTCATAATTAATTCCGCAGATGGTAAGAATGATTTAACTCGGATATTAACATTGTATCGTTATTTAACAACCATTTTCTAAACCGTTTCTTAATTTTATCGTCTACTAATTCTGCAGCTAGCGGTAAGTATATTCTGTGAATTAGTTTCGGTAGTACTCAAATTCTAAAAATGAACTAACTAAACCTTTTCAAAATTGTATAACCAACGGATTTTGCAGCTAAAAAGGATGGTGTGTATAAGCTATTTATTAGCTAAAAGTAATCAAATTTTAAAAAAAGTACTAATGAATATATTTCATAATTGTGTGCCTAATTTATTCTGCAGTTGGTGAGTATAATTTAATGGTTAATAATAATAATAATAATAATAATAATAATAATGAACTAATAAATACCTTTTCATAATTGTGTAACCAATGGATTCTGCAGCTAAAAGGGATGGTGTGTATAACTTATTTATTAGCTAAAAGTAGTCAAAATTAAAAAAAAAAGCACTAATGAATACCTTTTCATAATTGTGTAACCAATGGATTCTGCAGCTCGTAAGTATAATTTATTTATTGGAGAATGGTTATCTAATATTCAATGTGAATTAATAAATACCTTTTCATAATTTCGTAACCAAAGAAGTCTCAGTTGGTGGGTATAATTCATTTATTGGTTAGTAATTATCAAATAGTAAATGTGAACTAATCAAAATCTTTCATTATTGTGTAACCGTTGGATTCTGTAGCTTGTAAGTATAATTCGTTTATTTTTTTAATAATTATCTAATATTAAATGTGAACTAATGCTTACCTTTTCATAATTGAATAACCAATGGATTCTGCAGTAGGTGGGTATTCTTATTTATTAACTAATAAATACCTTTCTAAAATGGTATAAAAATGGATTCTGCAGGACGTATTATTCTTTAATTGGTTAATAAAAATCTAATTTTAAATGTGAACCAATGATTACCTTTTCATAATTGTGAAACCAATGGGTTCTGCAGTAGGTGGGTATTCTTATTAACGAATAATATTGAGTTTAAATATGCACTAATACCTTTCTAAAATGGTATAAAAATGGATTGCGCAGGACGTAAGTATTATTCTTTAATTGGTTAATAAAAATCTAATTTTAAATGTTAACCAATGATTCCATTTTCATAATTGTGAAACCAATGGATTCTGTAGTTGGTGGGTATAATTATTTATTAACTAATAATATTGAAATTTTTAATATGCACTAATCAATACCTTTCTAAAATTGTATAAAAATGCAATCTGTAGGTGGTAAGTAGAATTCATTTATTGGTTAATAATAACCTATTTGTAATGTGAACTAATGATTACTTTTCATGATTGTGAAACCAATGGATTCTGCAGCTGGTGGGTATAATTATTTAGTATCTAATAATATTGAAATATTAAATATGCACTAATCAATACCTTTTTGAACATTGTATAAAAATGGATTCTACAGTAAGTATAATGATTACCTTTCATAATTCTGTAACCAATGGATTCTGTAGAGGCTGGTACGAATATTTATTAACTTATAATATTACAGTTTTTAATACGCACTAATCAATGACTTCCAGACCAGACTTTAGTTCAGGGGGAGGTTTTACACTGGTCGGGTCTGTGTGTGTGTCTGTGTGTCTGTCACTTTCTGTGTAAGCGGATATCCTGTGTAAGCGGAAATCACGTGACCTAGCTCGTGGAGCAAAAAGTATAGAGAGTATATGCCAGCTTATCGTTCAATTCCGTTTAACGGGAATTACCTCCTTTAAGCGTGGCTGCCACATTGAGTTTCAGGTGTCGTGCAATTATATGCAACAGGACGTCTCCAATTGCATATTATCGCCTTTCACCATCCACTTTACGGTCACACCTCGATGCTGGACAGTAGAAGGCAATTATACGCAATGGGACAATCACCTCCGACCATCCCTACACCAAGGTCCAACCTCAAGTGTCCGATCTCAGCGGGCCATATTAGCAAGGCGTCCCTCACTAATATAGTCCACATCAACCTTCCACTCCACTATCTCCTCCCTCTACGGGTCTTTGTGGTGCAGTTACCGAATGCCTAGGGTTACGATAAACGTCTAGACGTTGAGAAGGGGGGGGGGGTTTCCCCAACTCTTCTCGGTTACTCGCTCGATGAATAAAGGTTCGCGTAAGCTATATATACCCCTTTTCCATGCCCAAACTATTTTGGCCTTATGCCGCGATATCTTTTAGTGAATTGAAGCGTATAATGCATTTAAATTTTAATTTATTATCATAATATTCTTAAACTGAATCTTATTAATAACGAAGCTGAAAAATCAATTAAAAATTCGAGATAGTTTAGAAGATATTTAAGAAATTGTCCAAAAATTTAGTGAAATTTGACCGTTTAATACCAGCTTGAGTTGGCTACACGCGCTAAGCTGTTTTCCATATATCATTTAGTCCAAAAAGCAAAGGTATAACGGGCAGTATAGGCTAAGGCTTGCTGCAAACTTGGGGTGGATTGAAGAATCTAAATAAAGGTACGTTTACACGGGCATCCAAGATAGAAATGATATAAGATTTAAAGCTGAGGCGGATTGATACAAAATGTTAAACCTCTCAAGAAAAATGATAGTGGTGAAAACTCTCCTTGAACAAAAGTACAGTAGGTTTCCCGTGTTTAAAAAACAACAATTTTGAAGAAAAAATTACATCTGATGTTGGAAAAAAAATATACTTCAGTTTTCTCTACTATAAAACCAAGAAACATTTCCGATTATTTTCATAATCGAAATAAGCCGTGTATTGTGAACTTCGAGACCAGGAGACCAGACCAGACCAGACAAGAGGAGACGAGGCCAGACCCGACGAAAGAGAGCTATAATGACTTAAGGGAGATAATCAACCAGCGCAGAATGTTATCACCATTTGAAGTCAACGGAGCAGCGACACGGGTTTCATTTATCACCAGAAAGAGACGGCCCGGGTACGAAGAATTGAAACGTGCAAGCAGTTAGTGTTTTCAAATTCGACATATGAGATACCTTCAGTCAGTAAAAGCTCGGCAGTTCTTTATACGGCCTCGTAATTGTAAACATAAAAGCAGATATTCAAATATAAGTACTAACGTTATGGAAATTAGTCTACTTTCAGTCTTTTAAGATATTTTTTTATAATAGGAGTGGAAGCTAACGTCTTGTCAGCCGGTTTGGAAAATAACCTCTCGACCAACTCCATCCTTGGATTCTTCCAATGACTGGGATCACTTGTATGATGAAAATATCAGTAATGGTCCTCTATTAGCACGTCAAAACAAGAATTTCAGACGAAAATTGTACCGGAAGTAATTACCAATCATCTACCGACAATGGGTTGTAAATGGAACATTCAGTATACAATATTTCTTGGTTTGTCCAAAAGGAACTTGCTACTACATCTTCGTCGTGTTCATTCCTTGTCTTTCTTGCCATCCCAGACTAAATTCTTTGTCTTTATCAAATCAGTGGATTAGCAAAGATAATCACACAGTACAGCCTATACTCAAGTGTTAATTTATATTACAAGAACCTGTATATTTTACATATTTACTTAGAAAATAAACATTTCATTTGGTGCGTCTATTAAGAAGTCTACGACCTGCCGCATATAATTATGGGTAACGCAGGACACTCTTTTGCATTCTCTGAATCCTTGAGGTTAAGGGAAAATACTTATATTCCGTAACCTAGATGGGAAATAAAGAAGTGTGATTGAAATGCACGCTGTTTCTTCTACTCTTCCAATACTCTACACTTCTTTTCAACTTTTATTTTAGGTAAGGTTAGGTTAGATTACCCTAACGTCGGGGTCGGGGAGGTTATATTTTGGTTTCCCAACTTGTTAATTTTGTATAAAAATGTATTCTTCAGGTGGTAAGTTTAATTCATTTAATGATTAATAATAACCAAATTTTAAATGTGAACTAATGATTACCATTTCATAATTGTAAAAGCAATGGATTCTACAGCTGGTGGGTATCAGTATTTATCAACTAATTATATAGAAATTTTAAATAAGCACTAATCAATCCCTTTTAAATATTGTATAAACTGGATACTGCAGGAGGTTAGTATTATTCATTTATTTGTTAATTATAATTTAATTATAAATGTAAACCAATGATTACCTTTTCATAATTGTGTAACCAATGGATTCTGCAGCTAAAATTGATGGTGTGTATAACTTATATATTAGCTAAAAAAAATCTAATTTTAAAAAAAGCACTAACGATACCTTTTCATAATTGTGTAACCAATGGATTCTGCAGCTCATAAGTATAATTTATTTATTGGTTAATAGTAATCAATATTAAATGTCAACTAATGATTACCTTTTCATAATTGTGAAACTAATGGATTGTCCAGCTCGTAAGTATAATTTACTTATTGGAGAATATCTATCTAATATTAAATGTGAATTAATAAATACCTTTTCATAATTGCGTAACCAAACAAGGCTCAGTTGGTGGGTATAATTCATTTATTGGTTAGTAATTATCAAATTCGGAGAACCCGGTAAGGTTCTATGTTGTGATCTGATCATCATCTGTAATGTTATTTTGATTTCCTTAAAAAATTGGACCTTTAGCCAATCAGAACGCTCCATTTCCCCATTGAAATAACATTAAAATCGACTCTTTCGAGGACATGTCCCTTGCATCGCAGAACTAAAAGAGGAATTATTTGTTACGGTTAAAACCAATTTTAAATGGTAGAGCAAGGTTCGAATGTGTGCCTTTTCCAAGTTTCATTTAAAAATATTAAGTCTAAGTATTTTAAAATTAATTCTGAAGTTGACCCTTTTTTTGGTACTTAGCTGGTTTCGCGCATGGCTTCGCGCATGGCCAAATTCATAATGTTATTCTATGGGATTTGGTTTTTTGTAAGTGGCTTACCTTTCAGGTTTATTTTCTAATACTTCCGGATATTTTTTAAACTTGGATTTTCCGTGTGGTATGAATTAAGATTCGAGCTTTATTTTAAGAATAATTTCATAATAATACACCGATTAGTTGGCCCACAATCTATTCATGAAAACGGAGGGAACCTAAGCCTAATTTGACAAATTAGGCTTAGGTTTTATATGGCTTTTTAAAATCACGAGCAGGAGCGCGCTTGATTTGGACGCTAATGACCTAATTTCTCCTCCTTCATATTTTTGCCGTTTTTTGCTAGACCCAACCCTAGTGGGGTCTAGGTACTGTATTCACTGCGGCGTCGGCGTTCGCGTGGGCGTTCGCGTTGTACAAGAAGACGAAATACGTCATCGAATAGAAAAATCTTTCGTCCTCTTACCTCTCCGAGTGAACTTTTAGTTCACGGAGAGGTTCTGTCTGTTACGTCATAGAATCGGAAAAAGTTTCGTCTTCTTACCTCTCCGACTGAACTTTTAGTTCGCGGAGAGGTTCTTTCTGTGTGTGACGTCGGAAGAAGACGTCATCAACCACGGCGCTTGATTCTCCAATAAAATTAATAGATATACAGTTATTAGCTGTAAACGTATATCCACTACAGCTCATTGAAGAGCAGCAACCGTTACTCGCTTCTTAGTTTATAATGATAAACGAACGCCTTATATAGTATCTTTTGGATTCGAGTCTATTTTAGCCTTCTGAGGTTATAGCTTTTACTCAATTGAAGCGTAATATTCCATTAAATTAAAATTAAAACAGATTAAATGATTTAACTTAATCCAAAAACCAATGTTGCTGAAACATAAATTTAATATAAAAGATATTTTCGAAGATATTCATTATTTTCTAGTAGGTTGATTAGATAAAGGCGTGTTTTCACGGGTGTCCAAGATAAAATGAACTAATAGACTTTAGATATTAAGGTGAGTTTTTACGGGTATCCAAGGTAAAAATTAATAAAGATGAGATATAAAGGCGTGTTCACAGGGTATCCAAGATAAAATGACTTAATATAGAATAGATATAAAGGCTCGTTCGCACGAGTATCCAAGTTAAAATGACAAAGATAATATATAAATGCCTGTTCGCACTGGTATCTAAATTAAAAATTAATAAATATAAGATATAAAGCCGCGTTCACACATGCATCCAAGATAAATTAATAAAGATTAGATATAAATCCGCGTTCAGACGGGTATCAAAGAAAAATTAAGATTAGATATAAAGCCGCGTACACACGGGTATCCAAGATAAATTAATAAAGATTAGATATAAAGCCGCTTTCACACGAGTAGTTTAAGCCTGTACAACAAGACTAAAATAAACAAATGACGTCATCTAGTAAACAAATTTGCATAAGCCACGCCCCCAAAATAAACAAATTTGCATAAGCCCCGCCCCCAAAATAAACAAACAGCGCATCTGTCAACAAATGACGTCATCCATCAACAAATTTACATAAGCCACCCCCCACAGTACACAAATTAGCCCCGCCCCCGTCAACAAACAACGCATCCATCAACAAATGACCTCATCCATCAACAAATTGGTCTAATTAGCCCCACCCGGACCGTCCAGTCTGACCCCGGTCGAAAAACCCATTTTCAAGGAGAACTGACACAAATTTTCATTTTTCCGTCCCTGCTCCTTTATTTTTCCAAAATTGGCAAAAGTTTTTAACACCATATCGGTATAACTCCAGGCTCATATCAACGTCATTCCAACGTCATTTTTAAAACAACACGTGACTTTAAAGATATCAAACAAAACACCCTTCAGTTAAACGTCATTTAAAGTCGGAAACCCAAACTTTGAAGATGTTGGATCTTGACTCGTTTTTAACTTTTACTCTCGATATCTGGATCGACTATTGGATATTACTAACTGGGATTTTCATTGTACTTTTTCTTCAAATTCCACCAAATTGGTTCGTAGCTCTAGTCCTTATATTTTTGTTACCCATAACACTACCAATTGCTTTTTTTTTATTTTTTCCCTCCCTGCTCCTTTGTTTTTCTGCATGACTCCGGATATAAAAGGGGTATTCTGTAGCCAAAAAGATTGGGGGGCCAATGACTCATTCACTCACTAGGGGAGAAGGATATCATATAAAAGACTCGATCCTAAAGTCAGCTTAAAATGGATTTACGGGTAACGGAGGAAAGTGCTCGCGTTCAATTACAGAAATGTCAATGCTGTATCTGGAAGCGTTGGTTTTTTTCACGATTCTTACACCCTTCGCCATTGTAAATACTGGCTTAGAGTCCTCTTGACTCCGATCACGGTCCCCATTGGTCTTATTCGTTCAATTATTACTCGAAATTCCCGATTCGTTCTGGCCCCATGGTACGATATTCTCGGGCTAATCTTTATTTTACCGTATTATTGGGAGATCTACGAGTTGAAACCTTTAAACCATATATATTATGCGACGGGTTAATTCCTCTCAAAAGGAAGGATAAATAAGTCTGACCAGCTTGTTTCATCTTCATTGTTATCCTTCAACTCGGTTTGACGATGCTCGCTCCCATCTACGACTCGTTCTACATGACTCTCCCGAGTAATGACTCAATACCCGAAAAACACAAAAACCAGTTACACGACGCAATTACCCTAGTCATTTGATTTATCTGAAGGACATTGGGAAATCGGTTTATCGGGCATTAGTATGCCTTCGAAATGGGATATTATTTCGATACTTTCGTCGTTAGAATGGTTGATTTAGATTTAAAATACGAAACGGGTCAGGGAACCGTAAACGATAAAAGTACAATAACTAAAGATACGAATGAAAGTATTTATCATAAAATTGTCAATCAGATGCAGGCGTCTAATGTTCAACAACAAGTAAAAACAAGTTAGAATTTTAAATCGGTATTTCTCAACGGTCAGGAACGTTTTCTTATTGAATTTAAAGATCCCAACGGTGAAACTTTCGTTAAATTTCCCAGAATGTATTGTGATTTATTAGGTTTAGAAGCGCGGGATTGTGAAAAATGGATAACGGGGACAACCATTGTTGGAACACGAGCTTTAAACCAGAACAGGCTCAAACTCGACACCTCCAAATATCCCCCTTTTTACGTTCGGCAGATGGTCAAAAGAGACAAGACCATCAAATTAACGGGTAACGAACGAGTCCAAAATCTTATATCAAACTTAAACATATCAACTACCTCATGGAACGTACCAATCTATAGAGAAGGTGTTAAAGGGAATGAGAGAGTGTTTACCCTCGAGAATGAGGCCTTATTTTCATTTTGAACAAAATAACAATGGGACGGTAACGTTACTTTGTGGTCTAGGGTTAATTGATGAATCAAAACCCGATTATCTTCTCACGGATCAACAAAAAAATTTGCTAGACAGTTTTACCATTCGCTTTCCCGAATCCAATCCTGGATTAGGTCTTATGCTGGGTTTCGATACCAAACAAATTGAGAAAGGCTTAACGCATAAGACCCAGGGTGAACATATAGCTGATATAAATAGAGGTGTCCAGAGTTTATTCGTTTATACCAGTCTCATATACCCTCAGGTTATAGGTGACGATTGGGGAGGTCTATTACGTACAATTCCCAGACCAAAGAACAACAAGTATAATACCCCCTACGAGTTAACGTTTAATCCGATTAATTATTACCCCGTCAGAACACCGAATTTTAACGTGGTTGATATAGAAATTGCCACTGATTCGGGAAGTAAAATTCCTTTCAAACTCGGGAAAACAGTGACCACATTACATTTTAAACGAAGGTAAAAAAATGGCGTCGCGAAATAGGTATTATTACTATTACCTGCAGCAAGCCGGAGGAGGAGGTTTTCGATGTCCCGTTTTTCAACGAGGTAACGGGTTAGGTTCAATTTTTAAGAGTCTAGTTCGATTCATTACCCCAATTATAAAGCCAGCGGCCAAGGCCTTAGGTCGGGAAGCGATTGGCGTTGGAAGTTGCTGGATCGGTGATATTTCAGCGGGGCAAGATCCAAAAACAGCTTTAAAAATGAATATTAAAATTGCTGGTTCTAATCTATTACACACAGCTGGTGACAAAGTTCTCAATTCGCAATACGGCACTGGTAAACGTAAAAGAAAAAGTCTAAAGGCTCGTAAAGAAAAACGAAGAAGAAAAACCGATTTTTTTATCCTAGGGATATAAATAGCCGGATCTTGCCGGCATCGGCTTTAGTTGTAGTTATCTAACGCGACAAGATGGGGTCTGAAGGTATGACGTTTGAAGCCGACTTGTTCGTCAAACCTGTTAGTAATTATAATATTTTGGCTAGTAATGATATTGAATTAAAACCCATCAATTCAATTACGGATGGAGGACCAATCGAGCTTTTCGTCCCCGGTACTCCAGAACACTATGTCGATTTATCAAAAACCAGATTAAAGCTTAACGTTAAATTATTAAAAAAAAAACGACGAATAATGCTGGGGAAGATATGACGGCGGCGGTAGACACAGTTGGATCTGTGAATTTACTCTTATGGGCTTTATTTTCTCAAATAGAAGCAATGTTAAATGATACGCTAGTACAAGCCGTTAATAATTTAGCCCCGTATATCGCTTATTTTGAAACATTGTTAAATTACGGTAAAGATGACAAAGAGACGCAATTAGCTTTGGAAATGTTTTACAAAGATACCAAGATAAAACCCGAGGATATTTTTGACGCGTCAAATCAAGGGATGAAACTGAGAAAAGATCGCGTTGATCCATCGCAAGTATGTGAAATGATAGGGAAACTCCATCTGGATATTTGTAAAATGAATAAATTCCTCTTAAACAATGTAGACGTTGTAACCGATTCACAATTTTCTGCCCCTTATATCTTCCCTGACCAGGTTAGACTGAATTATGTTCTTACCTCCGATTGTTGTTCTTCACTCGAAGAACTGGAACTATTTTCCTTATAAACACGAGGCATTGTAGATTTTTTCAAGTTTCTTTTATTTCTCCACAAAACATTTTTAGGGACGACTTCTTGCTTCTTTCTCAAATTATACAACTTAGTTATAAACGGTACGAGAGACTAGAGGAGGCGACTAATCTTTTCTGTCTGTCCTCCTTCTCTTGAATGATATACAATACTAATTGATAACTTTGGTCGTCTGCGACGGGCGCCACACACCGAGCGATCATGAAACCCTAGGGGTACTTTTTTGGGGTTATACATTTTTGGGTCGGACATAAGAAATTTTCTCTTCATTGTCCGGAACGAATTTCGTTCAGGGTGGGGGTAATAATTTTGCGGGTATTTCTTTGGTTATCGTTTTGCGGCGTCCGTCGCATTCTCCCCGGCAAAAAAATGTAATACAACATGTTTAAACAAAAAAAGTAAATGTTCGATAGGATATATTGTAGAAGTTATGAGATGGATTGGGAGGAGGCACCTCCACTTGGTGGGTCACGTGGGTGACGTTGGAAGCCCGATCGAGAAGTCCAGTCCTCTTGGATGGATGGGAAACGGCGTTTTCGTCTCATTTCCTCCACGCGACTTTTTCTATAAAACTTCTGGGGACACCAAGTTGCGAAGTGTTGTCCAAAAGTTCCGCATTCTACACAGGGTTGATCTCTTTTTGGAGGTCGTACAATCGGCCATCCATTGATGTCTACTGGATACCAGCATGTTTCTTCTCTCCTGGTCATACCCGGCCAAGCAAGGGGGAAGAGATCTCTACCTAAGGGAGCTGACATTTGCATAGGCGGTGGGTGTCTTCTTTCTTCTAAGGATATTTCGATGCGTTTGTGATACGGGACAGGTAGAGGTCCATAAGCCGTGTCTGGTAGGGACTCGAATGCAGATGAAATATAAAGACGATGACGTGATTGGGAGCTGTTAGTAAAAGAGCTTTCCATCTTTTGGATGGTTCGTTTTGGTATCACCGAAGTCGATGGAGATCTTTGAATAATGTCGCTTCTTTGTTCTTGGGCATGTCCTTGGGTTTCCGGTGGTCCATCTAGGATGGTTCTGGTCAACGTTCTTTTAGGAAGGTTATACCGACGATGACGACAACGGAAGTTCCTCACAACTTGACTGTAATCGGCAATCTTTCTCTAGCACCCATGACGTCAGTGAAAAGTCTACTCGAACGCCAAAACGGCCGAAAATGCAAACAGTTAACCCAGCACCATTAGCCCTCAAACAAAGAAAAAAAATAAAACGTGACGTCATTGAAAAGCGCTTGTAGCGCCAAATTGAAGGAAAAGAGACATTAATTGTGACGTCATTGAAAAGCGCTTGTAGCAACAAATTGGAGGAAAAGAGACATTAATTGTGACGTAAAGTAAACTGCGAAATTTGAATACTGTTTTTTTGAAACATTAAAAAACAAAATCACAGCAACAGTGAAATAGGGTATATGTTTTATCCGAAAAGAGATAACAAATGTATGTAATGAAATACTGTTGGTTTTAATTATGTTTCTGTCAGTCGAAATACATTGTATACAATAAAATATGCCTTAGCTGAATTAGTATTTTCTTTATTAAAGTCACTCTTTAATATGACTGATATTACAAAATTTGCATTTCCTAATTGCGGTAAATCCATTCCAAATTGAATTACCGCAATTAGGAAATGCAAATTTTGTAATGTTGTCTTTGACCATTGAGACATTTGGAGAGTTCAACGGAAAAGAAAAAAACCTAAGCTTTTTTGGATAGCGATAGAACTGGCTGGAAGGAAAACTCTTGAGTCGATAGTGGTTTTGTAGATTTTATTGGAAGTGAAGCGTCGAAAAGTTGCAATTAAATCACCTAAAAATCAACCAACCAAAAGTGGCATTTAAATAACTAAAACGTTGTTTTGACCATTGAGACAGGGGGTGAGTTCAACGGAAAAGAAAAAAACTTAAGCTTTTATGGATAGAGATAGAACTGCCTGGAAGGAAAACTCTGATTGACTCTGGGTTCGATAGTGGTTTTGTCGATTTTATAGAAAGTGAAGCGTTGAAAAGTTGCTGTAAAATTTCTCTTCTTACCTTCGGACCTTGGTTTTTCTAGTCAAACCCCCTCAACTTATTTTCCGATCGCCTTCTTTATACCCCTTTTTTATGTATTGAACCCTTCCGTGATTCTTTCTCGACGCCGTTTGTAAGAAGCTGGGCACGGGATTTTACACGGGAAAAGGAACATTATTATTGGAAAAATTGGTCATTTTTAAAAAGCGCTCCCGACTATATAATTGTAGCATTATATTGAGTATTTTTAAGTCCATCTACTCGTAATTCTTGCAAGTAAAGAGAAGAAATTATAAAGCCGGGTGGTCCAGCGGAAAATAGAAACTGAGAGTGCGACTTAAATTAAAATCAAAGACACTGTTGGAACTGAAAATGTTTGCAAGCGTGTGTGTGTTTATTTCCCCAATAAATGTGGTAATTATATGATTTTAAATCATTGTCCCTATTCGGTTTTTACGTGCTACACGCTGAGGTGATCCATTTTCGGCTAAAGTAATTCTAGTTAATCCGTTAGCATTATCTTTAATTTACTGTGCTAAGCCTTTCCCCTCGTGTTCGCGGATAGAGAGAGGAATGTAGTGGACGTACAAAAAATCCTCGAAATTTCCAAGTTCACTCGAGTTCGGCTTGGCACGAAAACAAAACAGGCCGTCACTATGGGATTGTAACGGCCATACTCCTTGCCAATGCTGCCTTCTACTATCGTCATTCATGTATGTGTCGCGTTTCGTGTGAACGGCGCAGTTGACTATGAGAGTGAAACAGAACTATTTTCTTATAGCCTAATTCCGCTGTATATGTATCTTTTATTTTTTGTCGTACTACTTTCTGAATTTATTTATCACCACTATGTGAGTATTTTTCGTTGATTTAACCATTTTTTTGCTATATCATGTAACTCTTTCGCTGTTTGTACATAAACCTCTGTGGCTTTAGTACGTCCATTGAATAAATAACAAACATAATATTAATTTTTTTCTTGACGATTCCACTGTGTAACAAATGTAATTATCTGTGCAACATTGTTTAACTTCTAATGTAGTAAAATAAAGTAATTTTAACTCATTTGTTTTGAAATTATTTAAATTATTATATATTATTATTTATCTAGACTACTAATGTTCAGCTACCTACTTTCTCTCGATTCCTAAGCAGCTATTGGTTGAGCAACTTTTAACTTATTCCGAGTTACTAGTGGTTGAGCTTCATACAAGCAATTTCTAAGCTGCCAGAGCGTGAGCTACACTCAACGGTTGAGTTACTTCCTGTCGATTTTTGGGCCATTTATAGGCAAAAACCGGTGATTTATAAGCAATTCTTCCTTTCGATTTTCAGGCTATTTTCACTAAATTTATAGTGACCCAACTGTTAGGCTCGCGTTGCTCATTGTCTTGGCTGTTTTTCAACGATAGTAGCCACCATTTTATTGATGATTTCGAGGAAGCAATCAATTGTCAATTTTTCTTCTTTCATTTTTCGGCAAGGGTACAGATGAATCTAAAATTAGCTTAGCTTTGTACGTGCTGACAGTCAAACGTTAAATAATTTTTCATTACCACTGTTTGTACACGATTTTAACTTTATTAGCATGCTTCATTATTATATGCTTAGGAATTATATGGCTGCTAAAACTAGAATTATCTTTACTTTATTACATTAAAACGTTAAAATACAGGAAATTTATAAAAGCTAGAAATAAGTCTGCCAATTTATAGGCAAGCTTTTTTGGAGTGCATATAAAGGCGCGAAAAAGATCTTAAAGGGAAAGTGCAACCTAAAAACAAGTGATTTTTTATCGATTCCTTTTCGCTTAAATAGCCTTAATTCACTCATAAAACCATTAAAAATATTAAACTAGAAATAAATTTAAAACTTACCCGGAAAATAATTAAACACATGAAGGATCTTCGTCAATCCATAGCTGGATTCATGAAGATCCTTCATTCTCCACATACGGGGAGTTCAGAATCTTCATGAATCTAAGCCTAATTTTCATTTTAAAATTTAAATATATTGCTAGTTTAATTTTGGTTTGTAAATTTTTTTAATGTTGTACTAATAGAATATAAACGCTAAGGAATCGATTAATATCACTTGTTGCATTCTACCTTTAAAGGGTTTTCGATAAAGCTTAATATTCACGTTGTCATTTTTTACCTCAAAGGTTAAGTTAGGCCAATAAAGAAAATGTATCGTTTCTATTTTTTTAGTTTAACTTACTGTTATTTATTAGTTTATTTAGTCAAAATAAAGACAATAAGAAAAACTTTTTTACCTTTTTCAAAGGCTCTAATAGGAAAAATGTAATTGTTTTTTAAACAAGACCGTGTTTTGATGCCCCGGGTAGATACCTACAAGCACATCATATCCGAATTAAAAAATTCAAACTAGTTTCCAAAACTTCACTTGTAGGATTTGAACTCATATATGGAACCAGGCCAAATGAATTCCTAAAAACCCTATTTAAATTAAAATTATGATTGTTTTTATTTCGAATTTGTTAATTAATAACAGAAAATCACGTGCGTATCAGCTTTTAACAAGGATTTAAACGTTTTTAGAGAAAAAAAATTTAAGCCCAAATATCTAACAAAACATTCCGGAATTTTATCCAGGTGGTGAACTAACTTCTATTATTAAAAGCCATTCTTAGTTTGCACTGAGCACAAAGCTAAGCGAAACCTATATTTCTTTCCAAATTAATTTACTCATTCTCATTTTGAACCGTTTTCTGACTTCTTTGAATAGATTGAATTATTTCTTACCTATAATTTTTTTTTTAATTTGAACCAAACTCAATTTATTGGACTAACCGTTAACTGTATTATTTGTTTAGGGAATCAAATATCATTTTGTTGATGTTGTCACCTGACAGTACTTTCAAAGGTACGGCCTACTCATAATTTTTCCAAAACTAAACTGTATTTTTTATTTCGTAAATTCCACCCCGCTTATTCTAAATTCTGCCCATCTGTTCCCATTTTTATTAACAATTTTTAAGTCTAAAATTTTCGCGCGATTCTATTTTCTATATTAATTAATTGACATAAATAATTAAAAAAATATTTGATTAATCTATATATATATATTTTGACAATTTTATTTGGAAATACCATATATGGGCATCACGATTTTGACGTGGCTAACTTTTGTTTTAAAGTTTTTTTTACCTAACAAACAATGGTGGGACGATACAACAAACCTTTCGAGCATATATAGCCAATTGTTTTATTATTTATTAGTTTATTTAGACAAAAAGAGCATCTTTTTTACCCTTTTCAACGGCTCTAATTAATAGGAAAAATGTAATTGTTTTTTAAACAATATCGTGCGTAGATGCCCCAGGTAGTTAACGACATATCTGAATTAAAAAATTCAAACTAGTTTCCAAAACTATCTTGTTGAATTTGAATACATATATGGAACCAGGCCATATAAACGCCTAAAAACCCTATTTAAATTAGAATTATTGTTTTTATTTCGCAATTGCTAGTTTATAATAAAAAACTACGTGCGTATCAACTTTAAACAAGGATTTAAACGTTTTTAGAGAAAAAAAAATATTTAAGCCCAAATATCTAACAAAACATTCCGGAATTTACATTGAACATAAGGCCAAATAAACACCTAAAAACCCTATTTAACTTAAATTTATTATTGTTTTTATTTCTCAGTTATAAGGAAATATTAATCAACTTTAAACAAGGATTTAAACATTTTTTTAAGAAAAAACTTGTATTTATCGGTACTAAATCCTTTTACTTAAAACGTTACCTAGGAGATGCCTCTGTGAGAAAGGAAAAGTAATATTCATATATACCTTGGTAGTGCTGTCAATTGACAATAACGCACAAATATAAGTTAGTTCTAACCAGGTGGTGAAACATCTTCAGCCTTGAGTTCGGATCCAAGAGCTTCTAATGCCATTTCTATTATTAAAAGCCATTCCTAGTTTGCACTGTGCACAAAGCTAGGCGAAACCTAAATTTCTTTCCAAATGAGTTTACTCATTCTCATTTTGAACCGTTTTCTGACTGCCTTTGAATATATTGAATTATAGTTTTTGCTCGAAAGCAGCCATGGCTTGTAAGTAGGTTAATCTCGAAGTATTTGTAGCTCGAAAGCACAATTAGATTGGAAGTTGTTTTAACTCGACAGTAGGCCTAGCTCAAAGGTAAGCTTAGCTCGAAAGTAAACTTTCCTCGAAAGTAGGCTTAGCTCGAAAGTAGGCTTAGCTCTAAAGTAGGCTTATCTCGAAAGTAGGGTTATTACGAAAGAAGGCTTCTCTCGAAAGTAGGCTTACCTAGAAAATAGGCTCGATATTAGGCTAAGCTCGATATTAGGCTAAGCTCGATATTTAGCTAAGCTTGAAATTAGGCTAAGCTTGAATGTATTCATAGCTTGAAATTAGGCTAAGCTTGAATGTAGTCATAGCTTGAAAGTAAATTTTGCTCAAAAGTAGTCATAGCTTGAAATTAGGCTAAGCTTGAATGTAGTCATATCTTGAAAGTAAATTTTGCTCGAAAGTAGTCTTGGCTTGAAAGTATTCTAATCTCGAAAGTACAATGAGATTGGATGTAGTCTTAACTCGAAAGTAGTATTAATTCGAAAGTAAGTTTAGTTCGAAAGTAGGCTTAGCTCTATAGCAGGCTTAGCTCCAAATTCGGCTTAGATCGAAAATAGTATTATCTCGAAGCTAGAATTATCTCGAAAGTAAGCTTAGTTCGAAAGTAAGCTTAGCTCGAGAGTAGGATACGCTCAAAAGTAGGGTAATCTCAATTTTAAGATTATGTCGATAGTAGGCCTTATCTCGAAAGACGGTTTACCTCGAAAGTATCCTTAGCTCGATGTAGGCTTAGATTGATACAACACTTAGCTCAATGGTAGTCCTAGCTCGATAGTAGGCTTATAGGCTTACCTCAATGGTAGACTTTACTCGATAGTATTTTTATTTGGGTTGTAGAGTAACTAGTCTGAAATTAGGCTGAGCTCGAAAGTAGGCTTCGCTCAATAATAGGCTTATATGCATTGGTCGATAATAGTCTTGTAGGCATACCTCGATAATAGTCTTATAGGCATACCTCGATAATAGGCTTAACTAGATAGAAGTTTGAAAATAGGTTGAGCTCAAAAGTAGTTTTAGCTAAAAAGTGGGCTTAGCTTGAAATTATGATTATCTCGAGAGTAGGCTTAGCTCATAAGCAGGCTGATAGGCTTACCTTAATAGTAGGCCTGACTTAAACAGTATAACTAAGATAAGTTGCCATAATCTTCACCTTTAAACTACACAATCGTACTTGTTTTCAGAATTTTTTTTTTCAAAACTACCAGGAAACTAAAGACTAGAGTAAAGCGCTAACGTTTAGTTAAACTTCTCTAAGGTTCATACTTATCATTAGATATATAACCTAATTATGGGCTACGTCGACCGAATAGGATGTCGGTCTAATGGGTCGACATCCCATTCGATCGACCGACATCCCAATCGACCGACATCCCATTCGACCAAATAATCCGCACTTATTCGCGGATTAGGTTAAATGGGACCAGAATCTCTGCTTGAATATACCCGCTGGAATTTAAAATAAAATTCACGGGAACGCAAAGATACAATCTTTGAAAACGAGAAATCTGATTCACTTATAATAATTTAATGGCCAAGTAAAATGAGCACTACACTCGAACAGTTCGTAAAACATTAAGCACACGATTTAGTTTAGAAGAAACAAATACTTTCAGATCCCTGGAACTTATTTTTATAAAGTGAATTGCTGATTTATATTTATATTTTTAATTCATATTCATGAGTAATTGTACCTTTGTAACCTAACCTAACCTAACCTAACACAACAATTATCGTAAAACTACACCACGGTGACAACATAAAATAATAGAAACAATCCACCAAAGTCAAAAAATATAAACTAACCTCTAACGTAAACTAACCTCGACTTTCTTTCACTACGCCACGGTGACTTAAAGTCATTCTATTATAATATATCATCATCAACATTTTCCTCAATCGATATTGTATCGGTCGAATGGGACCCAGAAAATATCGACATATATAAATGATAAATACAATCGATATTGAGTCGGTCGAATGGATGTCGGTTCAACAGGAATACACCGATTTGATCCCATTGACCCTTAAAATTAAATTTTGCTTAATTATTTTTCGGGGAAAACGTGTATTGAATTGTTTTTCTTTAGTATAATGTGAGTTCACTTTTTTTTAAACCCCGAATTGTCACGACTCGTACTTCAACAGATCGTTAAAAATATTCGCCGGTTTATAAGAATGGGTATCTTATAGGGACTATTTGCGTTTTTAAAGCCCCTTTATACTCACCATGTTTTCTAGATTAGCAGACGACGTTGACCGTAACAAATTGAGCAGTCAAATGAGGATTTTAAAGGGGGCAAATTTCAGAAAAGAAGGGCCTTTTAAATTATTCGTAGTTATTTTTCTTCGAGGAATACCTTACAATTTTATTTTATGATTCCCTTGAAAGAGATCACTTGTTAGCGCTAAAACCTAAATACATAAGGATTGGTTTTGGAAATTCGCAACCTAAATTGGCACTAAAATACGGCGAATTTTTATTCTGTATAAACTCCTTATTTCAGCACGCAGAATGTAATATGAACGAATTGCCTCGACTAAAGTCGAGGCGTTATTATAAAACATTATTTATTTAAGTAGTTTTAACGGAATTTAAATGTCGGTATTCAAGTATTCGTCAATTACAAATTTAAGAATATAAATTATCGAAATACATAAAGTACCCATGATTAGCGTATAGCCCCTTTAAAGCCACACATCTCACAACCTCGGTTTGTTTACATATCGAGGAAATAATAAAAGAGCTTTTTAATAGTACTCATTGTAGAGCAGATATGGCCTCTGAAACAACGACGTTGTGTAATCCCTGGTTTCGGGATAGCGTGTGGTCTTTTACGAATAGTAATTCATAGTAAGAATAAAAAATGTGTCTGAAATATACTATATTCTCGGCGAATGAATTTACGACTAAGTCGAAAGTTAGAATACCCAACCTTTTCTATCGAACGAAAAGTTTTATTTTGGTTGACACGTAATCCCTGAAAAATAATCAAGCCAGATTTAGTGTTAAGGGTCAATGGGAGAAAATAGCCTGTTATGTTTTTTCTTATATATTTGCGAGTGAATAAAATCCGTTGTTTGGAAATTAGACTCTAAATCCTGTCAGATTGCGATTATAATTAAATTTTACGTTTTAAAAGAAAATTTAACATATCTGTCAGTAGTTTAAGCCTCTACTTTTAGGAGGGGAAAACACTTTTATCTTTCCACCCCCCTCCAAAACAACCAATGACGTCATCAAATCAACAAATTAGCATCAGCCCCGCCCCTAAAAACAACAAATGACGTCATCCGTCAAAAAATTTGCATAATTAGCCCCGCCCCCAAAGGCTACAATTTTACCTAATTAGCCCCGCCCCCAAAATCAACAAACAACGCATCCGTCAAGAAACAGCTCATCCATCAACAAATGACCTCATCCGTCACCAAATTGGCCTAATTAACCCCGCCTAACCCCCGGTCGAAAAACCATTTTCAAGGAGGACTGACACAATTTTTCTTTTTTTCGTCCCTGCTCCTTTATTTTTTTTCCATCCCTGCTCCTTTGTTTTTCTGCATGACTCTGTATATAAAAGGGGAATTCTATAGCAAAAAAGACTGGGGGGCCAATGACTCATTCACTCACTAGGGGAGAAGGTTATCATATAAAAGAGTCGATCATAAAGTCAGCTTAAAATGGATTTACGGGTAACGAAGGAAAGTGCTTGCGTTCAATTACAGAAATGTCAATGCTGTGTCTGGAAGCGTTGGTTCTTTCACGATTCTTGCACTCTTCGCCATTGTAAATACTGGCTTAGAGTCCTCTTGACGCCGTTCACGGTCCCCATTGGTCTTATTCGTTCAATAATAACTCGAAATTCCCGATTCGTTCTGGCCCCATGGTACGATATTCTTGGGCTAATCTTTATTTTACCGTATTTTTGGGAGATCTACGAGTTGAAACCTTTAAACCATATATGCCACTGGTGCGACGGCTTAATTCCTCTCAAAAGGAAGGAGAAATAAGTCTGACCAGCTTGTTTCATCTTCATTGTTATCCTTCAACTCTGCTTGACGATGCTTGCTCCGATCTACGATTCGTTCTACTTGACTCTCCCGAGTAACGCCTCCATGACTCAATACCCGAGAAACACAAAAACTAGTTACACGACGCAATTACCCACGTCATTTGATTTATCTAAAGGACATTGGGAAGTCGGTTTATCGGGCATTAGTATGCCTTCGAAATGGGATAATATTACCGACTTCTTCGATACTTTTGTCGTTAGAATGGTTGATTTAGATTTAAAATACGAAACGGGTCAGGGAACCGTAAACGATAAAAGTACAATAATGAAAAATACGAATGAAAGTATTTATCATAAAATTATTAATCAGATGCAGGCGTCTATTACTCAACAACAAGTAAAAGACAAGTTAGAATTTCAAATCGGTATCGTCAACGGTCAGAAACGTTTTCTTATTGAATTTAAAGATCCCAATGGTGAAACCTTCGTTAAATTTCCCAGAATGTATTGCGATTTATTAGGTTTAGAAGCGCGGGATTGTGAAAAATGGATAACGGGGACAACCATTGTTGGAACACGAGCTTTAGACCAAAACAGGATCAAACTCAACACCTCCAAATATCCCCCTTTTTACGTTCGGCAGATGGTCAAAAGAGACAAGACCATAAAATTAACGGGTAACGAACGAGTCGAAAATCTTTTATATCAAACTAAAACTTATCAATTACCACACGGTACGTACGAAACTATAGAGAAGGTGTTAAAGGGAATGAGAGAGTGTTTACCCCCGAGAATGAGGCCTTATTTTGATTTTGAACAAAATAACAATGGGACGGTAACGCTACTTTGTGGTCTAGGGTTAATTGATGAAGCAAAACCCGATTATCTTCTCACGGATCAACAAAAAAATTTGCGAGACAGTTTTACCATTCGCTTTCCCAAATCCAATCCTGGTTTAGGTCTTATGCTGGGTTTTGATACCAAACAAATTGAGAAAGGCTTAACGCACAAGAGCCAGGGTGAACATATCGCTGATATAAATAGAGGTGTCCAGAGTTTATTCGTTTATACCAGTCTCATATACCCTCAGGTTATAGGTGACGCTTGGGGAGGTCTATTACGTACAATTCCCAGACCAGAGAACAACAAGTATAATACCCCCTACGAGTTAACGTTTAACCTGATTAATTATTACCCCGTCAGAACACCGAATTTTAACGTAGTTGATATAGAAATTGCCACTGATTCGGGAAGTAAAATTCCTTTCAAACTCGGAAAAACAGTAACCACATTACATTTTAAACGAAGGTTAAAAAAATGGCGTCGCGAAATAGGTATTATTACTATTACCTGCAGCAAGCTGTAGGGGGAGGCTTCCGAGGTAACGGGTAAGTTCAATCTTTAAGAGTCTAGTTCGATTCATTACCCCCATTATAAAGCCAGCGGCCAAGGCCATAGGTCGGGAAGCGATTGGTGTTGGAAGTCGCTGGATCGGAGATATTTCAGCGGGGGGGATCCAAAAACAGCTTTAAAAAGGAATATTAAAATTGCTGGTTCTAATCTATTACACACAGCTGGGGACAAAGTTCTCAATTCGCAATACGGCACTGGTAAACGTAAAAGAACAAGTTGGGAAACCAAAATATAACCTCCCCGACCCCGACGTTAAGGGAACATAATCTAACCCAACCCTACCTAAAATAAATGATGAAAAGTAATGTAGAGTATTGGAAGAGTAGAAGATTCACATTCATTCACACTTCTTTATTTCCCATCCACGTTACGAAGTATAAGTATTTTCGTTTAACCTCAAGGATTCAGAAAATGCAAAAGAGTGTGCTGCATTACTCATAATTATATGCGGCAGGTCGTAGACTTTTTAATAGACACACCAAATGATATGTCCTGCGTTAACTATAATTATATGCGGCATGGCGTAGACTTCTTAATAGACACACCAAATGAACTGTTTATTTTCAAAGTAAATATGTAAAATACAAATTCTTGTAATATAAGTTAACACTTGAGCATAGGCTGTACTGTGTGGTTATCTTTGATAAAGACGAATAATTTAGTCCGGGATGGCAAGGAGGACAAGGAATTAAAACGTCGAAGATATGGTAGCAAGTTCCTCTTGGACAAACCAGAAAATATTATAGGCTGAATGTTCCATTCACAACCCATTGTCGGTAGATGATTGGCAATTTCTTTCGGTACAGTTTTCGTCTGAAGTTCTTGTTTGACGACCATTACTGATATTTCATCATACGAGAGATCCCAGTCATTGGAAGAATCCAAGGATGGAGCTGGTCGAGAGGTTATTTTCCAAACCGGCTGACAAGACGTTAGTTTCCACACCTATGATAAAAAAAATATCTTAAAGACTGAATGTAGACTAGTTTCCATACCGTTAATATTTATACTTGAATAGCTCCTTTTATGTTTAGAATAACGAGGCTTATGAAGAACTGTTGAACTTTTACTGACTGTAGGTATCTCATAAGTCGAGTCCGAAAACACAAACTGCTTGCATGTGTCAATTCTTCGTAGCCAGGTCGTCTCTTTCTTGTGATAAATGAAAGCCGTGTCCTTGCTCTGTTGACTTCAAATGGTGATGACATTCTGCGCTGGTTGATTATCTCACTAAAGTTATTATAGCGTTCTTTCGTCTCCGGGTCTGCTAACGAAGTTCACTGAACACGGCTACTTTTGCTTATGAAAATTATCGAAAATGTTTCTTGGTTTTATAGCGGAGAAACTGAAGCCTATTTTTTAAAAACATCAGATATCCACTTTTTATTCAAAATTGTTGTTTTTTAAACACGGGAAACCTACTGTACTTTTGTTCAAGGAGAGTTTTCACCACTATCATTTTTCTTAAGAGGTTTAACATTTTGTATCAATCCGCCTCAGCTTTAAATCTTATATCATTTCTATCTTGGATGCCCGTGTAAACGTACCTTTATTTAGATTCTTCAATCCACCCCAAGTTTGCAGCAAGCCTTAGCCTATACTGCCTGTTCAAGGAGAGTTTTCCCGACTATAATTTTTAACATTTTGTATCAATCAGCCTCAGCTTTAGATCTTATGTCGTTTCAATTTTGGATGCCCGAGTAAACGCACCTTCATTTAAGGTCAGTTTAATGGGATATTCATGTTATAATATAATAGTCAAAATTAAAGGGCTGAAGAGGGCTACCCGAGTAGAAGAACCCAGTGAATCTAATTTTCAGTTATCGATAAAAAATACCATTAAAAATAGCTTATCTACTGTTTAATAAATTAAATTTTTGTTCATCAATTTAGAATCACTTAATAAAGCTCTCTAGGTTTATGTTTTAACCTTTTCGTAACCCATTCAGCCACCTTTCTCTCTATTACTTCATATATCTTATCAATCTTTCATTATAGAAATCTTGGTTTAGCCAAGAGAAGCATTCGTAAACAATAAAATATACTTTCTCTCTATTAACTCGAATTCAATGGATATTCCTTATCATTCTACTGTTTAAGAAATAAAATTTTTGTTTACCATTTTGAAGCAATTCTTAATAAGAAGGCGCCGCGTTAATTACATGTCTAACTACTCTGCCTCAATCTGCGCATGCGCAAACGCGACATATCCGCGCGAAACGTATTTTCGAAATTTATGTACAAGGCACGTTTGAAAACGCGCGAGAAATTTGAACAAGTATATGATAGGTAGCAACAGTCAAGGACCTCGCGTACTTGGCTGGTTTCAATTTTAAGCGCACGCGACTTCTCGACATATTCAATGCACGCCTAATTTTAGAAAGTTCGTGACTTTTGCAAATTAACGCGTTAATTAGGAGAAATGTCTTACTCTGCCTCGATCTGCGCATGCGCCAACGCGACATTTCCGCGCGAAACGTACTTGCGAAATTTTTGTACGAGGCACGTTCGAAAACGCGTGAGAAATCGAAAAAATGTAACTGCAAAAGCGTGCTATAAACTGTTTTTTAAAACCCACTCTCACGCTACTGTGTGCAAGTTATCGAGAAAATTCCGTTTTTTTTCCAAAATATAAAGCTTGTTTTCGCAAGATGATCAAAATTCGTTTGATTTTTCGCGTGAGAGAAGTGGTTTTTGACTTTAAATTTAGCATTATACTCGTGAGCTACACATTCTGGCATGCTTGCGAACTTGATTTTAAGAGTATTGAAAATAAGCCTCCTTTGCTTGAATGTAGTTATTCCGCTAAACAGGCATTTTAAAATACGCACTGATTTATATTAGACATTCGTACCTTCTTTAATGCTAAGGTCATCAGTTCTTTTAAAGATAGCTTAACGTACGGGTTCTCTCATATGATTTCTCGATCTTTGTAATCTTAGATACATTTTGTCGAATACAGATACTCTCAGTTTGAATTTGATGACGTGATAAATGCACCATTTAATATTCTTAAGATAGCCAAGTTAAATGTTTCCATTCGCAATAATTAGCCGAAATGGGAAAATTGAATTCCAATATTCTTATTGGCGTGTGAACGCGCCTTTATCTTCGTGTGAACGCGCCTTTATCTTCGTGTAAACGCACCTTAATTAACTAGCAATATTTAGCCGAAATGGGAAAATTAAATTCCAATATTCTTATAATATTCATATCTATATCATGGATACCCGTGTGAACGCGCCTTCATTTTCGTGTAAACGCACCTTAATTAACTTAACTTTTTTGCCTAAAATCTTAAATATCTTCGAAACTTTCTTTTATATTACATTTAAATTTCAGCGAAATTTTAAATTAGACTACGTTAAACAATTTAAATATTTTTAAATTATTAAATTTAAATGAATAATCCGTTTCAATTCACTAAAGATGTGATGGCATATGGCAAATTTGAGTTATACTATTTTTAATACTATATAAGCGTTTCGAATACCTTAACAGTTATCTGCAACTTAAAGCTGAAAAGAAAGGGGAACACACCCCCTTGTCAATGTCGGGAGGTAGTAAATACACCTGGCGCTCAGTGTAGATGCGAACGTAACCCTTGACCCGTAGAGGGGGAGAGTGGATGGTTTCAATGGTTGATTTGGATCATATTAGTGAGGGACGCCTCGCTAGTATGACCCGCTGAGATCGGAAACTGGAGGTTGGACCTTGGTGCGTGGATGGTCGGAGGTGATTATAACAGTGGGAGACGTCTCGCCTTCAACTGTCAAGCATCGGGGATGGTGGAAGGCGATACCATACAATGGGAGACGTCCTGTTGCACGTAATCGCAAGACACCTGAAGCATATCAATGTGGCAACCACGCTTAAGGAGGTAATTCCGTTGTACGGGATTGAACGATAAGCTGGTAGGATTACGTCTCTAGACTTTTTAGCTTTAAGAGTTAGGTCACAGGTTACACAGGAAGTGACACACAGATAGACAGACAGACAGACACGATCAGTGTAATACCTCCCCCTGAACTGAAGTTCAGTCGGGGAGGTAAAAAGTCTAAAGGGTCGTAAAGTAAAACGAAGAAGGAAAACCTATTTTTTATCCTAGGGATATAAATAGCCGGCATCGGCTTTAGTTGTAGTTATCTAACGCGACAAGATGGGGTCTGAAGCCGACTTGTTCGTCAAACCTGTTAGTAATTATAATATTTTGGCTAGTAATGATAATGAATTAAAACCCGTCAATTCAATTACGGATGGAGGACCAATCGAATTTTTCGTCCCCGGTACTCCAGAACACTATGTCGATTTATCAAAAACCAGATTAAAGCTTAACGTTAAATTATTAAAAAAAAACACGACGAATAATGCTTGGGAAGATATGACGGCGGCGGTAGACACAGTTGGACCTGTGAATTTACTCTTATGGGCTTTATTTTCTCAAATAGAAGCAATGTTAAATGATACGCTAGTACAAACCGTTAATAATTTAGCTCCGTATATCGCTTATTTCGAAACATTGTTAAATTACGGGAAAGATGCCAAATTAGCTTTGGAAATGTTTTACAAAGATACCAAGATAAAACCCGAGGATATTTTTGACGCGTCAAATCAAGGAATGAAACTGAGAAAAGAACGCGTTGATCCATCGCAAGTATGTGAAATGATAGGGAAACTCCATCTGGATATTTGTAAAATGCATAAATTCCTCTTAAACAATGTAGATGTAAAATTTAAATTTATTAGATCAGGAATGTCGTTTCCCATTATATCGCGAGAACCACTTCCAGCCCCGCCCGCGCTGCCCCCAGCCGCCACTCAATATAGATTCGTCATCAGCGATGCTTCGCTGTACGTTAGGAAAATTAAGTTAAACCCAGACTTAATGTTTGCCCACGCCATGGTTTTGGAAAAAACACCCTGCGTCGACCCGATTAATCAGACTGTGGCAAAGTACTTTGGGATAGAAAGAGGTAAAACTGACACGACGAAACATAATGTCTTCTTGGGTAGAATCCCAATTATAATTGCTTTCGTAAAGACATCAGCCTTCAACGGAGATTTAACTGAAAATCCTTTAATTTCGAGCACTTGGAATTGACGTATTGAGCCGTTACGGTCGGAAATAAAAATTATCCCGATCAACCTTTTCAACCAAATTTTGCTGAAAAACGCTATTGTCGCGAATACCAATCACTGTTCACGGCTTTAGATTTTTACGGTAAAAATAAAGGTAATGATATCTCGTACGAGGAATATCTCCAGGGCAATTGTTTACTGGCGTTGGATTTAACAGCTGAAGAGGGAGCTAGTGGCGAACATTTTTCTTTGGAAAAACACGGTAGTTTACGCTTAACGATGAAATTTAAAAACCCGTTAAGCTCGGCAGTCACAGTTATCGTCTACGGCGAGTTTGAGAACCAAATGCTGATAACGAAAGATCGAACCATTCTTTACAAGTTAGAGTAAGAGGATGGACGAGTACGTTTTCTTCTCTCAACGAAAGGAACTAAACCTGGTGGTGACAGTTCGAAACAATCTTAGAGAAGTCGGATTTGTTCGATCCTGTTGGAATTTCCAAGAGATGAAAAAAGCATTAGAAGAAGTTTAAAAAGAACTTTTTGAATCATATCGCTGGCGGATCTCGCGTTATCATGCCGCAAGAACATTTTCTCTCCGACAAACAGACGATTGGAATAAGCGCTTCTGGCGATAGTTTCTTTATTCGTCGGAATGACGCCAAATCCGTTGTTCATCTTCAACTCCCGGTCTGGGAAAATATCTGGAGCTTAAGAGACGTTGTTAACGATTTCTTCGAAGACGTGTTACCACGCTTTCATACTCGATTAGCGGAGAACTTTCAACTCGAAGGGCATATTTCGGGAATCGGAATCAAGTTTATTGATATTCATCAATATACTCCCGATGACACAAAATTCTGCGACTCCTGGTTTGCTTCATCGAACGGATTTACCTTTAGAAAAGATACTTGGCTCAGACTGAAACAGCTGAAACCGGAACTGGATGAAGAACGTCAAATAACGAGAAAGAATGGTTTGAAAGATTGTCGACAAAATTGGACATTATCTCTTCAAAGAAAAGGCTGGGAAGTTAGCCCAGGAATTTCCTTATCCTTACAACAGAAGTCTAGAATATGACAAAAGACGTGAGAAGGATTTGATCGAGGCCGTTCAAGCTTTAAACCGGGAAGATATCAGGTTTGAGTTTCTTGGTAAATACGGATCCGACAACTTTGAAGAATGGTATATGGAAATAGTTAATGATATTGTAGACTTGAAAAACCATGTTTTTTGCGATTGTGTTGGATAAAAATAAAAAATATAAAATAATCTATTTGATTGTTTGATGTCATTATTACACATACTATGGTCACGAAACGCGTAGCTCAAGATCTGGCCCGGATATATTACGATCCGCAACACCCCGCTAGTTTAGGGTCGTTAAAAAAACTGCAATCAGTTCTCCCTCGTGTTAAGACTAGAGACGTCATCACCTGGTCAAGGTCTCAACCAGCCTATACAAAACATAGAAATCGAAGAAAAAGGTTTTCGAGAAATAAAACTTTTGTTAATACTAAAGACGAAATATTCCAAGCGGATCTGGTAGATCTACCCCAGTTGGCCAAATTCAACAATAGATATCGATATATTTTAACGGTTATTGACGTGCTATCGCGCTACGCTTGGGCTAAACCACTCAAGAAAAAAACGGCTAACGAAATTATTCCGGCTCTCGAATCAATTTTTCGAGAACGAACTCCTTTAAAGTTGAATACAGACGCGGGTACCGAATTTAATAAAAAAGAAGTTCAAGCTTATTTGAAACGAAAAGGGATCCTCTGGTACGCATGTTGTGGTAATATAAAATGTGGGATCATAGAACGTTGGAATAGAACTTTAAAAAGCCGAATGTTTCGACTTATGACCAAGAACCAGGATTGCAATTACTCGAAACATTTACAAAAATTGGTTGATGGTTACAATCAAACTGTCCATTCAACCATTGGGATGGTACCCAAAGATGTTACTATAAATATCGAACATCTTGTCTGGAAAAGATTATACATGAATAGAAGCGTAAAAAGAAAAGTCCCAAAGTTACGAGTCGGTGATTTTGTTTGAATAGCGGCTGATAAAGGGGTTTTTGCTAAAGGTTATACTGGGTACTGGACAACGGAAATTTTTGTCATTAAAAAAGTGTTATTTCGAGATCCGCCCGCTTACGTCATACAAGACGAAAATGATGAAATAATTAAGGGTAGCTTTTACGAGCCAGAGCTTCAAAAAATCGAATTATGAATACCGAAGATTTACAACGCTTTTTGCAATGCGATCCCCGTACTAGACCATTTTTTATCGGGGTTTACCCTCAAGATATTCTACACAAGAAACCAGATTTTACGCCCTTTTGTTTCGTTATCAACTCGCAACCTTCGACTGAAAGTGGATTGCATTGGATGGGCGTCTACGTGGATAAAAATTATGACGGCATTTTCTTTTGTTCTTACGGTAAAGAACCGGATTTTTACGGATTAGATTTGTCGAAATACGCCTCAAACTGGAAACACAATCTTACACAACTGCAGCCAACCAAATCTTTCTCCTGCGGCGGACACGTCATTTTTGTTCTGACAAACCTGTGCTCCGGAATTTCTTTCGAAGATATCCTTCAAGATATGTACAACAAGAATGACAAAACGTACAACGACGCTATAATTATGTTAAATATGCTTATACATTTATGGAATCATAAAAATCAATCTTGTCTTGAATAAAAAACATTTTATTACTTTGTTATACGTTTATGACAATAATTACAAAAACCACCGTAACCCGCGCCTAAAACAGAAGATAAGACAAACAAGGCTGAATAATACAGCATTTTTACTTTTTTAAGATTTAAATGATAATAGGGCTTTTACAAGAAAAATAATAAAGTGCAAAGAATTACACCAAATAAAAAAATATGCTCGACGAAACTGCGAATCGTGAAAATAAAAACGGACTAATCCCGGACATTCGCAACAGATTAAATTCCTATGCTTAAACTTGGTATATAAAAGGCAAAGTAACAAAATGGGTAAAAATAAAATTAACCAAAACGTTATGTTCAAAAATATTACTATGCATAAAACCAGTTTAGCAAACTTTTTCGCGATAGAATAAATCATTGTCAATTACTCCCAAAGTAATTTTCCTTTACCCGATTGTTTAGTCTTTTTGGAATTTTTTCTCATAGTCATTCGGGGTGGCACATCCTCATCATCGGCAATATCAGTTTTGATTGTTAAGGGGGTGCACCGTGCTGGGTAGCACATAACACCCCCGCCAATCCGTGCGGCTGCATCATTTGTCCCTAAACTGCCGCACGCGAAACCGTGCCCGGAACGGGTAACAAGGTCAAACAGGGGGAACCGAAGAACCCCAGACCAGTGCTCCCGCACACACGTGAGGAGGCTAAGGCAGCAGAAGGAAAGGTATATGGCTTGGCGACCAGAACCCACACAGCAGTGCCATACGGCCTCCGTAATGTAACCGTGACCCAACAAGACCGACTCAAAGGCAGAGGGAGCTGCCAGGGCCCAGGACGGGCCCCGCGAGTCGGCCGGGTGTGGGCGAGACGGCCGTGTTCCAATTCGCGGAACTAGGACGGATCCTAGAACTCGGGCCCCCTCACCACGACAAGGATGGAACACTACCCCCACCCTGCGCACGGACAGGTGGAGGGAGGGGGATCATCGGCAATATCAGTAGCATCTTTCAAAGTAAGCGTACGACGGGCGTACCTTTGATGCTCTCGTTTCTCTTCTCGATTTTTCGCCAATAGTTTTTTGGCCACGCTGCTCGCGCTACGCTTCGGAGGCAGGTGAGCAACTTGTAGTGGAGGTAAAGAGGACGCCGCTTGCGAAGTCAACAGATTCGATATCGCTTGTGACAAACGCTGGGTCTGACTGCTTGTTGCTCCGGCTGATATCTGAGGTGGAGGGGTAGGAGTCCTTGATATAGAAGCGAGCGGTGTAGACGTACCAGTTGACGACAACGCTAAGGCGGGAGAAGTTCTGCACGTTGACGGAGGGAGGTTCTATTAAACTTTTCATGGTCAAAAATTGTTGTAGAGTCGTCAAATAGTGTCGATGTTTGTTTTCGGGTGACATGTTCATTTTTAAAATCCTCTTTATTTCACGATCAAGAGCTGAGGCTTCTTTTCCCGCTTCCGAGGAAAGAGCCGTTTCTGGTAACAAAACCATTCGCTTCATCGTACCAAAGAAGAAATGGTTGAAATCAGGGTGGGTACCAGAGCACCGATTAAACCGGGCAACAGACCTCCAGCTTGTTTCATATACAATTTCCGATTCGTTTTGGTTGTCCCCGGTTTACTGCCTAATTGACGGACAAGACCTCGGTGTTGTTTTAGGTTCAACCGGGCTTCCGCAGGTATCTCAATGTTACCGCGTAACAAGTTAAAAAACGTTTTGTTGATTGATTTAATTTGAGGGACCCTGGCTCTTTTAAAAAACTGCTCTAGTTTTCCACCTCCTTTTTGACTAACATTGACCAACCTCCGTAAGAAAGGCAAGTGTTTCTTTAGGGGATGACGTTGTCTGGTAAATCTGGTTTGTGTCCGTAAGGCCCTCCAAGCGTTCCGTAATAAAACTTTTTTCAGTAATGATATTGGTTTTCGCTTGCTCCTCAAACGTCTTGAGGTACGTTTTCTCACCATGTTCTTTTAAAGTCAAGATCCATAATAACATTTTATTGAAGAAACAAGCTTATTTATTTGTCATTGAAACAATGATCATATTACCTTCGTGAGGGAATAGGTTACTTCTTAAACGTAACTCGTCAGGCATATTTTGTTTTAAATCTATACACAAGTAAGAAAATGGATTAGCAGCCGTCACTAGATGAAAAGCTTTGGCCACGAGATTTTTGTTATGGGGAAATATTTGTCTACTCAAGTAGTTTATTTGACTTCCATCGCGAGGATTTTTGAAACATATGATATACGAGGAATAAAGGCTAATTGTGCGGCTTTATTTTCCTTGCCCAAATAGATTTTGAGTTAACAAAGCCACTGACACATTTTTATGGTGCGAGGAAACACAATAGATATAAGCAATGTGCGCGTTATTATAACAGGTAAAGGCCAAGTCGTCAATAATTAAAAAATTATGCAAATTTTCATCCCAAAAATTGGGATCTTCTGGGGGCAATCCCTAAATAAACTCCAAATTTTTCACCTCTTTCTGCATGTCTTTAAATTTTGGTTGATACTCTTTATAACAGTACACGATCCTATTGGGTGGAGGTTCAATTAAAGTGTCGGCGTTTTTTAAAAGGTGAAATATACAGGTGGTTTTACCACACATGGTTGGACCACTCACCAACAGCTGCATTGGGGCTTGAAATTTGATTCGACACGACATTTTTCAAATTTAAGCTCAAAACCCTTTAATTCTCTTTTTAAAACGGAAATGATTGACAAAATTCCAATTGGTCCGATCCTCGACAGGGATATACCAAATAACCGTTATCTCGTCAAATGTCACCTTTTTTATACTCTTTTCCAAATCCATCTAATACCACCTCGCGTAATGCTTCCACAAACCTCAAAATATGTTTGTTTTTCATCAAAATGGTCAGTTTTTCCACAGCTTCCTTGGCCAATTTTTCTTGATGGGCTTCTTCTTACGCTTTCAAATTAGTTTTATCCTGATCGAGTAATTGGCGCAAAACGGGGCTTCTCTTTGATGTACGCTCAGTGGATATTCATCGCTACTGCTTTCGCTCCAGTCAAATTCATTGTGACAACAGAAATATTTAGTCTTACAACCTTCGTTCAAGTAGAAAAAACCCGCTTCAGCTAGTTCCGAAGCTAGATAAGAGTGGCGTGGCAAATGTTTCGAGGCCGTCAACCAATTGATATTGTTAAAGGTCTCCAATCTTTTACTTTCACGATACATCTTATTCGTTCGAATATCCAAAGGGCACTGTCGAATAATCATCTTTGATAATTCTTTTATTAAAGGTGACACCAAAAGTCTTCTTTAAATTACCCAGAAAAAGCTTCGCCTGACTCTTGTTGCGCACCACGTTAAAGGGGACCTCCACCGAGTACGTGGTTTCTGGTTTGTCCAAGGCCGCTTTTATCGAATCAAAATTGATGATTTCTTCATTTTTTCGATTGAGGGAAATGCCTTTCATTTTCGTGACGCTTTTACCGTCGGCTGTTTTGTAGCTATGCGATTTGGGTCCTGAACACACAAATTCAGTGATATAACTACCCGGAACTTCGTAGGTCCAGTCTCCCATAAATTGATCGAGGGGTGGAAAATTTGTTTCCTCATTGTTCTTTCGGACAAAAAAAAACGGAGTCAGTGTCATAATATAAAACCCTGGTGGCCAACTGTTGCAAAGTTTGAAACAAGACAATGCGGCCATAGGAGCTAACGAAGCAACCAACCACAGGCAAGCCTTTGTAGTACGTCGGACAAAAATCTTGTATTTGTATGACAACATACAAACTTCGTCATTGAAAGGTCGCATATCAGTCAGTTCAATAGTCGGGTCTGTGACAATGGATATGTAGGCTTCGTAGGTTTTGACAAAGACCGTCTTGGGCTTATCGTGGGACCTGCAGTGACGTCCCCAATTGCAGTTGAGCGCTAGCTTTGCAAGAGTTCGGAGAGGGGTGTTGCTCGTCACATCCTCAGCTTTAATATCAATGTCTTCCCTCTCCTTGATCGCCCTCAAATATTCCGATTTTTCGGCTTCCGTTTTCACTTCTCTCGGCCATCCCGAATTTTGCATTTTCAACTTCGGCTGTTTTGTAGCTATGCGATTTGGGTCCTGAACACACAAATTCAGTGATATAACTACCCGGAACTTCGTCGGTCCAGTCTCCCATAAATTGATCGAGGGGTGGAAAATTTGTTTCCTCATTGTTCTTTCGGACAAAAAAAAACGGAGTCAGTGTCATAATATAAAACCCTGGTGGCCAACTGTTGCAAAGTTTGAAACAAGACAATGCGGCCATAGGAGCTAACGAAGCAACCAACCACAGGCAAGCCTTTGTAGTACGTCGGACAAAAATCTTGTATTTGTATGACAACATACAAACTTCGTCATTGAAAGGTCGCATATCAGTCAGTTCAATAGTCGGGTCTGTGACAATGGATATGTAGGCTTCGTAGGTTTTGACAAAGACCGTCTTGGGCTTATCGTGGGACCTGCAGTGACGTCCCCAATTGCAGTTGAGCGCTAGCTTTGCAAGAGTTCGGAGAGGGGTGTTGCTCGTCACATCCTCAGCTTTAATATCAATGTCTTCCCTCTCCTTGATCGCCCTCAAATATTCCGATTTTTCGGCTTCCGTTTTCACTTCTCTCGGCCATCCCGAATTTTGCATTTTCAACTTCAAAAAGGTATTGATGTACCTTCCAAAGAAACCTGGATCCTCCCCTTTAACGTAGCGGTATCTTTCAGCGTAGTGATGAACTTCGAAAATTTCCATTATGACGTATCCAAATTCCACGGCATTGTATATTTCAACACTCGTCCAGCAGCCGTCGAAAGCCCTTTCTTGGTCACTGTGGGTGCAAGACTCAAGATCGTTTTCCACGCATGTCTTACATAAGGCAAAGAAAAGTTTACCCCTTGTTCGAAAACGTGAGGCGTTTTTTGGTGCCAAAATCTTGCAAGACATTAATCCAAAATAAAAATTTGTTTCGTAATTAAAATTTTTTTGATTACTTCCGGATGTAACTTTGGATAGTCACGGTACTTACAGACAAAGGGGTAAAGACTCATTATATCGTAGAATAAGATCTTCTCATCCGGTTGAGCCTTTCGGTACAAAACCAGACCTTCTGTCCGACCGCCGTATAACGCGGATTTCGGACCAATTGGCTCGCGAAAAGATAAAGATTTGCAGAATGTTTTCAGCTCCTGGTTAGTCTTCAACATTTTTTCCCATTCGCAGCTCCAGATTCGGACGTATTCGGCATCCCGATCTAAAATTCTTTCGTACAGGTTTTTGAAAGAATCTTGTAACAAAGGATTCCACTGGCTACCCTTTGTATGAAGCGGGCATCCGTCAAAAAAATCCCCGTCGTATTGAAAAATGATTTCTGGATTAGCGCAATACCCGTCAACCGGAAAACGACCAATTTTCTTTTCACCTCCCAACAATAGGGTGGTTTGTATGTCTATGTTACGTTGCTCAGCTTCCCAGGCCAACCACTTTAATGCGGCTTGACTTTGATTGACATTGTTTCCATATCCATTTGCCGGAACAACGCCTAAACTAAATTCTTCCAGGTACTTGTGCAGAAATATGTTAGTACAGGCCCCGGCAATGGTCAAAGCATTCATGTTCATAACGTCGTAAGCGGTTTCTTGCTGGAATAATCATCGAAAGGTATCCATTCCTTGTTGTAACATCTTTACATCCATGATTAAGTAATACTCCAACTCTTCGCGTAAATTATAGACTGGTTGCTTTTTCTTCTCTTCGTACCACTGGATAAACTCGGCGTAATCTTTTTCTTTCGTATATTCAGGTTGAAAATAGTCTTTGCTACGGAGAGGTCCGACGTAATCTAACGTGTCTTCAGTATGAAAAATTTAGGGGAAAAATTGTTTTTTGCTTTCCCCCAATGGAAACGTGGCGGGAAACGATCTTAAATGTTGAGCCACAAAATTAAAGGAATCCAAGAATTTCATATTTTGTTTTTTCAGAAAGATGGCCAACAGCTTGCTAACTTTAAAAACAACATCAGGGGTAACGGACATTTTTAATAAGGCATTTAAAATGAAGAAACTGTTAAAGCCCATGAAATTATGGGCGATTAATGTGAGGTCTTCAAAGACTGGAACCGTTTTCTTCATACGTTTCGTGGCATGTTGAATATAGCAATCTTTCGTTTTGAAGAGGTACGCCATAAACTGGTCAATGCAGTCAAACCCTCGGAAAATATTGTAGGTGTATTCGCCGTCTTCTTCATTTTCCATGGCGCTAACCAATAGAACTGGGACATGTTCGTTATTTTTGGTCAGGGTCTCAGTGTCAAAATAACAATAACGTCTCTTTTCGTACTTGGTATCCAAAGGCATGAGGTAACAACGGTTTTTTTCGTGTTTTCTCCGACAATTTTTACATGGTCTCGAACATTCGTGATTGTCTTTCAATTCTAATCCGCATTTTACACATCGTTTAAAATTTTTACACGTGCCGTTAGCTAAATGTAAATTGAAGCAATCTGGACCTCTAAATTTACGCCCACGGTCGCGACATCTCTGTAACGGAATGTAAAATTTTCGTGGAAAACGTTTAGCGTACGAAATCTAGTACATTTCACACTCGTCTCACAATCGTGTTCTTTAATTTGACTATTTCGAGTAAAAATCTTTAAGCATTTTGGACAATAGGACTGGCCACCCTTCAGACAATGATAATCCTTCAATATATGCACGTGATCGTTCACAATGACCATAAAAAGCTGATAGGTGTGGCGAGGGAGTATGGTATGCTAGATTTAGGACGTTTAGCCGTGCATTGTTGAGATCCAAAGTTTAAAAACTTTGATCGAATTTTTGTAAAAGGATACGAGAAAAGTCTTATTATAGGAGACCTGTTTCAAATAGAATGTTTGGATTTGAAGCGATGGGATTGTCCCAAACTATAATGGGCTTCAAATCCCTGTTCTATTCATAAAATTATTAAAGCAAAGTGTACCAGGGAAGCTTGTAGATATTACTCCGAGTATATCCTACAAAATCCCATAATAACAGCCTATAAGACCCCAAACCTTTAAAAACCATAATCACAATAAATACCTTATGTTATCCAGAGGTTTTTGATCCTCATCTTCAAAATCCCCTTCCCTTTCCTCTAAATCCTCCCTTTCGAGGGGTATCGTCTCATCCGAGTCGTACCCCTCTTCCGCGGCGGCTGCCAACCTAAAAACAAATAGAAAAAAATGTAACAGTTTCCCTTTAAAATCCGGTTTATGCTATTTACGCCGCATTTTCATTTTCAATTTCGACCTCTATCTCCTCTTCCATCTCTTGGTCGAGAAGAGCCTGCTGGTGAGCCGCTAGGACTCCCTCCGGCCAACTACGTTATATAGTTAATTTAATTCGGATAACACTTGAAAATAAAATTGTAAAAATACTTACATTTGTTCGGGGTTCTCTTGACGGCACATGTTCGCTTAGTTTTAAAATAATTGAGTCGATAATACTCTTTTCGTTGAATATAATGATTATTTTGTAGAAATTAGCCGGCTTTATATACTAGAATAACTCAAGGTTATTTTATATTATCTGGTTATATAGTTATATTCGAGTTTTTTCTTAAGAAATACATTTTGTGATGTATGAACACATGAATAATATCTATATTAAACATATCCTAGCTTAGTTTAATTATCATATAAGAAACTCTTCACTTAAAACCTTGAATACTTTTATAGTAAAATAAGTTGAATATATTTATGCCCTAGAGAATCTAATATTTTCAATATGATACACGCCCTTGTAAAATAGTAATTAACTTTTTAGGGTAAAATATACTTTTTATATAAGCCCGAGTTTTGAAACGCTCTTTAAATATTTTAATTATAGTTAGATTACATGTTAAATAGAAAGAAAACCTTGACATATATATTGATTTTGTTATAGATTTTCATCTAAGGCGAAATTATCGTGGAAAAAAAATCATAAAAAGGAATGAAGTGGTGCTGTGTCCTTCGTGTGATCAAGTAACCCTGTGTTTAAGCGTTAATGACGGAATTGTACATTATTGTTTGACCCCTACGTGTTATGTCTTCAAAGAGGCAGTTTATTTGCAGAAAGAAAATATTCATATCCACCATTAGAGTATTTGAAGGTAAATGACATATGCGTCAATTGAAAGTTTTTTGTCCGTCGGAACTGAGCTATAAAAAGCCTTGTGTCGTTTTTGAAAGGGAGAATAAAGTTAACTATAACTGCTGTCGCTATCCCCTTGATTAGTCTTATGGTAACAACCTTTCCATCCCTAAGTTTAATTTCCTATTCTTCTCTAACGTTATCCTTTCCTTTCCGCTCTTATTTTAATTTGTTAATCCTCACTAACATTAACCTTTCCATCAGCCTGTCCTTTCTTTGCTTTAACTTGTTAATCCTTTTTAACCTTTCATCCCTTTCCGAATCCCATATCTAGCCTTAATATCTCTTTCACAAATGTCAGGGGATAAATTTACTTCCTTTTCTTGGACGTATAACTGTGGGGATATAGAATATGTTAAAGACAATCAAAAATTTAAAGTGCCACGGTTAGGTAAGCTGTGTCTCATTGAGATTGAACATAACCGTGAACAGTATGGTGAGAGATTTCAACATATAATAGAAACAATTGTGTCTATTGAGATGTTAAAAAACTTATGTCTAGACGAGATTATAGTTGAACTATCTGTTTCAGTTAGTCTAGCTTTTCATGTGGTTTATCGGATTTATTCGCGGGATTCCGGTCAACGCGTTATATCAAGAAACTGTGAAAAAGGAAGAATTCACAAATATAATCCCAGCGAAGAATGTCAACAAGTTCAAGAAGCTGCCATTGTTTTGGGATATGTTTGTCACGATGTCAAGGCCGCTGAAGCAGTTTTGCATACAGCGTTAATTAAAATATTATATCAATTTCATTCTACAATAACAATCAAGAATGTGCAAACGATAAATGCCAGCCCTGGTTCAGGCTTTCATAAAAACGCCATCAAATTAATAGAACTAAAACAGACTTATGCCCTTTTGAAAATATACGGATGTCAATATAAGGAGAAAGACAGGTTTTTTTCGTGTATGATCAAACCTTTTAATTACGACCCCAGGGAGAAAATTTTTTCTAATGACTTAATTGAAGATAAAAGTCTAGATAAAATTTACTTTGATAAATGCCAAGCCGAAGAGGCTGTCAATGATGAATGTGGTGTGTTTTAAATTGTGAATAAAATACAAATATGTTAAGCAAAACAATTTATTGCTTTTCATTTAATTTTCCATATTTCTTGAGGCATGAAAAATAATAAAACCGACTTTCTCTATAAAAATACTCTGAGATTTTTACAGGAACTAAAAACAATGTTTTTAAAGCTTCGTATCCGTAAAACAAAATCCAAAAGGTGAACATGTTACCAAGAGACAATGTGGATCGTTTGTTAATAAAGAAACACAGAAAGCAATTGGTAGTGTTATGGGTAACAAAAATATAAGGACTAGAGCGACGAACCAATTTGGTGGAATTTGAAGAAGCAGTACAATGAAAATCCCAGTTAGTAATATCCAATAGTCGATCAAGATATCGAGAGTAAAAGATAAAAACGAGTCAAGATCAAACATCTTCAAAGTTTGGGTTTCCGACTTTAAATGACGTTTAACTGAAGGGTGTTTTGTTTGATATCTTTAAAGTCACGTGATGTTTTTTTCGGAATGACGTTGATATGAGCCTAGAATTCTATCGATATAGTGTTAAACATTTTATCAATTTTGGAAAAAATAAAGGAGCAGGGAGGAAAAAAAAAATATAAAATAAAGGAGCAGGGACGGAAAAATAAAAATTACTTTCAGTGCACCTTGAAAATGGGTTTTTCGACAGGGGCTTGAGAAGGGTCAGGCTGGACTGGCCGGGCGGGGTTAATTAGGCCAATTTGTGGACGGATGAGGTCATTTGTTGACGGATGAGCTGTTTATTGACGGGGGCGGGATTAATTAGGCCAATTTGTGTACTGTGGGGGTGGGGTCTATTAGACAAATTTGTTGATGGATGACGTCATTTGTTGACGGATGCGCTGTTTGTTTATTTTGGGGGCGGGGCTTATGCAAATTTGTTTACTTGATGACGTCATTTGTTTACTTTATCCTTAAAGTAGAGGCTTAAACTACTCTAATCTTACTAGAAAACCTGACTTAGTGATTTGTGATAGAAGGTTTGAAACCTTTGTAGAGTCTGCTTTTGCAGCATTTTCCACCTCATATCTTAAGTGTAGTACCAGTGGAACCCAATTTCTTTCCACAGCTGAAATTGATCTGAAGTGAACATTAACCATCTAGTTCTTGGAAGAGAGCCAAATTTGCAAACCATGATATCTAATTCATTTGCAATTTCCTTCATGTAGGTCTGTTTTTTGTGTGATTTGTAATAGTATTTATAAATACGATAGATTTTTTCAGAGAATTCAATAACAGCGTGTTTGCCTTTAAATACCTCTTTACACGAGAGACAGTGATTTGTCATTAATAATCCTTTTTTCTTTCTTTTAATAAGTTCGAAAAGTCCATTATATTGGCCATGGTATACAGCAGCTCCGTCAGTTGTTATGCTACTCAGTTTATCAGTCCAATTTGTAAAGTTAACTGAATTCTAGGGCGTAGGAACGTTTTTCATATTGGAGTGGGCAAAATCCGCAAGTGTGATAATGTTTTTGCATTTTTTCCTACATAGAAATTTATTTTCAAATGCATACCTTTTTCAGATGGGAGGAGGGGGGCAAATATCATAATTTTCTTTTTACACTAAAAGGTATTTTCATTTTTCAACTACATACGTCCTAGTCCTACCCAAAGGTATTGTACAACACAAAGTATTGAAGAATGCTTTTCAAATAAATCACTAGAGTAGAGACAGCTACTCCATGGTTCAAAATAAGCAGTTTATTAAATACATGTTTTCAGGAGGGCTTTCGGACGTATATTTGTTATTTTTGTAAATTTTGTAAGAGTAGAAAAGGATTGAAATGGGAGTCACTACTCTAGCAGGTCCGAAAGCTCTCATATCCATTTAATAAACTGTTTCTTTTAATTATGCAGAAGCTGACTCTCAAATTATTTTGTTATTATTATACGTTATTCACCATGGTGAAGTTGTCAACAAATTTTGTGTAAAGGCCCATACATTGTATTTACCTTCATATTCGCTATATAGTCCGTCAGTTTTCTTTTTTAGACGTGAGTAAAGTTAAAAGGTTAACGTAGAGAATTCACACAACAGCCCAACGGCCAGTCTAGTCAGGGCTGAGGTTCGGGAGTTTGTTTTTAACTTTTAATTTTAGTTTTAGCCATTATGTTTTTGAAGTATGCTTTTTGTTTTATTTTAAGCTATTAAAGCGAAGAGTGGGATGTCTGTGTATTTAAAGCCTAACCTTAGAAATTTTTCTGCGGTATTAGCCGATGAGTAGCTAACTCTTTATACTACGGTGTTTTTTAATAACAGTAAAAATTTTCTGTATGAGCATAATGAACTAGGTCTAGTAGTAACCAAAGAAATACATGTTTAGAGCTACATGATTTTGATATAAATTATTTCTCCCAATAAAGGATAATTAGAAGTATTTTTTAAATAATTATTTGGTGTTTAGCAGGGAAAATGTTCTACTCCACAAAATCTAAATTTCGACATTGCAGGGGGCAAGGTTAACATTGGAGGGGGCAATGCCCCCTGTGCCCCCCCCTAGTTGTTACGCCCCTGACTGAATTGAACATGTTCTCCAGTGTTGTCAGCAAACCCTTTGCAGTGCCATTTTCTTGTTCACACAGTCCCAAAAACTTTGTTTTAAAAATACCGTTATTTAAATAAGATGCATATATAATCTCATGAGATGACGTGGTTTCGATCAGTTGACCCATCCATAATAAGACCAAAAGTATCTGCAGCAGCAATGTCTTTAACAACATTTTTTAGATAACATTCAGAAATGAATTTGGCTACAATAGGGACGACTTTGTGGTTTGAAATATATGATTCACCAACATCAATTACATTTTTCTTATGCATGCTGCAGAGCTGTGGCAAATTTCGATATGGTGAATTGGTAATAATGATATAAAACACACAATTAAGAGACATTCTAATCGTTTCCTATGCACTTCATTAAGATTTAAAATACTTTTTCCCAACTGAGTTTCTAAAACTGGCCTATTTGTGATATATCAATTTTCTTAACAGATTCTGATTGACTTTTGCTCCTCATATGCATTACTCTGGAAGAGCCTTTTAGTTTTTAGTTCCTCGAACAAAACTTAGAGAGCTTTTTTTTATAATTTGGGTCAGTTTGTCTGCATTGAATACAGTACATGAGCTCCTCATAATCGTCATAATCAATGAAATTGTACGATTTATTCCACTCTGGATTAAACTTTCTTGTTTGCTTAATCTTATCTGTAACGTTACCACTTTCTTCAGATTCTTTAACTTCCGTTTCTTTAGCAGAATCGCCGATAACAGAACTAGAAACAGTCTCTGACTGCAAAATATTTGGATTTTCATTTTGAGCTGTCTCTGATAAATCAAAATTTTGTTCAGGCCTAGGCTTAATCCACAGGCTTTTTAGTGTCGTTTTTTGAGTAGCTGCTTTTATTTTTGCGGGTCTTCCCGCTCCAGGCATGATCTTTGTTACTATTTCGATGCCTAGTAATTTGAGTTAAGAAATAATTATTTTAGTAAGATTTTGTAACCATCTTAGAAACCAATAATTAGTCACTTACTCTACAATTATGTAGAGCGAGAATGGTCCAAGCTCCAATTTCACACGACCAGCACGACTCACACACAGCCACTCAATTTAACTTCAAATATATGTGAAGAGATCGAAAAAGGGGTGAACCTTAAAAAAAGACATCGCTGAAGCAGTTGATTGACTTCGTTGCTCGATAGCAGGGCGGTACAAACATCGGCTGCATGGAATAACTGGTTTTCATTTTTGACCTAAGCCTAAATGTCTCAAGACAAAGTTCGTCTGCATCATCTTTTCAGCTGCTAGCGCCCTCTGTCATATTCCTGAGACTTTTAGCGGAGATATTTAATATTTCATAACGGAAAACTTACAGAATTGAAAAATTTTCCAGTTTACGGCCGTCCGTTAGGTGCTAAACGGAGTTTAGCCTAGCACGACTATTTTAGTTGTTAATAAACCTTGAATATTGAGCATCAGTCCCAATAAATTATTTTCTACCGTGGAAATAACATACAAATACGAATATATTATTCTTACGGGACCGAAGAATTACCGTGTGAATGACTTATGTTTTTCACGTAATATTTGGTTACTAAGCATAAGTTTTGAGAACGAATCGAATTTTCCCGCCAAAAATTGCCTTCTAAAGATGTAAATCCGTTATATATTTTCTGAACAGGCTCCACGAAACCTCCCTTGCCGGATGGAAAATGTTAACTCTGTGTTAAACTAGTATATCGACGCGAACAACAGACAAACAGCCAGAGACACACACGCAGACGGTCGATTACAAAACCTTTCCAAAAGTGCAATCAAATTTATTTCGCAGAGTGTTAAATCACATTTTAACTTTCTTAACTTTAAATTACATTTCTCTTAAAAATAACTTAAACTAAAATTAACTCACTAATTGTAGTCCTAACCTTAAAATATTCAAACCTTCTAAATATGTTCAATCCTTACTTTTGATACATGTACTTATGTTTGTATATTTTCTTTTATAAAATCAACCCCTTTTTTCTTTAAAACTTTCTTTTGTAAGAGGATTGGGGAAGACCTGTGTCGCCGGTCAGGAATGTCAGCGTGTTGATGACGTACGACTAGAGATGGTTTTTGAAACTTTTCAATACCATATAAGAAAATCGTTTCCCTCTGACCCCCGTGTGATCTTCCTGACCAATGGCTATCGACCCCAAATTCCTCTCTCTTCTCTTAACCCCCTAAAAGAAAACTTGTTTTTATTTTGTAAAATCAGTTGTCATGTTTTTCCCTACCTAAAGGGTACTCGCTTTCTTCTGAGAAAGGATTCTAATACATGAATCTCACCTTTAGTTAAATTTATCTGTAATTTTAACCAGTCAATATCATTAAATTAATTCGTTTTTAAGTTTTAATGAAGTCTCAAATTTCTTCGCATTAATTAACAAAAGTCGGTTTATTTCACGAAAAATCCCCGTTTTATTCTTTAAAACACTTTTGGACTTTTTCAGTCGGGCCCAAAAGTGACCCCTCGCTCTCCCCAATACGAGCTAACTCAACTTCGCGCAACACAGAGAGAACCAAATAGTTTTCGATGCAAATATAACTCGCTGAAAATTAGCCGTTATTTAAGCTACGTTCACACTACAGACTTTGAAACCGTTTTGAACCGTTTTGGAAAGGTCAGATGATAAAGTTTTGGGGTCACCCTTGTACATCTTTGATTAAGAAACAAAATTTAAATCTTAAAAAGTCGATTTGAACATTCGAAACGGTTTGAAAACGGTTCCAAAGTGTCAAGTGTGAACGTAAATTTATTAGTGCCATAATTTGGCGTTATTTTAATTCATAATTATCTGGGTGTAAAGGAAACGGGTAGTCCTCTGACCGGTATTTGTATCGTTTCCAAAGCCATGATGATTTTGTCGCGCGGCAGCGTCGACGTGACGGTGAAACTTCTCATAATTGTGCTCAGTACCACCTTCATTTCCAGCAAGGCGAACCGAAATCCTGAATACGAGATTCATAGAAATTAGTCCAATACGCCTGCTAATGGGCTAAGTAATTTAATGATCATTCTTGTTTCAAAATCAAATGCTTGATTACCAACGCATCCCCTTGGTCCGACTGAGAAGGAAAGAAAAGCCCATGGGTTAACCGGAGGTGTTTTTTCCTCGGTAGCCATCGTTCCAGGATGAACCGCTCGGGCTCGGGGTACACGTCCGGGTCTCGGTGGATGCTTTCAACTAACACCAAGCACTCCGTCCCTTTCGGTATCACAATATCATCTGCGCACAAAATCGTTACAGCTATAGTATTTCCGAATTACATTATTTATAATATAAGTAATGGAGGCTAGGAAATTCGCCTGATGAAGCAGCCAAGTATTTCGGAACTTACCCTCAATATCGGAAGTAAAAAAAGAAAAGCGTGGCCTGCAGGGACCACTGTTGAGGTTTACACCTATAGCGGCAGCGGAACGTGGAGTACTAACTACGGAACGGGAAATTTAAGTTCGAAGATATCAATCTTGACCAATGTGAACATATATATCCTTTAGTTATTGCTCAATGTTCCCTTTCTCTACTGTTATGTGTGGATCTACCCTAAGGCAGCGGAAAGAGGAATGCGTAGCAATTCCATACAGGTTTCCAATTAACCCACGATATTTAATGGCCCGACACCAAAATGGGACTGGAACTTATTAGGAAGAATATGTCAACTCCAACTAGTGCTCGGAATAGTTGCTACCATAAAAGAGGAGGAGCTTACTTATGGTATATTGTCAAGCTTATCTTTTCTATATCCGTGTCAGCTCTCAAGGTTCAGTCTCTGCCGAGTGACGTTAAGCCCTCTGACACCTAGCGGCTTACTAAAATGGGAGTAACTTCCCTGTATAACCTTAGCGCCACGTGATTTCGTGACGTAGTTAGCAACATTCGAAGAAGATGTCTCATACACTACTTCTTTTGTAATATCAACTACTGGATAAAGAACAATTTATGATAACAATATAGAGAAGTAGGTTTTCTTCGTGTATTTTAGTCTCGGATTAGTGTTTCCAACTTTTATCTTTTTAGAACTCTTCGCGTATCAGATATTGCGCAAATGAGTTAGCGAATAAAAACTGTTTAGCAGAAAATTTGTCTTTTTAATCGGTTTTAATATCCGAACTATCTGTCCAAACTTATTCCATTTTTTAAGCAGATATCTATGGGTTAAATAAAATATCAAGATTGATCAAAAAAACAAATTCTCATTTATTCAAACGTATAATACGAAGATGAGAATATAGTTTCTTAAACTCTGATATTAAATGTTTTCTTTTTAATCAAAATTTGAAGGAACCGAATAAATAACTATATTCAAGCTTAACAAATAAAAATTTGGTTTAATATCTGAAAAGAAATTTAGGCATCCAATTTTCTTATTAGAATGAATAACTCGTAATACCTTAAGCCGTGTTCACGCTAGAGACTTTGAAACTGTCTTTGACTGTTTTAGAAAGGTCAAATTGTAACTAACTCCAACTTTCTGCCGAGTCTATCTCGCGACCGCCGTGGGGAGATGGGCAGGTCGTGCTTAAGATGGTTTAGCGAAGTTTTGGAACGTCCAGTGGCTGCGCCTGGATCTTTTACACACGTAAGCTGATAACTTTTAGATGCTCCAATTTTGGTCAAAGCTGACTTTTTCCTTGACAATTATTTGAGAGAATATTGAGGCCTTTCCTTCGTATTCAAGGTCCATAGCCGAATTCGAAATTGAAGAGTAACTTGCAGGGGCAGCACGCCATTGGGCTACACTCGTTACGCGCCGATCTGTTAAAATATGTCGCTATCGTAGTTCCCATTCAGATTGTCTAAGCTACGTAGAGAGAGACAAACTAGGCGGTAACCCCTCCCCTCGCGCTTCGAGACTCGACGCGTTTCGAATAGCAACGGACGTGTAATACGTGGATAGGTACGTGAGCGAGAGATAGTGAGGCGCCGGCGCGCCATCTATTGTGATAATTCATCATTATATTTGTACCAAAATGGCCGTAGCCCCTGGAAGTTGGTTTATGAGTATGGATATTTCGAATTCGTCAATTTCAGTATTTAAACGATATGGAATGCGTCAAAAATCACTTGTTGTTATTGTGCATTTTCCTTTTGAAGAGAGAATAAAGAATAAAATTAAGTGTTTTTTAATTAGGACATATTTGCGTAGTAAAACATTCAGGAAGTGGAAGTCTCTCGTAATTGTTCAAAATATCAAAAAACTGATTTTGGCGTTCAATCAAAAGAAAATTCGACAATTCCAAAGACGCCTCTGCATCTTTGGCTTAAAAACCTCCTCGTGACACGTGTTGCAGCACATTCTCCGAATCGAGCTAAATCTCGTGCTCGATTATTTTAAAGCGCAAAATCGTGCGTACAAAATCGCGTGTATTTTATGAAGGCAATATCCGAATCCTTTTCCATCGTTTTTAATACGCGAACGAAATTATTTTTAAGGGGAAATAGTATGGCGATATTCATTCGGATAAAAGATATACTAATTTGTTTCATGGCAAATTGATATTTCAAAGCTATTTGATTTCTTCCAAGTTGATCTGATTTGAAATTATATTAATTTTTTACACAGATTTTGAGAAGTGTAAAACTTTTATCCGCGGATAAAACGTTTGAATATACGAATAATTTTAAAAATTTTATTTCCATGGAAAAACCTAATCCATATCCATTTTATACGTTTGTTGATATATTTTGCGCTTTTTTAGTACCCAAACTATCCAGGGTAAAAATATCTTAAAAAACCAAGTTATCTATATTGTTATTCATTATCCAATTCCGGAGCATTCCCAGCGACACTTTTCACTGGCCATAAAGGTTAAAGAAGCGCGTGTTTTATATTTGAATCGGCGTGAAGCTCTCAAAAGGTCCAGTTAATCGAAAATTATTTATATAATTTCAAGAATTACGATAGTTACCAATTTTTAAATCCTCGCCCAGGTGCCGTTCTATTATTGGAGCAGGTGGATATAGCCTGGCCGACTCCTATTGGACATTTTTCAATAAAGTTATAATGATAAAAACCTTAGGATCAATAAATTGAGGCTATTTAAAAGTTTAATTAAAATTGATAAATGGCAGTCCAACCGAAAACGATAAAACGTACTTCCCCTTGGGCCGTATATAATTCTATATAGACAAGTATTAAAATTGAAACGGTCAGCGACCTGAATCAAGCCTCACTAGTCAATGATCTGATTTTTAACTTTTGAAGTAATTATTCAATAGCTACGCTGCAAACGTTAAAAATTACGGAACAACTATAAGTTTTATCCCTCGCGCTGCAGGACTCAACACATCTCATTTTTTTTTTGTTATTCTGTCTCTTTTCCAGTAAAAAGTCCTACAGTTCAGTAGAACTTTTGCCACGTGTAAATTAGCAATCTGTCTCGATTCGTAAGTTAGACAGTCGCTATAAAATCTATAACAAATAACAACTTGACACCGATCTTAATTGATAAATATGAATAACGTGGCATTCATAAGCGTCCTCTAAAGGCAAATATCGCAAACGCAGCGACAAACAAAACCACACGCGTGTTTGCTATTCAAAGCAAGCTTAGTAAATAAACTAATTACTAAACGTCTCCCTCAAAATGGCCGCGCTCCGCAGAAAACGAACAGACACATAGCTTGCCAATTGACGTCAAAACCAGCTTTACTAAACAACTGCCCTGCCATGGACTACCCACCTTGATCACTCTGACATTACATTACTTTTTTATTTCCGAAGCGCTTACTTTTATGACGCAATCTAGGTAGACGAGTCTTTTGTAGTCGTCTAATTCTGGTTCGTGTTCGTTGTCCGAGCCAAAAACGCAGTCTAGTTCCTCGCGCACTTTACGTTGACACTCGGGGCTTTGACCAAACAAAAACAATGCCCAGCTCATGTTCAGAGTAGGAGTATCGTGACCCTAAAATTGAATTTCGTTCCAGATCATGCCGTTTTAACAGTTGTAAAAATTAAATATCAGGCGGAATTTCGAGAAAGGGTATTTGAGAGTGTCGCGGTCTTACGTGAAACCAAGAATAGATTCAACACAAGAATATCGAACCGTACGCTATACCTCTGGTATAACGCTAGATTCGAGCGGGTGGAGCTTACTAGCTTTGACTTTATATGCGTTATGATTTTCACCCTTTCGAGGTCCGCGACAGAGAGCTAACTCTGTCGGCAGCGCCTATCCCCGCAGCCTGATATCCTCCCCCCGCACTTATCGTAGAAAACAGCCAACCGCTTCCTGTGCACGTGACATGAGGCGCGGCGTAAGACCTCCGTAGGCTCCATCCCCTTGAGACTAGCGCGCGGACAAAGGTATAGCTCTTCCATATTCTTGTGTTGAATCTATTCTTGGTGAAACTAAACTCAATATTAAGAGAAAAACCACAACCGTTTTCGAACATAAGAGTCGTCTAATGGCAAACTAACAAAACCTCAAAGCGCGCGGACAAAGGTATAGCTCTTCCATATTCTTGTGTTGAATCTATTCTTGGTGAAACTAAACTCAATATTAAGAGAAAAACCACAACCGTTTTCGAACATAAGAGTCGTCTAATGGCAAACTAACAAAACCTCAAACGCGTACCTGAAATTACCGTGATTTTAGAGCTTTTGGCCTGGTCGTATTAAACTCTTGTCCTGGAAAAAACGTAAATATTTCAGGGCTCACTCATTATTCTTCCAATAAAAGTCACGTTTTTATCTTGGAACACTAAAACAGCGTGAAACTGAACTTTGCTCGCTTGATCGATAACGTTCAATAAAACCGAAAGAGTGGTAAGATATTTTAGGGAGTTCTCATCATTTGTAAATATATTCTGACTATGGGCAATGTTGTTATTTAAACTCACGCGTCATTTTTTCCACATTATACTTTTAGCAGTTGGATATAGACTATATTTCCACAATTCATAGCCAACCAGATGAGGAACTCCATTCTCTATGTAAAAGTCGTTTTTCAAAGAGCACGCATTTGAAAGGTTCCATCTCGAGTCAGAACCCCAAGATAAATTTCTCCGACGGTGTTAAATCTCCAATTAAACTCAATTAACTAAATCTCATTTCAAGAAAAACCAAAACACTTATTTATGTACTTTTGATAATATTGGGTTTCTTTTAACTTTTGGCAATCTTTTTTTTTGTTGTATCCTCTAAATTTGACCACCTGTTTTTTTTTTTTTTATTTTCTTGCCAAACTTAGTCACATGTTCATTCCCAATACTTTTTACCCCTTTTTTGGACAGTATAAAAGCGGACGTCCCGCTCTCAAATAATTAGAATGAACTTTGGCTCTAGCCCTTAATACTCATATCTACTCGCTTAAAGGAAGATTATTAGGTGAAAATTTCGTACTCATTTTATTTTTTTATCTGATTCCTTTCAATTAAATATATCCTGCTGAATTTTTCACATTTTTAAAAAAATTATTTCGATGAGAATTAATTATTTAAAACTTAATTAGGCTTAGTTATGTGTTTGAATTTTTCACTGTTGGCAAAGGACCAATCAGAGCTAAGAGCCAATGACAGGAGACTCTATCGAAGTTAGATCGTAGAGCTTCTAGCGACATCTAGGTGATAATATAAAGATCTTGGTTTAAATTGAAGATTTGAAATAGAATAATTTACTAATTTTCTCCAATAGAAGCAGCAGCTACGTTTTAAAAACTATAAGCTTCGCTAGTAGCGAGCTTTGGATGCCTACAATCTTTTATAAACCTAATTTTCATAAAAATCAAATCCAAAATTTAAACAAAGATCTAGATGTCGTTGGGGGTTCTTTTTATCTTCGTAAGTCGGGGATGAGTCCTTTTTTCTGATTGGCTTCTTGGCAATGGTAGAAAAAAAAAATATATTTTCTAATAGTATTTGTACTTCAAATATTATGAAAAAATTCAGGGGAGCATATTGTTACATAAGGAATCAGAAAAAAAAATACTTCATTTCAGCTAATAGTATCCCTTTAAAGTAGAACTTCTGCCAGGCATTACTTGCGCCGAGAATTAAACTGTAAATTTCCGGCCAAGCTATGTCCTATTTTAGACTCTCTTTTAGAAACTTAGCATAACTTAGCAGTTTCTATGTTTAGACTTTGACCCTAATCCATGCCTTTCTATATATTTTAAATAAACTTAGTCATTTACTCAGTTAAACTCTTGTTTGGACTCTAACCTTTTCCTCTCTCCATAAATCGTTCCGGTCGTCTTACTTGCGAAAGAAAACGCGGATATTAGTTATCAAACCAGACTCTACGCCTTTAGATAACTTCAGTACGCGGTAGCCACAGACGGCGCTACATAACCGTTGAAATTCGTTTCATTTTGCAATCACCTTCTTTACAGAGGCTAGTATTAATAGAGAGGGTAAATAGATGTATCTTTTATTTCGTCAGAAAGGGTCTCTTCAGCTCGAGATAATACTGGTACTTTGAATTTCTTTGTTAAATATCCCGAATATGAAGGTTTCAACTTCGTCCTGGACATCTTCTAATTCAGAGCTCTCGTCCTTGAAGTACAAATCCAAAACAGTGTCCAGAAATGAGGCTCCGCTTTTCTTGTCTGGTTTCGTTTCTTCTTGCGGGGAACCGTTCATCTCTTTGGACTCAATCCTCTCCGCTATGCGTTGCTCGATAATCTAAGTAGTCACGCAAAGATATGACAAAATTTACCGCTTATACGTGTATACGTTATATGTCTTGAGAATATACCAATTTTATTTGTTAAAATTTAAAACTATTTATTAAAACATAGTTTGGGCTTGCTAATTTACGAAAAAAGGTTTTTGTTGTTTAGTCATTAGAACTTCCTTAATTAACGTTAATAAAATCTTGCTAGACGTCGCTAAGGTTTCGCGTCACACGGCCAGGGATGAAAAATCCTTAAAAACCACGAGGAACAATCATTTTGTTTAGTTTGATAAATCGGAAAGTGTCGTACCGTTACATTTAGGAAGCCCTCATACGTAATCCCTAAACCTACGAATTCGAAAGACTCCCCAAAAAAAATGAAACCCAAACCACAAGGGTCACCTTTGGACCCTTCTACTGACATCGCGATAACAAGATTTTGCATACATTTTTCGGAAATGAAGCGTAAAAGCGCAAAGAGATGCGAGATCTGATTTTTATGCAAAATAGCTTTTAAGGCGTAAGTTTTATTAACTACTTACTTTCGTGGAAAACTTTCTGGCATATCGTCTTCCAGCCGGTAAGATTTTGAAAGACCAGTCCGCCCAGTGCAGGAAATTGGTTAAACGTAATACAACGTTACTCTGGTTAACCTATAAATAAAAGATACATTCAAGAATCCTCTCTGTATTTGGCTCATAGCCCATGGAGTCGGAATGCAACGCCTATGGGCTCTCTTGAATTGTCGTTGCTGTTTTGAAAAACATGATTTGGAGAAAAATTATTTGGAAAAACATGGTTTTCAAAAACATGATTTGGAGAAAAATGATTTGGAAAAACATGATTTGAGTTTGCAATGACTGCGAGTTTGCCCACAAGCGGGGATATTCGAATGTACGTCTTTTCCAATATATCACAGAAAAAACGTTCACCGTCATATTGTGATATGCTCAGGAGTGGCTAGTTCTTGAGAAAATCTGATTGTGTTCTCCAGCTTTAATGAATATTTCCGCCTTCCATGACCATTTTTTCGATTAACGATACAATATTTTATAGTTTATGTAATCCCTCGGGCTCGCCCGTCCATCTTGTAACGATTTAGGTAAGGTTAGCTTAGGTTAGTTAATCGCCAATTTAACCCATCCTTGGGCTAGCCCGCTCCTCCTATAATATATTAGGTAAAATAAGCTTAATTAATCACTTGACCTAGCCGGTCCCTCCAACTAGTTAATCCCTCGAGCAATAACCCTCGTGTAATATTTTAGGTTAAGTTAGTTAATCTCTGTCTTTATATATTACTACTTGCGATATTATGTACCAGAATCTTAATTACTTATAATTTGAAGCTCAAATTTAACGCCATAAGAGACCCTCGAAGCTAAATTTAGTTAAAACCAGAGAAATGTGGAAAAAGTGTACATTATTTCTGAAAAACGGACATAAATTATACAAAAAAGAGATTGCGTCACACCCCCTTAAAAAAGGTTCTTTATCTGATTCGGGTCAAACCCGTAAGCAATTAAATATCTTTAAAATTATAGTTATTGCTTTTAGTCTACTATTCCAAAGATTTTATTACGATTAAATTTTTTCCAAATAGGCTCAATTTTTATATCTTATAAATAGTCGGCATAATGTCGGGAGCCATAATATTCGCTTATAACATCGTAAATATGCAGCCTGAATTGAACAAATTATGCCTATTTTTATGGACGGTCTTTTGTTTATCTTCAATCTCGATTAACAGATTATATTAAATGGGTAAGATGCTCAAGTCGTCATTCCGATATCAGTTAGTATGGAGCGACCCGCGCGATAGAAGGCGAGATCAAATGAATGATCAGAAAGAAGTTCTATTGAAGAATCGTTGCTTACACTTGAATGCATTTCGAGTATTCCGATTTCTCGTTGTTCCGAGTTCCCAGCCGCACTCCCATCGTTGTTTCTATAGTTTTTATTAGAGAGACAATACGACTGTAGTTCAAGAATTCACGTACCATAAATTAAGGGAGAGTAAATATATTCGTACCAACAAATTATATCAAGATTACAGGAGCTGAGCTGAGGTATTACGTTGATTTCCTTCCCATTCTGTCTGAATAGTTCATCGCGCAGTATCTTGGCGTGTTAAAGGAAAATGGGCAAATACTCGTGGCTCATTCTGGGGTGCAATGTTGGTTCCAGCTTCTTCCTTCTATCTCTCCAAAGAGTCTTGCCACTGTCAAAGAGGACAGATTTAAAAATTGTCAGGCGTTAGTGTGGAAAAATGGACAGGAAAATGTACGGCTCGCTCGGACTACATTCGCGTAAAGTCCGTAGAAACTCAGCAACCCTTGTAAATTAGCGGGAGTGATTGAAAAAAGTAACGCAATCTGGATAAAGAACTTTTACGAACAAGACTTCGCGAAAGCAACAAAGGGCGAGAATCTACTGTAGGCTCTACAACAGACACGAAATATCGCGTGGAATTTTTATCTGAAAAACTTAGAATATGGCGATTGTAAAATAAGTATTTTTACGTGACATGTGTATACAGGTTGGTCCGAAAATGGTGGTAGAACCAAGTTACATTGGGTTCTATGGATCATTTTAAGACGAAAATGTTCTATACCGTTTTGTCGTATGGGGCGCCGTTTAAGAGTTACGAATTGAATCATGCGCGGATGACCCCTTAACGTACATTAATAAACTCAATGCTAAAATATTTTTTTATTTTGCGCGTTCTTTTAAAAAATTAGCTAAATAATTAAACGTATTTTATCATTGAGTATACGTTTATTAATGTACGTTAAGGAGTCATACGCGCATGGTTCCTTTCCTAATTTTTAAACTGCTCCCCGTACGACAAAACGTCATAGAACTTTTTCGTCTTAAAATAACCCATAGAGCCCACTGTAGCTCGGTCCTACCACCATTTTCGAAACACCCTGCATATTTTTAATCGTTTTTAACGAAAATTATACCCAATTTCTAGAGCTTCTAAGGGTTTTACGCTTACCCAGAACCGTAAGATCCTTCACGTATAATATATCCTGCGAAAACATCAAATCCCGTGACGACGTGACTTTAGATTGTTTTATCCCCCGAAGCCTGTACTATTGTTCTTATGCCCCCATAAAAGGATCGACTTTATCATTTCGATCACTTCTTTTACTGGACGTCAATGGAGGAAGACATAACAACACGCGCGAGAGTTATAGAGTTTTAACGCAGCGATAATTAATTGGGGTCAAGGATTACTGTTACACGTATCCATGGTTAAATTCGCACCAATAAATAAAAAAATGTTATGTTTAATTAGCCTTCTTGGGTGATTCTTAAAGGGAGGTTGATGAGGAAATTCGAGTGATGTTTTATCTATTCTTCTACTAATTACGAGACTAATAACTAAACACAAATAAGATCAAGATTTCACTGTCCTCCCTCTCCAACCAATCGGCTTGCCTTCCAGCGAACAAAATGTTCGTGGCTATATCGGACGCGGTGAATGTAATCATTTATAATTACGAATAACTAATAAATTGTTATTTGTTTAATTAATCTCCTTGGGGAATTCTTAAATTTTTAACTGGTATCGATCCTATCCATTTCGATATCGTATTTAACGATACTCTTATATTTTAGTCAATCTGATATTGATTGGATGCCGATTTCTGGGCGTTTGGTTGAGGAGTTGAATTCGATTTGGTCAAGCCCTTATAAGGAATTCTACCGAAACCGTTACAAGCTCGCGGAAAAATCCACGATGGATTTTTGTTTGATTTTTGTTTGTTAAATCTGATAACGCGGTCGAAACTCTTAATCTAAGTTCGTACCTCGTCAAATTGATCACGCGTCAAAGACGTGAATTTCATTTTCAAGAGTTTGAAAAACTCCCGAAGCACTTTTTACACGCGCGTGACGTCGTAGTTGCTTTCCATTTCAACGCGCTTCCATAGAGTAACGGAAGAAATAAACTTTCCCCAATCAGGAAAAAACATCTAATTTGGTCAAAATTGTCCAAATTGAAAAATTCCAACCTAATTCGAACAAATAGACAAATAAATTAACAGGGATTCAACCTATGTTGACCAAAGGCATTTCAAATTTTGGTCCGTTTTTTTTTCATCGAATTCTGTCGGAATTTTGCAAAAATTAGGATTTTTTTTTTCTTATTTAGGAAGCCAATTTCTTCTACGGTTATTCCACGGGAGGGTATTGAAAACAGTCTCGGTAATTCTTGAAAATGAATAGGCCCGAATTGAGTTACGTCGCGTGACTGACTGGTGATGGATTGATGTTCATTTTTCATTGGTTAGAACACACGCGACGTTATTCGCCCTAAAAGATAATTACATTATCTTACTTTGGCTACAGAAGCTTTACTAAGAACGAAAATCGGATGAAAGAGGAAATTCGTCATCAGGATGCCGTTTTGACACAGTAAGTGCACGCCCTTAAGAAATTGCGTCAAGCCTAGAAAGAGCGTGAGAAAAAGAAATCGTTTAGTATCTACCGTGTAAAAGAAAAATACCTGGGGTAAATCAAGCTTCAAGTTTACATCAAGGCATACTGTGGGCTATGACGAGTTGAGACCGATTCTCTCGGTCAGTGGTTTCACCCTATGTATTCCGAAATTTGTACAGAATGGCAGCCGGGCCGATTAGTTTCTCTGCAGAGTAAACCATACTTGAACTCTTACGAGAAAAGAACTACCTAAAACTTGCTGCCACCCTTCAGACACATGGGATTCTTGAGATAAATTTTACCCTATACGATTTATGAATCACTAGCAAAGCCTCAGACACCCTACTATTTTCCACCTTTTACTCGCTAGTGGTATGAAAAGGGCTTGAGATTCTCTTTCATTATAAAACAAGAGGTATCCAAACAGTCTGGATAAACGTGGAGTGATGGTCAATCGAGTACTCGGTAACCGCGTAAAAAATGTAAATGATGCTTATCCGCCCAAAAAAAAAAAAATTAAGCAAGAAATAAATAAATGGAGAAAGGAGTCTTCGCACGTCCGCGGCAGATGGCGCCAGGGCCTTTGCCTCTATATAAGCTCCCGCAACTGTCGAGAAAGAAGGTAGAACAACAACGCGACGCTACGCCACGCCACGACGCCACACGACGATGTGCCCTTTTATTATGACCGACACGAAGGGGAGCAAACACGCTGAAAGCTACATCTGTACTTCGAGCTATCTTTTTATAACGTTGAGTGAAGACGTCATCACTCCACGTAAAAAATAACCGCGTACACTGGCTTCTAATCCCACACGTGAAGAAAAGCTCTCTTTATCTGAAAGTAAGGAATTCATAAAGAAAATTGATGGCGTAGCTTTGAGCATCCTGCAAAATTTGGCTGACTTACTACCAAGAAATGCTTCTTTTTTTTTCGTTTTGTTTTGTAAAGCGGGGAAATCGTAATGAATGAGTCTCCAAACGTATCGTGACTATACGCTGGAAGGCGAGTGATTTCCTGCCCCTCCCCTACTTTAGTGCCAATCCCAACCGGGCTATTTCAAATTCAGGTTCTTGGTTGTTGTTGAGTTTTTGGATTTTCCTCTCTCCTCGGGCACGAACGCTCTGACGACTCAACTTCCAGAACCACGTACCAATGGAAATTAGCCCGATTGTAAACTTGAAGGATGATTTACTTGATAGCGCATAATATTAATGTATATATTCAGAAATTGACCCAATATCAATAGCGCACAATCTTGAATGAACAAAATATCTTGAAGTGACACTGTCGAAAGCCCGGCTTAAATGCGCCAATAAATAAGGTAAAACTAGTGAAATGTGTAAAAGATATATTTTTTTCTGAAAAAGGGACAGAAATTATCCAAAATAAAAAAGGCTCTTTATCTTATTCTAACCAAACCCGGCCGTGAAGGGACAAAAATTAAATGTTATATCTTTAAAATTTTAGTCAGTGGTTTTAGTTAACTACTACAAAGATTTTATTGAACGGATAAAGACGAATTAGGGATGTAATTTTTGAAATAAATTTATCGTTCAAATTCAAATTTAAATAAGGAACATTATTAAAATGTACAGTAGTTTACATTAGCATTATATAATTTTTCGTTTTTTCGTTTGTGGACTTTTGGGCTTTCGCCTTTTTGGTTTTCGACTTTGCGGTTATCGGCTTTTAATTTTTCGGCCGACATTTATCTCGATCCTTTTCGCCCTCCCTTTATCTCGATCCTCGTCGCCCGCCCTTGATAAATACTGCATAACATCGATCATCCAAAACCTCTCATAATTTCTACTTAAATGACATTTTTATTATTTTCAACTTGGCTACTTGTGAACGCGCCTTTATATCTAATCTTTACTAATCTTTATTTATTTATCTAGGATACCCGATAACGCGGCTCTAAATCTAATATTTATTTTTAACTTATAAACCCGTGCGAACGCGCCTTTATATCTAATCCTTATTAAACAATTTTATCTTGGAAACACGCCCTTATATCTAATCTTTATTTTAACCTTGGATACCAGTGTGAACGCGCCTTTACATCTAATCTTTATTTCATCTTGGATACTCGTGTCAACGCGCCTTTAATATTTCTTTCTACTTATCATTTTTATTATTTTCAACTTGGCTACTTGTGAACGCGCCTGTATATCTAATCTTTACTAATCTTTATTAATTTATCTTTGATACCCGTGTGAACGGGGCTCTATATATAATATTATATCTAATCTTTATTTCGATTTTATCATGAACATTCACGTCAACGCGCCATTAATATTTCTTTCTACAAAAATTTCATTTTATTATCTTCAACTTGGCTACTTGTGAACGCGGCTTTATATCTAATCTTTACTAATCTTTATTAATTTATCTTGGATACCCGTGTGAACGCGGCTCTATATCTAATATTTATTTGTTTTCAACTTATTAACCCGTGTGAACGCGCCGTTATATCTAATATTTACTAATCTTTATTAATTTTTCTTGGATACCCGTGTGAACGCGGCTCTATATCTAATATTTATTTATTTTTAACTTATAAACCCTTGTGAACGCACCTTTATATCTAATATTTATTTCGATTTTATCTTGGATACTCGTGTCAACGCGCCTTTAATATTTCTAATTAAATTTCATTTTTATTATTTTCAACTGGCTACTTGTGAACGCGCCTTCATATCTTATCAATCTATAAGAAAATATTGAATATCTGAATATCTTCGAAAATATTTTCTATATTAAATGAAATTTTCAGCAACATCGGTTTTTAGATTAAGTTAAATCATTTAGATAGTTTTAATTTTAATTTCAATGAATATTACGTTTCATTTCATTAATAGTTATAACCTCAGAAGGCTAAAATTGACTCGCAACCAAAAGATACTATATAAGGCGTTCGTTGCTCATTATTAAATAACAGACGAGTAACGGTAGCTGCTGTACCATGAACCGTAGTGGGTATACTTATAGCAAGGTAAAGTTATTTTAAACATGAATATCGCTGGAAATTCAAGCGCCGAGGGTAATGACGTTTTCTTCCGATGACGTAAATGCGAACTCCTCAAACGACGGACATACACACGATTAAGACAGAATCTCTCCGTGAAAGTTATTAAGGGGTATTCGAGTTTCTCAAGTTTTTACGCGACTACTTGATTTTCGTCATTTCCAACGGAGGCGGCGTAGCATCGAATGTAATACCTACACTTTTGGTGTAGCTAAAAATTCAAAACCTTGAAGGGATGGAAATTAAAAATTAATGGTTAAAGAAATACGAAAGCCTAAAGGCGTTTTTTTAATATTTATACATTAAAGGAACTCCATCTTAAGCTATTTTTATTAGTGATACTGAAACAATTTCAAATTAACATCAAAAAGAGAGGAAGGTTTCCTAGGTCGTCTTTATCCGTTTTTTGGAAAATAGATAATAATAATAAAATCTTTGAAGTAGTAGACTAAATCTACTAACTATAATTTTAAAGATATTAAATTGCTCTTTCTCTAACAATTAATTTGTGTCCCTTCACGGGTTTGATTCGAATCAGATAAAGCTTTTTTAAGGGTGCAAAGCAACCTCTTTTTTGTATAAGCTGTCTGATATACTCCCATTGAAAAGAATACCATTTGATCGAGATCCCATTTGAAAGAAATCCCAATGAACAGACGGTGTCAATTGGTCGAAATGTCCCACTGGACAGAATTCCGCGTTCGACAAAGATTCGGTTGTTGGTAAATATATTAATTACTTTTGGGCTGGGTTAGGTTTTGGTTATATTTGATTGGGTTGGGTTAGGTTGCATAGGTTCGGCTATACGGGCCTTTATTTATTACGTTTGGGCTGCCTTAAGTTTGGATAGGTAAGGTTAGTTTGGGTTTGGATGAGGCGTAATTGGTAGGTTTAATCAGATTTAACCGATGTTTACAGGGCCTTTTCAACTCAATAAACCTCAGTTACATTTGCTTAAACCGGCTTATTACGCTTTTTCTGAAGAGGTCAGTGATGGGCATTTTCTGGATTTTATCTACTGCTCACGCTCCAGCTCACGACTCTTTCCTGAGCTTGGAGAGGAACTCCGCTCCTGCCCCCGTTTTGCGGTTGTTAACTTAAAGGCACTCATCTCCTGATTCTCTTCCATAAAATCTAAATTATAGCCTCTCCCCTCATGTAAACGCCCTCCAAGATGGCTCTCCACTCCCGCTTTCCCTTCCTATTAACCAAGTTGGCGCCAAAGTTGAAACTCACATGTTCTCATACAAAAACTCTGGAGCTCTTATTCTTCTCCGCTCTTTTTTGCAAGGCCCCGCGGGGCTCACCTATCATCTCATAATTTCGTATCCTCTCCAGTTATTCAAAGCTCACCTCTCTTCAGGCCTTTTGTGAGCTGTCAGTTCTCCTCATCTCCTCTCCTCTCCTCTCCAGTAAATTAAAGCTCACCTCCTTTAGAAATTTTCTGAACTCAATTCTACCGCTCATCTCCTCTCCTCTCCAGTAACTTGAAGCTCACCTTCCTTTAGAAATTTTCGGAACACTCAACTCTACCTCTCATCTCCTCTCCTCTCATCTCCTCACCAGTAACTAAATGCTCAACTTTCTTAAGTTCCATTAGGTACTAAGCATAATAACGCGAGAGTCGGCGGCAAATAAGTAGAAATACAGTCGATCCCCGAAGAAGCAAGTTCAGCTTAGTACCTTGCAGTTAGGAACTTTGAAAATTGATAATGAATATACGAGAAATTTTTGCTAACTTTTAATATTGATTTTGTCGTTATTTTATTATTCTAAAATCTAAACCGATAAAAAAGCACTTGTTGTCAGAGTTCATGCTTCCTTTAAGAGCCCCATTCATAAACGATCTTAACACTATCACACGCTTTACTACGATAGTGATGGTCCTATTTTGAAGCTCAGATTAGCCAAATTGGTAATTGCACGAGACTTAAACTTTCACACCCACAAGAATTTCAAATAGTGCGAAAATACCAATGTTGGTTTCGATTTATATAGGGTAGGGTCACCTAATTCTGAACGGTTTTTAAGAAATCTGAGATCTCGATTGCTGTGGAATTTTTACCAATGAAGTTAATTATCTAATATCAAGTTTCAATAGTCGCGGACCCGTTGCGCTAGTTTTCGTCATTTCATGACGCGTATTTTTGACGTAGACGCGGTTTTAAAGGCGGCAGTAGCGGCTTAGAATTTTGAACACCCCGAATCCAATTCTGAACACCCCCCCCCCCCCTCTGCTTCTAAATCAGAGCTATCTTATCCAATCGAGAAACGAGTGTCACCAATGGATTCCTCGTCCAATTTTAACAGGCGTAAATAGCGCTATCGAGCCAGTATTTCAGAAGTTATCGACGATTTAAAATTTTTGCATTGTTCTGGCATAGAACCCGTAAAAGAATCCTCATTTTGAAGGAAATCGTCGATAACTTCACATACTGGCTCGATCCCGCTAATTCGGCCTTCCATTCCTAATTCGGCCAAGGAATCCGTTGGTGACACCCGTTTCTGGATTCGAGGAGCGGAAGTGGTTCCTTTAGCTTTTCTTTTGCGAGTTTTTCGTATATTTCAGATCACCGTTATGAATTAGAAATTCTTAGACATATTTGAAACTACGTTTTCACGAACATTTTGTGGCCAAATTCTGGGTTTGAGAAGTTTAATTTTTAGCGGGAAACTTTACAAAGCGTAAAGCTTGGGATTTTTCCAAAGCTCGTTATAGCTTATTTCCGGAACCCTAAAGGGAAACATTACCTTAAAAACGGCCTAATTAACTATGCTTATTATCGTAGTTGGCTAATTAGGGTCGTATCTTCTCCGGAGTATTGAAGTCGCGTTCAGCGAATAGTCCCATTCTTAATCTACAGAATAAGCTATTCCATCTTTAAATAGACCCAGCCAAAGTTAAGTAATACATTTTTAAATGAAAGTGTTCAGAATTAGAAGCGTTCCGAATTAGGCGACCCTTCCATATATATAATTTAAATTTTGCGCAAAAAACTTGGATCCAAGGGTAAATAGCCCAGTATACCACCTCTTGAAACCACCACCCATTGAATTTTTTAAAATAGACAAAATATTCAAGTGAGCGGAGCTGCAAGGAGCGGGCCCATCACTGTACGAAGAGTCCCAAAAAAGTTCCTCTCATTTCTACTCATCTGTTGGAATCCCAAAAAAGTTCCTCTCATTTCTACTCATCTGTTGGAATCCCAAAAAAGTATCTCTCAATCTACTCATTTCTTGGAGTTTAAAGAAAACGCATCTCATATCATATCTCATATCTCTCGGAATCGAAAAAAAGAAACCTCTCATATCTACTCATTTCTTGGAGTTCAAAAAAATGCCTCTCATTTCTACTCATCTCTTGAAATCCCAAAAAAATAACCTCTCCTATCTACTCATCTCTTGGGGTCACAAAAAAAAAAGATTCTCTCATTGCTACTCATATCTTGGAATCCCAAAAAAAGCCTTTCATTTCTACTCATCTCTTGAAGGCTTCAAAAAAGTAAGCTATCATTTCTACTCAACTCTTGGAGTCCCCAAAAATGTGCCTCTCCTCTCCAACTCTCCTCTCCTATGAAGTTTTAGTACTTCTCCACTCGCGCTCCTCTTATATACCACAAAAAACTCTCATCTCCACTCAAAATACTCCAAGTGAGCGGAGCTGCAAGGAGCGCGCCCATCACTGGAAGAGGTTAGTAGGATAGGCTAGGTTGTAAGGTTCCAATTGCGCAGTTCCCTCAAGCGCATTTCCTTTTACGCAGTTTTGTCATTTCCACATATTTCCATTTCCGCAGATTTCATTTGCGCTTTTCTCTTTTGCGCAGTGTACATTTGCAGGTTAGGTTATATTATGTTAGTTAATCACTCGAACTAGCCTGTCCCTCATGTTAAATTATAAGTAAGGTAAGGTTAGGTGGCAGTTTGAAATTAGCCCGATTTTAATATTCCTCAAAAAAGAAATGTAAAGGTAAATGACAATTCGCTTTATAAAGTTATTTTTCGGTATTTTAAGAATATTTTTTTCTTGTAACCTATAAATTTTAAATTATATTTTAAAATATGTTTTGGGTATTGTGCTCATTTTCTAGCCACTATATTATTATAAGTCTCGCAAGATCTTCCGCTAGCAAAGATAAAATCTTTGCGTCCCCGAGAATTAATTTTGCAAATTCCATGGGGGATTTTTAAGCAAACTTTCGAATCCCTTTGGATCGAATCCAAAACCTGGCGAAGTACGGATTTTTCAGCCGAATGGTATACGACGGTCGAATAATACTCGACGGTTGAATGAGAAATCGGTCGATGGGATTCGACCAATTGAAAAACGACCTTATGGTGCAGGATCAATTTTACTGTACCAATTAATCAAATCCCGCGTGTGCTTCGGTCTACGGCGCAAAGAAAAACAGCTCGAATGGCAAACTGGGCAAATGAAAAACTGCGCAAATGGGAAACCGCGCATATGACCACTGCGCAAGCGGACACAAACCAGGTAGGTTATCTAGTTAAGCCGAGCCCTTGTTCTATTCATTGGGAAACTGGTTTTTATTAATTCGGTCGAACGGGAATCAAATTTCAGCTCAATTGGATAGATTGTTTTTTATATCGGCCAAATGGGATTTCTGTCCAATGGGAGGCGAGCATCTGTCTCTTAACCGTGTCTTTTATCTGTCAGCCAATTGTGAAACGCCGTTTTAAATTAAAGACCGAGACCAGAGAAGATTTCAGCCCCCTTCTCTAAAATGATTGACCACCCCCTGGGGCGCGTGCACGGTCTCTCTTTTGTTAGGTTTTTTGATCCAGCAGCCGTACTGCTGCAAGTGTTCGCTGACTACAAAAGCATAAAAATATAAGAAAATAGTAAAAGTGGACACCACTACTATTCAATTCAAATTTGGTTTATTCCCTGTATAAAAACATGTTAAAAACACTTTTTACATTTATACAGGTTTGTTTTATAAATTATTCAATTTATCTATCTATATTGTTATATTATTGTTCCATCTAATTTCTATACATAATTTGTAACGTCATTTTTTTTAATAATTACTCTGGATTACCATCGTCTACGTACAAATTAATTTTTGTTTCTCCTTCCCTTTCGCTTAAATAAAAAAAAGGTCACTTTAAATTGTCAAAATAATACTAATAATAAAAATTAACAGAGGTCAAATTATACAATCTAAATTAAGTAATTCATGTAATTTAATTAGATGAGAGAGCTTTTAATAATTTGCTTCTAAACTTATACTGATGGGTCTCAAAGAAAAATAAAGACGCTTTTCCAAAATAAAAATGACTTAATAAAGAATAGATATTAAGTCCCGTTGCACCAGTATCCAAGATAAAATGACAAAGATTTTATATAAATGCCTGTTCGCACGGGTATCCAAGATAAATTAATAAAGATTAGATATAAATCTGCGTTCAGACGAATCAAAGAAAAATTAAGATTAGATATAAAGCCGCTTTCACACGGGTATCCAAGATAAATTAATAAAGATTAGATATAAAGCCGCTTTCACACGGGTATCCAAGATAAATTAATAAAGATTAGATATAAAGACGCTTTCACACGGGTATCCAAGATAAATTAATAAAGATTAGATATAAAGACGCCAAGTTGAAAAACGTGATTTGAAAAACGTGATTTGAAAAACGTGATTTGAAAAACGTGATTTGAAAAACGTGATTGGAAAAACGTGATTGGAAAAACGTGATTGGAAAAACGTGATTGGAAAAACGTGATTTGAAGAACGTGATTTGAAGAACGTGATTTGAAAAACGTGATTTGAAGAACGTGATTTGAAGAACGTGATTTGAAGAACGTGATTTGAAGAACGTGACGTGGAAAACGTGACCTGGAAAACGTGGCCTGGAAAACGTGACTTGGAAAACGTGACTTGGAAAACGTGACTTGGAAAACGTGACTTGGAAAACGTGACTTGGAAAACGTGACTTGGAAAACGTGACTTGGAAAACGTGACTTGGAAAACGTGACTTGGAAAACGTGACTTGGAAAACGTGACTTGGAAAACGTGACTTGGAAAACGTGACTTGGAAAACGTGACTTGGAAAACGTGACTTGGAAAACGTGACTTGGAAAACGTGACTTGAAAAACGTGACTTGAAAAACGTGACTTGAAAAGCGTGATTTGAAAAGCGTGATTTGAAAAGCGTGATTTGAAAAGCGTGATTTGAAAAGCGTGATTTGAAAAGCGTGATTTGAAAAGCGTGATTTGAAAAGCCTGATTTGAAAAGCCTGATTTGAAAAGCCTGATTAGAAAAACCTGATTTGAAAAGCGTGATTTGAAAAGCGTGATTAGAAAAGCGTGATTAGAAAAACGTGATTAGAAAAACGTGATTAGAAAAACGTGATTAGAAAAACGTGATTAGAAAAACGTGATTTGAAAAACGTGATTTGAAAAACGTGATTAGAAAAGCGTGATTAGAAAAGCCTGATTAGAAAAGCCTGATTAGAAAAGCCTGATTAGAAAAACCTGATTAGAAAAACCTGATTAGAAAAACCTGATTAGAAAAACCTGATTTGAAAAGCCTGATTTGAAAAGCCTGATTTGAAAAGCCTGATTAGAAAAGCTTGATTAGAAAAGCCTGATTAGAAAAGCCTGATTAGAAAAGCCTGATTAGAAAAAGGTGATTAGAAAAAGGTGATTTGAAAAAGGTGATTTGAAAAAGGTGATTAGAAAAAGGTGACTTGAAAAAGGTGACTTGAAAAAGGTGACTTGAAAAAGGTGACTTGAAAAAGGTGACTTGAAAAAGGTGACTTGAAAAAGGTGACTTGAAAAAGGTGACTTGAAAAAAGGTGACTTGAAAAAAGGTGACTTGAAAAAGGTGACTTGAAAAAGGTGACTTGAAAAAGGTGACTTGAAAAAGGTGACTTGAAAAAGGTGACTTGAAAAAGGTGACTTGAAAAAGGTGACTTGAAAAAGGTGACTTGAAAAAGGTGACTTGAAAAAGGTGACTTGAAAAAGGTGACTTGAAAAAGGTGACTTGAAAAAGGTGACTTGAAAAAGGTGACTTGAAAAAGGTGACTTGAAAAAGGTGACTTGAAAAAGGTGACTTGAAAAAGGTGACTTGAAAAAGGTGACTTGAAAAAGGTGACTTGAAAAAGGTGACTTGAAAAAGGTGACTTGAAAAAGGTGACTTGAAAAAGGTGACTTGAAAAAGGTGACTTGAAAAAGGTGACTTGAAAAAGGTGACTTGAAAAAGGTGACTTGAAAAAGGTGACTTGAAAAAGGTGACTTGAAAAAGGTGACTTGAAAAAGGTGACTTGAAAAAGGTGACTTGAAAAAGGTGACTTGAAAAAGGTGACTTGAAAAAGGTGACTTGAAAAAGGTGACTTGAAAAAGGTGACTTGAAAAAGGTGACTTGAAAAAGGTGACTTGGAAAAGGTGACTTGGAAAAGGTGACTTGGAAAAGGTGACTTGGAAAAGGTGACTTGGAAAAGGTGACTTGGAAAAGGTGACTTGGAAAAGGTGACTTGGAAAAGGTGACTTGGAAAAGGTGACTTGGAAAAGGTGACTTGGAAAAGGTGACTTGGAAAAGGTGACTTGGAAAAGGTGACTTGGAAAAGGTGACTTGGAAAAGGTGACTTGGAAAAGGTGACTTGGAAAAGGTGACTTGGAAAAGGTGATTTGAAAAAGGTGATTAGAAAAAGGTGATTAGAAAAAGGTGATTAGAAAAAGGTGATTAGAAAAAGGTGATTAGAAAAAGGTGATTAGAAAAAGGTGATTAGAAAAAGGTGATTAGAAAAAGGTGATTAGAAAAAGGTGATTTCAAAAAGGTGATTTCAAAAAGGTGATTTCAAAAAGGTGATTTCAAAAAGGTGATTTCAAAAAGGTGATTTCAAAAAGGTGATTTCAAAAAGGTGATTTCAAAAAGGTGATTTCAAAAAGGTGATTTCAAAAAGGTGATTTCAAAAAGGTGATTTCAAAAAGGTGATTTCAAAAAGGTGATTTCAAAAAGGTGATTTCAAAAAGGTGATTTCAAAAAGGTGATTTCAAAAAGGTGATTTCAAAAAGGTGATTTCAAAAAGGTGATTTCAAAAAGGTGATTTCAAAAAGGTGATTTCAAAAAGGTGATTTCAAAAAGGTGATTTCAAAAAGGTGATTTCAAAAAGGTGATTTCAAAAAGGTGATTTCAAAAAGGTGGTTTCAAAAAGGTGATTTCAAAAAGGTGATTAGAAAAAGGTGATTAGAAAAAGGTGATTTCAAAAAGGTGATTTCAAAAAGGTGATTTCAAAAAGGTGATTTCAAAAAGGTGATTTCAAAAAGGTGATTTCAAAAAGGTGATTTCAAAAAGGTGATTTCAAAAAGGTGATTAGAAAAAGGTGATTAGAAAAAGGTGATTAGAAAAACGTGATTAGAAAAACGTGATTTGAAAAACGTGATTTGAAAAACGTGATTTGAAAAACGTGATTTGAAAAACGTGATTTAAAGGAATCTCGAAACGCCATTCAAATTGTTCAAAGAGGTTTTTTTTCAGCCTCTTTTACAATGTCATTAGTCTAGCTATTCCTATGGGCTTGACCATCTTGTTGATCTTACGAGTGAGACATAAAGCAGTTTAAACACTTTTGGGAAAGCTATGATAGGACAAGCTTCTTCAAGCCTAACAAAAGAGCGACAGTTCAAGCGCTCCAGGGGATCGTCAATCGGCTGCGAGGTTGAGAAAGGGGCTGAAATTCGCGCAAGAGAATATTTTTCTCTGGTCTCGGTCTTTAAAACTCGCTTATAAATGAATTAGAAGTATTGTCAAGAATGGTCCATTATTTTTCAATAAATAATAAAATTGGAGTCATTTTTTCAGGAAGACCCAACCCTAGTTGGGTCTAGGTACTGTATTCACTGCGGCGTCGGTGTTGGCGTTGGCGTCGGCGTTGTGCAAGAAGAGGAAATACGTCATCGAATCGAAAAAACTTCGTCTCTTTCCCACCAGACGTCACGACGTGATGTCCGATACAAATTTAAAATATATACTTGTATTTAATATATATGACTTTTAGGTGGTCTCCCTCCCACGATCGCGTAGCGCTCGACGCTGATAGCTTTACGATCGAGTGTGGGACACTGATCCCCGTTACCACGGGCACTTAATATAATACGAGAGAAAAATCCCTTATATCTTCAGAGGTATACGATACAGAAAACAAATCGTCGTTATTAAGGGGTTGTCGCGAACGAGATTAAAAGGTAGCTTATGAATGTTTCGGTTCTAGTCTGTCTGTAATAAAAACTCGAAAACAACGAACAATTAGTCGCGAACGAGATAGTAAGGGAGCTTATGCGAGTTGAGTTCTTGTCTGTCAGTATTGAAAACTCCAAAACAATAATTAAGTCGTCGCGAACGAGATAGTAAGGGGCTTATGCGTGTTGAGTGTTAGTCTGTCAGTCATGAAAACTCGAAAACAATAAAAAAGTCGTCGAGAAGGGAGCTTATGCGTGTTGAGTTCTAGTCTGTCAGTTATAAAACACATGTTTTGAAAATCACGATTCGAAAAACACGTTTTGGAAAACATGATTTGGAAAACATGATCTGGAAAACGTGATCTGGAAAACATGACTTGGAAAACATGATTTGAGTTTGCAATGACTGCGAGTTTTCCCACAAGCGGGGATATTCGAATGTACGTCTTTTCCAATATATCACAGAAAAAACGCTCACCGTCATATAGTCGGCTCGAGAAATTTCCGCAACTTCGTGTTTAAAGGAATCTTGAGACGCCATTCAAATTGTTTAAAGAGCGTTTATGCATGCATAAAAAGCCCCTGCTATAGCATAATTCTTTTCAGCCTCTTTTACAATGTCATGGGTCTAGCTATTCCTATGGGCTTGACCATCTTGTTTTCTCCAGTAATCGGACGAGTCAGTGCCAAGTGGCCTTACAGCTCCAGGCTAGCAATAGTGACGGGATAATAATCTGACTAGGCTAAAATCATTAACGCACAAATTAATACTAACGCGACAAATTAGTAATAATAATAGCGCGACAAAGAAATTTTGTCATGATATATTATAAAACTCCCGAGAGAGGTAGGAACTTATTATCACAAGTTACACATTAAATTCTAAGTAGTGAGCCGCACAGACCCAATACTTAATTTATATTAAAATTGACAGTTATCTGTTTGAATATAGGCTAATCTCTAGATATCTGGTCAAACAATTGGAGTCAGTTTAAAGTAATAATCTGAGATTAAAATCAGCGAAAAAAGAGACAATGCTAGAGCTCTACGGGCAACGGGCTAAGATAGGACTATTTAGAATCACTTTTACAGACGGAGGCACATGGTTTCTGTAAAAACGTTTAGTACTTCGGTTGTAAAGTTCCCGGTAATACAGCGTGAGCTTTCGGCTTGAGAGCCTTTTTCAAACAGAGAAACGTCTAGACATTGAACGGGGAGGTATTCCCCCCAACTTCATGGTACATCGCTCGACTAGGTTACTCACGTTAGCCTTCTTACTAAGGCCCTCGAACACTATATATACTATCTTTAAGGAAGTAAAGCAGATATGCATTAGGCCGTGATATTTTTAAGTGAATTGAAACATGATACTACTTAAAAATATTAAAATGGTTAAAACTTTAATTCAATATAAATCATAATTTACACGATATTTAAGAAATTGTCTAAGAATTTAAAGAGTTTTGTGATGTTTAATATCAGCTCGAGTTTCAGCACGCGCTTAAGTTTAAGCATATTAGTGTAAGCTTAGGGTTGCTACAAACTCAATGTGGTTTGGATCATCTAAGTTCAGTTCTTCTAAAATTACTTTAGTTAATACATTCGATTATACTCGTAGTAAATATGAACTATGTCCGTTAGCGCACTTCCTATTAGCGCAGTTCCTATTAGCGCAGTTCCCATTAGCGCCATTCCCATTTGCGCCATTTCCCATTAGCGCAATTTCCCATTAGCGTCGTTCCCGTTTGCACCGTTCCCATTAGCGCCGTTTCCCATTTGCGCCGTTTCCCATTTGCGCCGTTTCCCATTAGCGCCGTTCCCATTTGCGCCGTTTCCCATTTGCGCCGTTATGTCCTAGACGCACAATCCACTCTTTCCTAAATTTTTTTTAACCCTAACTTCTAAAGGGTTTCCTGTTTCAGCATTTATTGTCTCAGAAAAACTAACATAACCTAACCTAAACCACTGGATCACGTTCAAAAACGATGTTTTCTAAAAGAGAATTAACAAATGAGCATTACCTAATTGAAAAATTTGTAATTTAGTAGTACCACTTTGTCTTTTATTTTAGCATAAAAAATAACTTGACCGCTATTAATATTAAATCTGTAATTAAACCCGACGTAAAATTTACAAAACTGACCCACAACATGGAAAACTTAACAGAAACACGTATGCAAAAATGACACATAATCTATTTCGTTTTTTTCCAATTTTTCCTACATTATATAAAACTGCTAACAACAATTAAAACTGAAATGAACCACAATTATTATTCAAATTTATATGAACCAAATAAATTTTAAACTATAACATATCATTTTCAGTATATAGCCTCGAACTCGCTATCTTCTGTTTAGAAGCCGTCTATGCTAACCATTCCGCTTCCGAACCACGGCAACTCAATTAAAAAAACATTTATGTCCATATGGGAAACGGCGCAAATTGGACACGGCGCCAATGGGAATTGCGCTAATGGGAAATGCGCTAAAGGGAAACTGCGCTAGTGGGAAACAGCGCTAATGTTAAACGGCGCTAATGGGAATTGCGCTAATGGGAAACTGCGCTAATGGGAACGACGCAAATGGGAAACTGCGCTAATAGGCACATACCGTAAAGATAACCAAATCAAGAGAATGGGTGTATAAAATTTAAAGCTGAGGCGGATAAATACTTAATGTTAAAAATCAAAAGAAAAATGATAGTCGTGAAAAATCTCCTTGAAATATAGTAGGTTTTCTGTGTTTATAAAATCCACAGTCTATATTTGAATAAAAAATTTGCATCTGATGTTCGCCAAAACAAATCTAACGAAAAGAAAAAAATAGGCTTCAGTTTTCTCCTTTGTAAAGCCGAGAAACATTTCCGCAAGAAGTCATATCAAAAGCAGGCGTGTTCAGTGTACTTAGTTAGAGAGTCTTTTACTCATCCTACGACCTGACACAATATCATGGAAATTTTGGACACTGAGTGTAATTAGAAAATATTTAAACGCTGTAACATAATTGTGAAATAAAAAACTATGAGTCAAAAGCACCCTAGTCTACCAACTCATCCTAACACTCTACATACTCCCATCTTTCTATTCATCTTGTTTTTAAAGTAGGGTTAGGTTAGTGTAAAGGATAAATTTTCAATAGAATTCGCATGACATTATTTTTATTTAAAATATAAATATATAGTTTTTATAAACCTGTGTAAAGGACAGGTTTAACAATTAACACACTACGCGTTTCGGAAACGTAGCTCCTTCATCAGGTGTTCTAGTGATTGTCGTTTTGATTTTCGCTTATATTTAATAATTTCAAAATTTGGACTTTAATCTTTGATGTCCCTCACCCATGCAAGGGGAGGGGAGATAACATCACGAGGGATTTTATATGATATCTAACCAATAGTTATTAAAAAAGGTGCTTTTATCTAAATTTAAGTTTCCTTGTTTTTTATATACATGCTTTCTAGGTATCTGCGTTTAAAAAACTGCGTTCCATGTTTTAATATTTTTCTACCATCCCAATTTATGTTATGTTTTTCATTTTAAAAATAAAGTTTTTTGAAATAAAAATAATGTCATGCGAATTCTATTGAAAATTTATCCTTTACACTATTAACTACCATGGCAATTAAAAACAATATTCGATTAGGGTTAGGTTAGTTTAACGTCGTCGGGGAGGTTTCATTTTGTTTTCCCAACTTGTTTTCCCTACTGTATAATAGTCATTAAATATCTTGTGAGAGTTATTCTTATATAAAACATTTTAGAGAGGAAGAATTTCTACGTACAAGGTGTAACATTTTATAGATGCCATCGTGGTCAGCCCACGAGGAAGTTGGCAAAACGATTCATTCTATCTTTTGGTGCAGCTCGTTCCCAAAGGTTTTATTTATTCCAGCTATGTACATACATCCGAGAAATCAGAGAATTTCAAAAACTCGAATTTATCAGAATTTCGATTTTTGTCCTCACTCTAAGAGGTTATTCTGAACATTCTATATATTTTGTAAGCTAATACCCCGACTAGATAGACTCTAGGGTAGATGATCACTCGTTATTCAAAGACAAACTAATAAAATATATATTTGTTATATATATATGTTATATATATGTTATATCAAGTTGAACTCGGCATGACCGACCGGCAAATCCCAGGGTCGGGTCAACTCTTCGGTCAACTACTCAAAGAGTATTGTTCTTAGCACATTACGGTTTGTGTATGACACATCTAGAAGACCATACCAATATGTGTAGGAAATTTCACCATAATACAACCAATAGATTTTGCTCTAGAGCGGTCCGTGTAAAATTGTCTAGGAGAAGAAGGAGGAGAAGAAGACGAAAGTTTTCGCTTTCAGACAAGTCAAATCAATACTCCAAATTATCGTAGGGTCATGGATTTGGGATAAGTTGGTCACCTCGTATGTATGATTTGTGTTTTTAACCTTCACGGTTTTGGAGCTACGAGGAACGAGGGGTTAAATCAGCCAGAACCCTAGTAGCACAAATTGAAAGGCCCAACTGCAGTATTTTTTGTGATGGCCAAATGAGTTGGTACACCTCTGATTTTAAGGACGACATGTCCTACCTGGCCAACCATTAATGTTACTGTCATTTTAATTATGTAAACTACTGTTGCCCATCTTCTGGCCACCAGCTGGCCAACTAAATGCATTAATACAGCTTGGTTCAGTGAAAGAAAAACACGGTTTTTCTGATTCACATTCTGATGAATTTTCCTGTTTTTTTCCTTTGTTTCGCTGATTACGACCACCTTCTCGGTCTGGTGCGTATTTTACCCACTTTTTTATGATTTTTTCTACATCAAACTCTTACTTCCTACAGAAACTTGTAAGAATTATTTCTTTCCTGGGAAGAATGTTCGGTATTTTCATTGAAAATACCGAAAATAGTTCAACCGCCCAAAGTGTAAAAATTTCATTATTGAGATATTCCCCTGAATTATTAAAAGTACTAAACCTGTAAACAATTGGGACCGATATCATTAAAAATTAGTTTTAAAATATTTTATCAAGGATTAACGTTTAGACTATTTTTGGATTTGACCCCTAATTGCGTATAATATTGTAACAAAAACCCTTTCAATCCCCCCTCCCCCAGACAGGCGCATTTCCAAACCGAGTCGGCTACATTTCCAGAGAAAATATCCATGAGAAAATGGAAAATATAAAACTCCTAAGAGCGATGTAAATAGTTTAGAAGGGGGTAGGAATAGTTTCCAAAAGGGGGTAGGGAACCCACTGAATCAGACCTGTAAAGGGGAATGATGATCGCACGCCCATGTTTCATCCCTCTTTGCTTGGCTGATTATGTACTATCTGTAGGTTGCTAAGCTCCTTTGGAGGGGCGAGGGGGTCAAAATAAACGCAAGATGTCTATAGCGGGGGAAAAATAGAACAGTAGGCGAAAATAGACCTTACTCGCTTTTTAACACCTGTTTACACATTAGAGGGGGGAGTTAAAGTTGTTTCCCGGCTCAATTTTTCTATAATGTAAGGGTAAGGGCATGAAGAGCGGCCACAAGTTTTAACTCGTGTCGTTCATAGCCTCTGAAACTGTGCTTTCCCCTACAATTTCTCGTATTGATTTTCCCCCAATTGGCCATACAAACTGACTGCGCTATCGCGAATCTTTTTCAAATTTCCTCCTTTCGTCTCTTCTCCAAGAAAATCCAAAATTATAGAAATGCAGCTAAGGTGGCTAGAATTTAGCCTGTTGTAATTTGACCTGATACAGACGCGTGCGGGATGTGAGGACGTCACTTGACTGCCCACCAAAAATGCGCATTTAACACCTTCTATATTTGGGGGGGGGGGCACAATTGTGAAATTATTTTATTTTGTAAAATACTATAATGTAAAGTGCCAGCTGTACATATTTTTCAATAAAGGATAATAATAAAATCCAAAGCCCTCTAACAAAACTTTTCCTTTATTCCAGGGCTGTGGAAGCATTTCCAGAAGGCAATTCCAAACGAACTGATAATTATTTCCCAAATTTTTAGTGTTTCTTTAAAAACATTATTATTATGTTTTATGCGGTACACATTTAGCACACAGTTTTTAGTGCCCCCTCTTAAAAAATTTAAAACGATACGCAACAACCCTTTGTGCCCTTTGTTTTCCTATACAGATTTCTAGAAATTATAATTATCTTCCATGAAAAAATGGTTTGAATATAATCGTCGTTATTTTCAAGAAGGGAAATTAATCAAGTTTGTTTTTATTTAACATAATAACGCGTAATTCGACTAATCCATCCGATTATATTTCAGGGATTGTAACTTTTTTCAATGTAGCCGGGCTGAAATTTATTCGTTAACGATTGAAACGCTCTTGTTACGTCTTGTATAAGCCTGATAGCGCTAAGGTTCCGGCTTTATCCGTTTTAAGACTCGGCAGGTATAATGTACCTCACAGAAAGTAATACATCTGATAACGCTACCGGACTATCGATTTGTTTTGGTCGGTAATTGTAATCAAAAGCAAATTCGATATCGTCGTAATATTACTTAGTCCACTAATTTCTATTATTCACCATCACATTCGGGCGCTTGTGAAATCCATTGACAAAGGCAGACCTAAAGAGACGATTTTTCTTTACTATAAGCTGTTTAAATCATATACTATTTTGCATTTCGGAGTATAATATAAGTAATAAAGAAGCTTTATCAAACTAACCAAAACGAGTTTTTTGTTTAAATCTATTTTACGTAACTAAACTAGTTCTTGAAAAAGTACCCTTAATGTCCCGCCATTGGCCTAAAAAGCGGGCCCTAGCTATAAAAAGGGGGGGGGGGGTAAAAGGGGGGTGAAACGCGAGGGGAGACAAAGTGGCTTATTTCCAGGACTGCTAGAAAAAAAAAACGTTACTGCAAACTTGAAAATTATAGATGGCAGCACATTCAGTCAGTTTTTTAGCGTCGTGAAGTGGAGCAAACTCAAGGGGCAAGGATCGCGCCGACACTCGCTTTAAGTTTAACGGTATCCACATTATGTTTAAGGGCCCAGTTGTGAATATCCTTGCTTAAATCTAACGAATCATCAGATGAGTCTTCCATTGTACTAGCATTTGAACTAGAATAACTATGCCATGAGATTTGAGAACTATCCGTTTCCTTCCTCTATATTAAAATTAATTTTACGGGCATTCGGCACTTCTACATTAACTGGTACAAAAACCTCTGCATCGTCCGATGTTTCAGAATTAGTTAATTTGTCATCTAAATTAGATTGTTCAGGCTCATTAAGTTGCGATTCATCACAGATACGTTCTAATATAGTTTGGGTGTACTTTTCCCTATTCCTACGCATTTGTCGCTTACTTAAACCTACTAGTCGAGGAGACAATAGGGTGAACCGTCGGATTCGGTATGACTAAGGTTTTTTGACTGATTCCGGTATTTTCGAGGGTGCTGATCACGAATCTGCCGGGTGCCAGAGCGAGAAAGTTGAGCATTTTAATTTATGACGTCATCAAGATGACCACTGGTCACCTAACACCAAACGAGTCATATCTCCTTAAATAATGGTCATATAATAACGAGCAGTATACCATTTAATAGATAATGAGGCGAGGAACAATATAAAATTATAAGATTTTCCAGGTCTGCCGCCAGGGGGCGCTGTTACGAGTGTAAACTTACCCTTCGGTTATTTTTACACACAAAGGATTGTAATACCTCATTTAAAAGCATTTAATTTGCTGATTATAAATATAAACTTGTGTAAGGTTGCAACAGTAGATAGCGTGGAAACACCCGCCGATGACTCATGAGTCATCGACGCGTGTTCCTCGCTATATTCCGAAGACTCACATTCCGAAGTGGCTTGGCTCAAACGCGTTTTTATTGTCTGTGGATTTTACGAGTTTTTTGTTCGAATGCTCTATAAGCCTATGAAGAATTGTTAATCAAAAGTACCAAAATGGCAGAATGTAACGTTAAAAAATGTTTTTTTGAGTGTAAAAAGACGGGAAAGTTAATTACCGCGAGTAAAGCCGGGATTAATAAAATTATTCAGTCAAGTATTAATAGAAATGATACGTACCACATTGACTTGGAAAAAAAATTGAAAGCCAATGAAAATTTCAAGTTAATGTATCATAAAACATGTGTTTCCATGTACAACTCGGCAGAACACATCCAAAGGCACTTGCAGAAATCGGGAAATCAAAGTATATCAACTCCTAATAAAGAGCCACCCCGTAGACGTTCAGATTCTGAGGCTTTTAATTTCAAGGACAATTGTTTGATTTGCGGTGAACTGTGTGAACCTCTCAACCCTAAAAATCCGAATAGATGGAGACCCATTTGCAATGTCAAACAATAGAAATGAAAAACAATATTTTGAAAGTTTGTGATATTAGAACCGACGAAATTTCAAATAGCGTTCGGAATCGAGTTTTAAGTGCTGTTTCGGATCTCCATGCAGCAGATGCTCAATACCATAAAGATTGTTACAAAAAATTCACTGCAAAACGAAATATATCGCTTGTAGTTAAGCCATCTGTTACGGTGGAAGATGAGGAAAAAAAAAGCGTTCGAGACTTTGGTTGCTAAAATTGAAGATAATCCAAAGAAAATGTGGAACTCTATCGAATGTTTGAGTGTTTTTTCACAAGCACTTGGTCAAAATTCCGAAACCTTCGATGATCACGTCAGAAAAGCGAAAAGATGCCTCCTTCTTCAACAGCTGCAAGACCATTTTGGGGATACGCTCCTAATTTTGAAGGTAAGCGGAAGCGCGAGTATCATATGCCTACGAAATAATCTTCCCGAAACTATGAAGTTAATTAAAGTTGATGATACTGACCATGTAGCCAATGTGATAAACGAAATCAAAGTACAATCAAAGAGTCTTTCTAGTAAAAAACTACGTACACCACTAGTGATTTTTGTGTTGACAAAGCAAAAGGATGTACCAGTGAGACTTTATTGCGACTCATCAATGGATTGCTTTCAACAGATACAGTTACGAGGCAATCGCTAAGTCTAGCTCAGTCTATCCAAGCTCAAATAAGTAAGACATTTAACCAAACTACGCTAGGTTTAGCTGTGAAACTGCACAATCAATTTGGATCGCGGGATCTTATAGATACCCTTCATGCAAATGGATATATCACGTCCTACGATGAAATTAAACGCTTTCGCAAGTCTGCAGCGAAGTATGCAACTGATGAAGATGCTGGTTTTGAAAATTTCCATGGTGAAGGACTTATTAGTGCCTGGTTCGACAACTTCGATTTACAAGTCTTCACCCCAAACGGTGCTAGGGAAACCCACTGTATGGCTGTCGAAATTGTTGAAAACAATTCACAATTGACACCTGTAGTAGAAGCTTCGAGAATTTCAAACCTAGATATTCCTAGACTAACCAGACAACAACTTTCAAGTCTAAATATGAAAGATTTATCACCAAATTCCCTTGAACATTTCAATGGACAGAAAAAGCCAAAACCACCCGAACTTCAAATAAGATCAGGACTTCCATACCACTTGCTTACAAAACTACACGAATCTATAGCAGCGGCTTTGAATTGCGATTTCGCTTGGCTTTCGTCACTTGCAAGCGAAACAGAGGAATCGAACATGGTTCCCGAATGGTCGGGGTATATGGCTAAACGTTCTCGTCAAGAACAGAGTGTACAAGAAAGTACAAAATACATGTTTGGACCTCTGATAGATTCACCGCCCTCACACCCGGGCACTGTTTTGACTACACTTCTCTACATTGAGAGACTTATGAAGAAGTGTGGTTTATCATTTTATCACATTAGCGCTGACATGCAATTATACAAGGTAGTCTTGCAGATTAAATGGTCGTTCCCAGAGAGATGGAGTAACTTGGTAGTTAGACCTGGAGGAATGCACACATTAATGTCATTTATTGGTAGCATTGGAACACTAATGAGCAATACTGGGCTGGAAGAAATTCTTGGTTCGGCTTTTAAAGGGGTCGTCCACATGCTATCGGGAAAAGCATGGCCGAAAGCAATTCGTGGCTTAAGAATGGTTGTGGAAGAGCTACTACGCCCACTAATTAAGTCTGAAGTGACAACATATCTATTTTTGGATGACATTCTTGAGAAGGCTAAAACTTCAAAAAACAGTCACCTCTGGATAGATTGTTTAATTAAGCCCGTTATCCTGATATTGCTGTATATAAGAGCTGAAAGAGAAGGGAATTGGTTGTTGCACCTGCACTGTCTTGAGAAAATGGCACCATATTTCTTTGCGGCTGGCCATTGGAATTATGCTAGATACATAACATGGCACCTCTTAGAAATGAAAGTTTCATTACCAGAAGAAGCTTTAAATAGTTTTTTAAATGGACAACACGTTTGTCGCCATCAAAATGGAGTATGGAATGGGGTTTTTCTTGACCAGTTTGGTGAACAAACGTACATTCGTTATGGCAAAGGAAAAGGAGGACTGGTTAGAAAGACGCTCTCCGAGGCACAAGTCGCGGTATGGACCAACTCGCATCACATTTGCAACACCTTTTCATTAGCGTATGACATCATGAATTTGGACCAAGTAGACGACGAGTTTGATAACTTAAATAAAACTCACAAAGAGGAAGGGAAGAAACGAATCGAAGCGGATAATCTGGATCGCAGGAAAATAAAAGAAGAGCTCATGAAACACTCAAGTCCACTTTCCGAAGAAAATAAAGAAAAGCTTTTCAACATTGTCACTGGACGAGTTGCACCAGCCAGCGTTAACGTTGATAACGCTTTGAGCGTTGGACAGCAAATGTTTGCACAATTTTCTGGAAGCTTACCCACTGGTTTTTATATGCCTATTAAGAAGAAAGTAATCACGCTGGAAGCTGTAAAGAAATCTGTGAAAGTTGGATCTGTGCAGCTGTATGACATGGAAAAGCTTTATGCACGACTACTTATCATTTCTGATAAGAGAGATTTTAAAATGGAAGAACTTTTCAAGTACAAACTCTCGGCAGTGCCAACCGCTTTGTTTGACGACTATGGAGACATGAGAAAAGGCACGAAATCCACTATGGTTCCAAAGCTGGCGGTTTTTTCAACTGAAGAAATGAATCCGGTAGATGTGGAACTGATTGATGGCAACGAAGCTCTGTACCATATTTCATGGCCAAAATTCGGTACTGTTACGGACTTAGCTTCTACGTTATGTGGCTACGTGAAAAGTAGTCACGAAACTTTTGTTATTTTCGATAAATATCAGAAACAGTCGATTAAATCTCATGAAAGAAGTCGACGCTCTGGAAATGCGTCTATAAAGCAAGTAATTTTGACAAAGGAGACAGTTCTTCCACCCAGAGATATGATAATGAAAAGTGATGATAATAAACGTGAACTAATCAAAGCTCTCTGCAGTTCTAACTTTGAAACTAATCTCCATCTTATTGGGGAGGAGAAATGTTTGTTTCAACACGAAGAGGCTGACGTGACAATTATTAGATATCTCCTTAAACTCCATTCCGAAGGAAGAACTCATATTCGAGTAACAGCCGACGATACGGATATTTTTCTCCTTCTAATCTACTTTGTTTGGAAATACAAAATAAGTTCAACAGTTTCAATGAAGAAGTTTGATGGAAGAATAATTGATATAAATAAAACAGCTTCAAATCTAGGAGATAGAGCTGGGTCGATTTTGCCTTTTCATGCCTTGACTGGATGTGATTCTGTTTCTTATCCTTTCGGAAAAGGCAAAGTCAGTGCCTTAAAATCGTTTTTAAAAACCAACATTGATCTCTCCTCTATGTGTGACCACGAAGCCCTAGGAGAAACTTACATGAAAGCGGGGACATCTTTCATGATTAGTTTATACGGAGGGAACAAAGATAATCATGACTTGAGCACATTAAGGTATGAAATATTTAGCCGAAGGAAGGACCCACCAAAGATTAAATCTCTTCCACCAACCAATGAAGCTGCTATTCAACATATTAAGCGTGCTCGACTTCAAGTAATGATTTGGTGTGCCGCTGACAAGCTTGGACCTCCAAAATTGGAAATTAGAAATTTCGGGTGGCAGTTAGATCAGGAAGTACCTGTGCCGAGTTTTGGAACATCTGCTGTAGCCCCTGAAGGATTACTAAAAGTTGTTGCTTGCTCTTGCCAATCTAAAAACGCGTGTGAAGGAAAACGATGCACCTGTAAATCATCAGGGTCATCGTGTACTTCTTACTGCAAATGTGAAGGCGGTGATAACTGCAAAAATCCCAACTCCATCAAAATCCCTATTCTAGAATCTGAAGACGATGAAGGTGATGACGAATAAATATTTTTTCAATTCATTTCTATTAACTGAAGTACTTTTTTCTTATTGCGAGTGCATATGTCTTTGAAAAGCTTCTAAATTCATGCTCAAAGCAGCTCAATGCCCATGTTCATTCTTGAGATTCAAGCTAGCTCGCTCATAGAAATCTAATGGCGCACAAGCTTGAATCACACAAAAAAGTCATCTTTGGGCATCTATAATCAATAGTTAATTTAAAACATTTTAATTATTTCTAAACAGTAAAAGATATGCTTCTAAATTAGGTATAACAAGCCAATATGTGGGTAAAAATAACAGAAAGGTAAGTTTACACTCGTAACAGCGCCCCCTGACGGCAGACATGGAAAATCTTATAATTTTATATTGTTCCTCGCCTCATTATCTATTAAATGATATACTGCTCGTTATTATATGACCATTATTTAAGGAGATAAGACTCGTTTGGTGTTAGGTGACCAGTGGTCATCTTGATGACGTCATAACTTAAAATGCTCAACTTTCTCGCTCTGGCACCCGGCAGATTCGTGATCAGCACCCTTGAAAATACCGGAATCAATCAAAAAACTTTAGTCATACCGAATCCGACGGTTCACCCCAAAATAGGGCTTTGTCTCCTCGACTATACCCTGCCCATATTTTAACTATAACGCTAATTACGGAACGGTCCAATTATTTATGAAATAGCACTAAATTAATTTTTTAATAAAAGTTAAGTTTTCTTTCGACTATCTCAAAATCATTTTTATACCAATTAAATAATTTGAATGAAGCATGAATAATTAATAATAACGTCAAGTTTCTAACTGTAATAAACTGCATAAAAAGCTGATATATCCAAAGCACAAAAACGTCGTTTTAAGGGAAGAAGAGCCTTAATGGTTATTAGATTCCGAGCAAAATCATACGAGTGGTACTTACGAACATTAGTCGACTGATATTTGTCACCTCTGCCAGCCATCGCTAGTTGCCAAGAAGACGCGTAACGTTTTCCGAAAATGGGTACAGACACCAATGAGTCTTTTATTTTATAATTCTCGATGACAATATTTACGTAGCTCCATAAGAGAGCCAGATAATCAATTAGAAATCCGAAAATTCGTAGTTCCATATTTCGTGAGAATTTAAGAATAGCTTTCAAACGAGATTGCATAAAACTTTCTGATTGCTAACAAGTTTTGAAACTACTCTAAACGATCGACGTTTAGATGGAGATATATGTATATTAATACGTCTCGGGTTTTAATTCTTCTAATTTAATAAATGTTTCGTATAAATTTCATATTAAAGGGCAACTACTCACTTTTTGCTAAAAGTATCTAATAGGGTATTGTAAAAAAGATGAAGGGGGAAAAATTTAGAGGGGAAGGCACTATAAACTGTTTCGCCACCATATGACGCCACGTAAAATTTTTCGTTTTCCCCTCCAAAGTGGTATACCACGTGATCAGAGTAATTTATGAGTATCTGCTCAATGAAAATGTGTGCGCAATGGAAAGTTTTTTTTAAATTAAAATGTTAACCAGATGGTGGTATTATCCCTTTAATCTATCTCAAACTCACTGGCCCTAGGCACTGGCCTTGAAAAATCGCACGATTCTCAGAAGTCTTTGAGGGAAATACTTTTATATACAAAAACTTATTTTGCTATATTTTCATATAGAGGCAAATAATTCAATCCTCCGAAGGGACAGAAATTTAAATTATTTAAATTCACAATGAAAGAAATTTGTAACACAGTCTAAGAAATTAGAAAGACAAAAATTATTAAGATTAAAATGTTTACAAAAAAATACGTATAAAATGGGTTTATAGAATCTTTAAATAGTCATCCTATAATTGAATACACTTACGAATGTATGTAAATTGTTGATGGATGGGTTAGTTGTAACGATTGTGTAGTTCAAGGGATTAATTAAAATAATATTACAAAAAATAAAACAAGAGGGACGGGCTAGTTCGAGTGGTTAACTACCTCAATGGAGAAATTAGAAGGGTGTACTTCATCCTACGGTTATTTAAAATTAATCAAGCGCAATTTTCTATTAACATCTCCAAAAAAAAGTGTGATTTCTATCTATGATTTGAGATTTTTTCACGATGATACGGTATTTAGAAATGAAATTACAGGCCGATAACTTGAACTTCAATTTTTGACAAAAGTGATTGTAAAATAATAAAATAATAATATTAAAATTTAAAGATAAAATAATCAAAAAGTACTCCAATAATATGAACAAAGGTTTTGAACAAAATGCCATATTTCGCAGACCAATCGGTCTGCTAGTTCTAGAAAACTATAGGATGGAAGGGAGTCATGAAAGGCCATATATTTATTGACATTGGATAATTATAACTAATGATCCCGATATGTCATAAGAAAAAATCTAGAGCCCAAAACATTAAGCAGACATTTTCTGTAATATTTGAAAGAATGTTATATTTAACTGTATTAAACAGTTTAAAAAAAATTGATATAACCAAAGCACAAAAAGGTCGTTTTAAGGGAAGAAGAGCCTTAAAAATAGGGTAAAGTTGTTTACGCGATGAAATTTAAACCTGATTTTGTGTTCCTCATGGCGGCGTGAAGATTTTAGTAGTTAGAAACCTTTTTCAGTATAATTAAAAAATTATAATATTTTTAAACGTTTTTGTCAGTTGGATTATATTTATGAAAGTATTTGAATTGCTTAAAGCCCAAGAAAATAATAGGTCAAACCTTTCCTTTAAAAGGCAATGGGGATAATGTAAAGATTTCGCTGCATCAACTGCGGATTTTGGAATTTATATACAACTAAATATTTTACGATTTTTAAAGAAAGTCTCACGATATGGAATATTACGATGTTTATATTATTAATATATTACTGAATACTATTAAAGGGCAAGTCTTATAGAAGTTTATAGCAAAATGTAAGACTGAAGGAACAGATATTATATCAAAAATGTCTTTGTGAACAAAGACCCTGAATGACATGTTATGATTTCGGATGGTTGAAGTGACAGATATGTTAAATTTTCATTTAAAACGTAAAATTTAATTATAATCGCAATCTGACAGGATTTAGAGTCCAATTTCAAAACTACTGATTTTATTCACTAGCAAATTTTTAAGAAAAAACATAACAGACGATTTTCTCTCACTGACCCTTAACATTAAATTTGGCTTAATTATTTTTCAGGAATTACGTGTCAACCAAAATAAGACTTTTCGATCGATAGAAAAGTTTGGGTATTCTAGCTTTCGACTTAGTCGTAAACTCATTCACCGAGATTTAAGTATATTTCAGACACTTTTATTCTTACTTTGAATTACTTTTCGTAAAAGACAATCCTCTATCCTGAAACCAGGTATTACTCAACGTCGTTGTTTCAAAGGCCATATCTGCTCTAGAATGAGTACCATTAAAAAGCTTTTGAATTATGTCCTCGATATGTAAACAAACCAAAGTTGTGAGATATGTGGCTTTAAAGGGGCTATACGCTAATCATGGATACTTTCTTTAACTATATGTATTTGGATAATTAATGATCTTAAGTTTATAATTGACGAATACTCGAATACCGACCTTTAAAATCAGTTAAAACTACTTAAATAAGTTATTATTAGTAGAGGCGTTATAATAATTTAGTCAAGGCAATTCGTTTAGTCGAGGCAAAGCGTTAGTATTACATTATGCATGCTGAAATAAGGAGTTTATACGGAATAAAAATCCTCCGTATTTTAGTTCCAATTTAGGTTGAGAATTTCCATACCCAATCCTTATGTATTTAAGAGTTTTTCGCTAATAAGTGGTCTCTTTTAATCGAATCATAAAGTTATAAGGGTTTCCGCGAAGAAAAATAAGAACTACGAATAACTTAAAAGCCTTAACTTTTATGAAATTTGCCCCCTTTAAAATCCTTCTTTGACTGCTCAATTTGTTACGGTCAACGTCGTCTGCTAAGCTAGAAAACAAGGTGAGCATAAGGGGGCTTTAAAAACGCAAAAATCCCCATTCTTATAAACAGGCGAGTATTTTTAACGATCTGTTGCAGTACGAGTCGTGACATTCCGGCTTTAAGAAAACAAAAAGTGAACTCGCGTTATACAAAAGAAAAACAATTCAAAACACTTTTCCCTGAAAAATACTTAAGCCAAATTTAATATCAAGGGTCAATGGGAGAAAATCGCCTGTTATGTTTTTTCTTAAATATTTGCGAGTGAATATAATCAGTTGTTTTGAAATTAGACTCTAAATCTTGTCAGATTGCGTTTATAATTAAATTTTACGTTTTAAAAGAAAATTTAACATATCTGACCCTTCAACCACCCGAAATCATAACCAGGTCTTACTGGGTCTTTGTTCACAGACACATTTTTGATGTTATTATCTTTGAATCACTTTATGAACTTTTGTTACGAAGCTAAAAACCACTTTCAATATAGCATGAAAATGTCAGTTCATGGTCAGTTCGATCTTGAATGTTTTTATAATGCTTCCACAGAACCGCGATGAGCGAATTAGTTCACAAATTAAGATTAAGAATGGATTGAGTAAAATCCAACTGTAAATGATTAATAAAAGTTTCGATTCTTCTTGACTGTTGGTCCAACTGTCGATGTGATTCTCAGACGTCACGCATCTTGTTAAAATCCACCAATAAGCTTTGTTAATATCGACGTCGCACAAGCAAGATGACGCGGCGTACCGCAAACTAAAAAGGAAATTACAGAAAATTGTTTATAGACAGTTCAGGGACGGAAACAGGCTTAATTCACTAGTCCAATACTAAGCATTGTCTGATAAGAAAATGTACTAGTATAGGAGATCTGGAAAAGTCTGATAATTTTTTAAAATGTCCCATAAATTTGTAAAGGGTAGTTACTGTAAAATTGTCCAAGAACAAAATTTTCTTATTTCCGTTCCGATCATTGTGGCTACATTTTCACGATTTTTCTAATTTTCACTCTTTTTAAGTGTAGAGCCCTACCTAGCTGGGACTAAACCTTATTTAAAATATACGTTGATGCACGTTATTGGTTCCCAACTACTGATCCGCGAGACCCCTCCAAGTGGTCCGCGGTGAGCTGCTTGAATCTTACCAGAGTTCTTACTTCACTGCGCTTAAGATATATGCCTCTTCCAATACCCTCTATATTGTCGAGAAATTGCAAGGTGATTGTAGCGCCATCTCCTAGTCGGGCATAATACGTGGCTTTGACAACATCTTCCCCTTTCCACCCAACTTCGAGACTGATGTAGGTCAAGTGTGAATTTGGTTTCTATAAACATGCATATTGATCAAATTTGCTAAAATATGACGTGTTCCGCGCATTTGAAAAAGTTGCGAATTTGAAATCTCTATGCTTTGAAAAGCACGCATTTGTGGCCGATTAACTATTATGGTAGATGGCGCCCGCTTTGCAACTAATTCAAATCAGAGTAAAAAACATGATATGGAATTCTGGGTCTTTCCACCAATTAACTCGCAGATGGCACCACCCGTCTCTCGAATTCACTCTTACCCGAAGAGGCATATCTCTATAGAGCAGCGTTTAAGATTTCTGATCATGATCCTACTCAATCAATTTAAGAGATTTTAATTTATAAATACATTACATTCGATTAATTCCCTCCATAGTATTTTTATCAATGGAATGATTTCTTTTTAGACGAAAAGCGATCGAGTCCAGTTTTAAATCGAATGGTGATTGGTAGAAAAGCGGTCGCCCGTCAATACTTTGTGCCAGTGTTTCTTTGCAATATTTTTCAAGATCCTCCATTTCTTCGTGCCAGTCAATATAGACCATTTCTCCATTGACCACCTTCGAGAAACTATCAGAATAATATCCCTTATATGCTCTTTCACGGATTTCTTCTCCTTGAGATCCAGAAATTCCCTAAAATAAATTTGAACATTTAGGAATTACAATGGGTAGTAATTACAGACATTAAGGCGGTAGTAAAGGGTTATTTAGGACAATGCAAAAACACGAGATCTTCATAATAGGGGGTCTCAGTTGCTCAGGGGGTATGGATTGTTTGGGAATAATTTACTTCCCAGTCAACTGAACACTCTCTCCCTCTTTCCCGAGTATCCCGCCTCTCGTGGTGGGTTTGCCCACTGTAGACCAGACGGTGACGGGTCTGGTATAATAAGGTCTATTGTGGCGACATCTTAGAGTTTACGCGAAACACACCGATATAATATACACTTCTTATCGTAACTAGAGAAAACAAACTTAAAATTGACAAATTATACCACGAACTATATCTGACTTTAATGCTTCGTCAGAAGAAAAGTTGAAGAATCTAGAGATATTAGAACGTGCGATAATATGTACGGATGTGATAAAAGTTGAATAATTTTTTTAAACAATATTATCTGTTCTTTGGCCTTATAATTATCAAAATTACGTTATGAACTATAGAAGAATTGTTTCACAACTTCGTCACGAAAGCCTTTATAATTTTCAATTTGTTTAAGTGATGGTTTTAAATTATTCCACCCTTTCTGGAGAGTTACCCATTGACTACCGCCTTAATTTGTCCATGGTGGAATTGATATTATTACAATGTCAATAATTTTTGGCTTACCAGAAAAAAATCATCCATTGCGTCGGATCCATTACGAGATACATATTGAAGGTTTTCAATCCGAAGTATGTCGTGGAGATAATTTATAATCGTTCTTTCACCAACTAATACGTCAGCCATGATGTAAGATGTCACTATGATGTTTGTTACTATTAAAGTCGCGAACCAGATGTTCAGTAAATGTGCTGAAACACGATGATGCAACTTTTCATTCCAGCCTAAAAGATGCAAAAGGGGCTTATAACTTCACACAAAAGTCTATCACTTTATTCCATAAAAGTAAACAACGTCCCGTAGCTATCAGCAAAGTTCGAAGTAAATGTACAGGCAGATTATGATTTGAGACACTCTAGTAGCGGCAGTCGGTGTAAATAGTAAAATCGGAAGCGCCGATCTTTGCATAAAATCCGGGGTTTAGGGAAAGACAATATAGGTAAGTGCTGTCTGTGTGAATTCCGTCCGTATCTCGCGACTCAAAATATGGAGGAAGTAGTACAGTACATTTAAAATAAAATGTAAAAAGATCGGACAAAATTAGGGACAAGCAACTCTCAACGGAAATGACATCTATCCATGGTGCTTATGAAGGAAAAAAAAAGTTGCCTATTGTAGGGGGGTTGGAACTTCCCCAAAATTGGCCGCCATCTTGAAATATTTATTTTTTTACAATTTTAGGCAAAACCGTTAGATTTAGCCATATGAAAGTGAAAAGAAATTTGATTCTACGTGTTATTACGCATTTATTAAAGCAAACCACATCCAAATATTCAAATTAGATGAAATATTACGCTCAAAAAACCACATCGTTAATTTCAAATTTCGTTATTTTTCCCTAATTAAGACAAACATATTTCAATTTTGTTTCAGAAAAATGGTTAGCAATGATAAAAAATGATTTTTTTCTCTCTCCAATTTTTATTAGTTTTCATTAGTCAATATATTCTTCATCAGTTTCATTAACTTCGCGGCAGGAGTTAAGGCAAGATATTCCATTACACTCTCCGCCAGGCTGGGAAATTAGGATTACTTTTGAACTGGATTTGTGGCCAGTAGAGCCCAAACAGTTTTATTAAAAACTGGACATTGGCCACTAGACTCCCTCTTTAGGACAATCGAATCGACTAAGAAGGGAGGGGACTATGTCAATTAAGCAAAGAACAAAGAATTATATCGAGTCTAGATCAATATTATTTTAAGAAAATTCTCAATGAAAAAACGAACAAAATTTTGGAATTAATTAACTGGCCACAAGACCAGTAGACCCCCAAGCATTTAATTTTTAAACTGACCCAGCTAATTTTTAAACTGGACTTTTGTCCTGTGAAACCACCTTATTTCCCAGCCTGCGAGTCTCCGCACATAGGAGAACATATCATCCCGTTTTTTTCTACAGGAGAATGCTTTTGTACAGTTAGAGGCTTTGCATCCACAAAATATTAGCTTAAGTATGCTTTCTGGAGCGGGAGGCTGAAAACAATATATCGGGACAAAACTATTATTGCAAAATTTCCATCCCCATTCATCCGCCTCCAACTTTCTATAGAGCTTTTCCTGCTTTTTATAATATACACGATATATTTGCTGTTCCAAAGCGCCTTTAGTTGGGAGAAGGGATGCCAATTCAAAATTGCTTTTCAGTATTTGTTTAGAAACAATTTTGTTGTATAGAAGATATCTTTGCCTGTTTAAGCTTTTGGTTTTGGGTGTGGCTCCATAGTTTCAGGAAAAGTTTTACACCAGCGTTCAAAATTGACCAAGTCAGATAAAGTCACTGATGTTTATGAACTTAAAAATAAACTAGGAGAGACTGCGGCTATGCTGCCAGGTGTCCTCCCAATGGACCGACAATTCCATTCGACAGACTCGAATACCGCCAAACAGATAAAAGAAACTAGCCCGAAGGCGCTTTTTCCAATGGACCGAAAACCGCTTAAACGAAAAAGGGAACTGGCAGATTGGCGGCTTGCCGTTTTTTCCCCATAAATATTATGTTGCGAATAAAGCCTTACTGTTTTCTCTAGCATTGCTGTCTTATTTCCCTATGTATTGTTGGGTTAGGTTAGGTCCATTGGGACGGTCGGTCGATTGGAACTGTCGGTCCAATGGACCTACAGCCAAGTTTCCAGTCCCAATCGACCGACCGTCCCAATGGACCGACAAAAACCCGCACGAAGTCGCTCGATTGGGACTGTCGGTCCAATGAACCTACAGCCAAGATTCCAGTCCCAATCGACCGACCTTCCCAATGGACCGACAAAAACCCAAAAGTCGGTCCAATGGACCTACAGCATTTTGCCATTCGTTCATGCTCTATCAGGGTGTGATAGTACTTCAGCCTTTTACGAGAAAGGAAAGCTAGCGTTTTTGAAACTATTCAAGGGAAACACTAACTTAAACCAGGACGCTCTTTTATACAATGGCGAAAATGCAAATAAGAAAGATATTTTGAACGCTAGTGAAAAATTTGTCCTGAAACTGTATGGAGCCACACCCTCAAACCAAAAGCCTAAACAGGCAAAGGTATTTTCTATACAACAAAATTGTTTCTAAACAAATACTGAAAAGCAATTTTGAACTGGCATCCCTTCTCCCAACTAAAGGCGCTTTGGAACAGCACATATATCGTGTGTATTATCAAACCCAGGAATGGCTCTGTAGAAAGTGGAACTCGGATGAATGGCGGTGGAAATTTTTCAATAATAGTTTGGTCCCGATATATTTTAAACAGCCTCCCTCTTCAGAAAGCATGCTTAAGCTAATATTTTGTGGATGCAAAGCGACTAACTGTACAAAAGCTTGCTCATCTAGAAAATACATCATGATATGTCCTGCTGGTATGTAGCCATAAGCGCAGTTGCCAAAAGAGCAGTTCCCATTTGCGCACTCCCATAAGAGCGGTTTCTCAAAAGAGCCGTTTCCCAAAAGCGCGGTTGCCAAAAGAGCAGTTCTCATTTGCGCATTTCCAAAAGGGTTTTTTCGTATAAACTCCTTTTCTTATAATTGCGGGCTCAGTTTTTGGACGTGAAATGCTAAAAATTTACAAAAATATTTTAGGTAAGTTTAAATAGCATAGGTTAGATTACGGTAGTGTAGGTTAGGCTATTTAATCTGTCATTCGTATAAACTCATTTTCTTATAATTGCGGGCTCATTTTTTGGACGTCTAATGCTGAAAATTTACAAAAATATTTTAGATAAGGTTAAATAGCATAGGTAAGGTTAGGTTAGATTACGGTAGTATAGGTTAGGCTATTTAATCTGTCATTCGTATAAACTAATTTTCTTATCATTGCGGGCTCAGGTTTTGGACGTCTAATGCTAAAAAATTACAAAAATATTTTAGGTAAGGTTAAATAGCATAGGTAAGGTTAGGTTAGATTACGGTAGTGTAGGTTAGGCTATTTAATCCGTCATTCAAGATTATGATTTTCGACATTATGTACCGAACTCTTTTAAAAAGAGATTTAAAATTAACTTAAAAATTAACATTGAAAGATTTTGTCTTATGTTCAAGGTATTAGGGTCAAGTATACGAGTATTTCGTGGAAGACTCTGGTTGAGAAATGATTTGGAGAACTGCGCTTTTAGGAACTTCGCTTTTGGGAACTGCGCTTTCGGGAAACTGCGCTACTGGCTATAAACCGTTCTGCTATGTGCGGAGAGTTTAAAGGAATATCTTGCTTTAACTCCTGCCTCGAAGTTAATGATACTGATAACGAAGATATTAACTAATGTTAACTAATAAAAAATTGAAGAGAGAAAAAAAATTTAATCGTTGCTAACCATTTTTCTGAAACATAATTGAAATATGTTTGTTTTAATTAGGGGAAAAATAACGAAATTCGAAATTAACGATGTGGTTTTTTGAGCGTAATCTTTGATCTAATTTGAATATTTGGACGTGGCTTGCTTTATTAAATGCGTAATAACACGTAGATTCAAATTGCGTTCACTTCCATATGGCTAAATCTAACATTTTTGCCGAGAATTGCAAAAAACTAAATATTTCAAGATGGCGGCCTATTTTGGGGAAGTTCCACCCCCCCCCTACAATAGGCAACTTTTTTTCCTTCATTAGCACCATGGATAGATGTAATTTCCGTTGAGAGTTGCTTGTCTCTAATTTTGTCCGAGTCAAATTACATTTGCACTGTACTAAAGAATCCAATCACTCTAGCTAGACAGGGGTGATGCATTTTTTGCTAATTTTAAGTGATGGGCTATTACGTTTACTGATAGAATTAAGCTACGGGGCTTTGTTTACTTTTATAGAATAAAGTGATAGACTTTTGCCCGAAGAAACAATTGCTTTGACCAAGGACTACTAACAATGGGAGTCTATCTTAATAGATATAGAAGAATAAAAAACATGGCGTTCATAAAAGTCCGCTAAAGGTAAATAACAGCAAAAATAGGAACTAAACCTTGTTCGTGTCTGATATGGATAAAGAATAAGCAGACACTCACGAGCGAGGGGGTCGGACACTTAGTCAAAATCCCGTACACTTCCTTCGAAATCGAAATTCAATATCCGAAATCACTACGCAAAATCCGAAAAAAAAAATCGGATTTCGTCAAAATCACGAAATCCGGCTCAAAAATCACAAATCTGGCTCGAAATCACGAAATCCACAACATTTAATATGTATTTCTGAAATCCAACAATAACTCAATATTATTGGTTGAAATTAGCGAAAACCGCCACAGTATACCTTGCGAAGGGCGCAAAAAAATAATTTAAAGACTAAAATTATAAGACTAAAATTATAAGACTAAAATTAAAAGACTAAAATTAAAAGACTAATTTTAAAAGACGAATTTTAAAAGACGAAATTTAATTCGTGGTTATAAATAGTTGAGTAAAATTTTAAAAAGAAAAAATAATTAAATATAGATTTATATTAACAAAGGATATTATTCATTGTTTAACCTTAAATACATATCTAATTACGGAAAAAAATAATTTCAGAAACACGAAATCCACTTCGACATCTCAAAATCCGACAAAATATTTCGAAATCCGGCGAAAGATTTCGAAATCCGGCGAAAGATTTCGAAATCCGATAAAATATTTCGAAATCCGACGAAATATTTCGAGATTAGACAGAAGATTTCGAAATCCGACAAAAATTCTCGAAATCCGACGAAAGATTTCGAAACCCGGAAAATGATTTCGAAATTCCGTACAATTTTCTCTGAGTGCCCGACCCCTCGCTCACGAGGCTATGTTAGTTCCTATTGTTTGCTATTAGAGGACGCTTATGAACTCATGGTTTTGTTATTCATCATTTCATATCAAACACTATTGTGTACATCCCTAATTTTTTTCCAGAATGTTCTGTAAGGGTTCCAGAAAAGTCTAGAGAGGTATAGAAAATTCTGGAAAGTTCTGGAAAATTCTAGAAAAATTTAGAACATTTTGGAAAATTCCAAAGTAATATGAATATAGTTTTATGTTTTAGTGAGTAAAGTCTATTAAAAAAACGATTTTCTATTAAGATTGGTGTATGTTCTAGCGTTTAATGTATTAAAGTGATTACGTATTTAGTATTACTTAAGGAGGAAAATAGTTACGTAATCGCTTAGTCGGTAGTTAATCCCACAAAAAATATATTTTTATATACATCTCAATATATATCAAAAACTCCTTATTGGCCCACTTGCTGTTTGTTAGAGAATATAATAAAAAAGTATGACGTCACGAAAACATTTAGAATATTTTGGTTCCTAAACGACGGTCTTACCAATACATTTATTATTAAGAAAATTAACATAAATCTTACTTTTCTGTAAAAGAGGAGCGAAGTACATCCATACGAAGGTTCCAAATTTATTTGATCTTTCAAACCATCTAGTCAGTGCGGCCAGAATCAAGATTGACGAAAATATTAAGCCAATAAACTGAAAAACAACAAATTTTATTCAAAGTTATGAAATGTATTTTGTTTATGCACATCAGAGATCTTCCGACGCTGCGCTATAGATATGCCTCTTCCCATACCCTCTATGTTGTCGAAAAACTGTATTTTGATTGTAGTGCCATCTCTGAGTGGGCTTAGTTAGAATCTCCCCATTTTCACCCCATCTCGAGACTGGAGGTCACGTGTGACGCGTGCGTATTTGGTTTTTAGTAGAATTGTAGCACCTCAGAGCGGACACTAATTTCGTTAAAACTGATTCTCTCCCACTATTACCTTTAGCTACCGCACAATTATATCTTCAATTACACTTGGGATTAAAAACGGGTTCATGATTTACGTATAAACAAAAGTCTATAACTTTATTCCATTAGCAAGGTCCACCACAGCAAAGGTCCAGGTAAATGTAACGGCAGATTCTGATTCGAGACACTCTAGCGGCCGCAGTCGGTGTAAGGAGGAGCGCCAATTTTTGGAGAAATTCTTTAGTTGAAAGGGAAGATAATATAGCCAAGCGCGGCCCGCCTAAATTCCATCCATCTCTCTCGAATCGAAAAATCTGAAGAAGAGTCCAAACCACACGAGCCATACAGGGGTGATGACTTCCTTTTAACTCTTTTAAGTGATGGTCTATTAAGCTACGGGATTTTTTTCTAAGGAATAAAGTGGTAGACTTTTGTATGAATATACCCATGTTGGAATTTCATTAATGTTGGATAGAAAACTTCCCCGCAGTGTGCGTGGTAGTTGAGAAAACATCACCAATCTGGAATAGTACAGTTCCGCTGAGGATTCATATTTTAACGAACGATTGTACGAAAGAACATGTGGGTATGCTTTAATATCGTACATTTCTTCCAGCTGAAATACGAGAAAAATGAATAATATGATTAATAACATCTGAAAATCTTAAAGGGAAAGTAAAATGTTTTGTGTTTTCAGAAAAAAATGTTTTCTGGCATCAAAATTATTGCTAAAAAATGGAGATGTGCAAGATTGAAATTATACTTACATTGAAAACTTGTTTATAGGTAATGCTATAAATGAGAAAATTTTGAAATGCTTTAAATTACTGTTAAATTATATTGGGTCATGATTAAATGCCGATTAAACCCTCCTTTAAGTCTTACTCTCTGAAAATGCGCACCTCTCTGATTTGGTAAAATTTCCTCTTTTACCATTTCGGAAGGGACCTACTTCATACCCATCTCTACTGAAAATTGGAAATTCTCTTTTTCTTTTCTGGTGTAGGAGCTTTATAGCATGTATGATGCCCGTGATTTAATCTCAGAAAATCCTTATGTAAGAAAGAATCCGAGCTCTAGCCTTCCCACGCGCACGAAATAAGCGATTCTCTTTTAATATAAACATAACTTATCCAAGCGCACCAAGTTTTTTCCTTTTTGGCAAAATTATCTTGAGTTTAGAAATACGTAACTGCTGAGACCGTGATAATCACCTGTTGTTTTCATTTTACCCACCAAAAATAAGAAAGTAATTGTATTCACTTTTCAGGGAATAGAATGAAATAAAACCTGGCCAAAGAACTCCACCATATAGGGCTACTTTTGACGTTCCACTCGAACCCCGACTCCTACTCCGAGAATATCTACCGTTTGTAATCAAACATGTCGGGATTTTTGAAACTTACCACGTCAGACTTAGGTAAACAAGATCCTAGAGTAATAGACTTTAAGGCTGATTTTCCGCCTAAGTTACCGATTTAAAACACTTGATGGCGCTCTACATCGAACAGGGGACCCCTTTTTTGTTGAGATATCGAGAAGAAGAAAACACCTGACGGTCGGAACGCACGCCACACAAAGGTGTTATCCCATTGGATCGAATCCCATTCGACCGAATTTATAAGATAAGAGATTCCGCCAAAATATAAAGTTTTTATAGCCATATTGGTGATTTCTGACTAAAACCAATCGTCTATTATAAATATAGTTACCAGGTTAAAATAAGATAAGAGCAATATATTTATCCGAAAATTTCGAGTATTATAGTACATCAGGAGCAACCATTTAAATTGAGGTTAAACCTTAGACAAACTAGTATCGGTATATGAATTAGTTCAGAAATATGAATGGTTTAAGAGTCATAGTGTAAGAATTAAAATGAATTTAAAGGATTAGATCTCAGAGCCAGGATATCATAATTGACAACTAAGCCTCTGCGGGATATATAATCGCCTAAAAATGCAAGCTCTATTAACTTGTACAGGAGGCACGTTATTTCAGCCTTTTCAATAATTTTGAAAGTCTGCTATCTCTATAAATAAGAAAGGGATACCAGACTCTTCTAACAAATTATTTTTGAACGATTTAAACTGTTGTAAAATGCGTAAAAAGTATCAAAACTCACCAAAGGTTTCACGGTAATTTTCAATTAATTATCAAAGCTGCAAACTATAGTCTCGCTTAGCCTAAATCTGTCTCTATGAAATTTTAGAATGGAACATTTCACGAGGAAATTTAGTTGCTGATGCCATTATTATATCAAATAAAAATGGCCCGTGCATAGAACTAACTCTTGTGGGCGCGTTATTTCGGGATAATGAACCATCACTAAATAACAATGGATATGGACTAATTAGGAACCGATGAGTTTAAACGGTTTGTTCCCATTTTGTTCCAAAACCTTGGCCCAATGGGGGCTTCATTGGCCAAATATGATGGATTCCCAATTCGCCCAGACCAAATATTCCGCTTCCCATTTCACCCAAAACGTATGCCCCTTTGAACCACAACATTCCTGCTGCATTTTTTAATTCTAAATAGATTACATTAAACGATAATTTAAGCGTTTTAAAATTTTATTCATTTGAAAATGGAAATCGAATGGATTCAATCGTCTAGAGGACAAATAGTCCTGGTAGTTCGCGGCAAAATTAGGTTCGGTCAAGGAAGGTTGGGTTCGGTTAGAGAAGGTTGGGTTCGGTTAGTTAAGGTTGGGTTCGGTTAGTTAAGGTTGGGTTCGGTTAGTTAAGGTTGGGTTCGGTTAGTTATGGTTGGGTTCGGTTAGTTATGGTTGGGTTGAGTTAGTTAAGGTTGGGTTCGGTTAGTTAAGGTTGGGTTTGGTTAGATTAGGTTAGATAAGGTTTGGTTGGATTCGGTTAAGTAAGGTTTGTTTGTGTTAGATTCGGTTTAGTGGGGTTTGGTTAGTGTTATGATAGTTAAATAATACTTAAATACATATATATATTTTACGAAACTGAATATAAAATGAGCGTTGAAAATGCCTTTCATTGAAAAAATTATCAAATTGGGACGATTGGGTGTGGGCTAAAAGAATAAGGCTAAGTGGGAATTGGGCCAGTTTGGAATGGGATAGTTTGGATTGAGCCAATTGAGATTGGGCGAAATGGGAATTGGCCTTATCGGGGTACAACCGTTTAAATCTACGACCAGCCGATGAAACTTTCAAATCTCATAGGCTTGTAATAGGCTATGACGGGTTTGTTTTGGTTAGGTTACGTTTGGGTTGGAACTCTATGTGATTTTAATATAGAGTTTTGATAATTTCACATATCTGCTTGTCGTAAATTTTTTTAAGTATTTTTCGGAACTCCTACGGTACTAATTAGTCAACCACTATTGTTATTTAGTGGGGATTTGAATATCGTCATCTATTTCTTACAAACATCTCTTTCGGTTCATACGCTCCTCAAGAAATTGACTCGTTTTAAAAAAATATTCTTAATTTTCTTTGAGACTAATTTCGTAATTTCAATAATTAGCCTCAAATATCTTTTAAGACTTTGGGAAATTTAATATTTTTAGTCTTGTTTTACCAGTCCAAATTGCTTAAAATAAATTGTTTCCAGAGCCTAGTATCCCTTTTTTAAATTAAATCTAACAAATACCTTAAAATGCAGCCGCAACATTGTAACGTAATGAATAGGACTTAAAAATACAATTATAAAGTTAAATTTCGGTGATTGAAAATTATTTGTTTTTTAAACAACAAGTTTTCGTAAATATTTCACAAAATAATTCATGGCTAGTGCTCATTTTACTTGGCCATTAAATTATTAAAAGGCAATCAAATCTTTTGCTTGCAAAGATAGAATCTTTGCGTTTCTGGGAATTTAATTTATTTAATTTCCATCGGTTATATTTAAGCAAAGATTCTTGTCCCATTGGACGGAATCCTAGTGGTGGTTTTTCGGTCCAATGGGATTTCCCATTGGACCGAATCCGCCAAAGTGCGGGTTTTTCGGTCGAATGGGATTCGGTCCAATGGGATAGGAGCCACACAAGTGGGTCTTATCTTTTGTAAAGAAAGGGTCGGAGTACCCCTTTCTAAGCGGGAGAAAATATTTTCTCTGTTTTGGAAACACCGTCTACCTCTGGCGGTTTTCACTCGGAACTAGGACTCTTGGTTAACTCAATGGAGAAATTAGAAGGGTGTATTTCATCCTACGGTTATTTAAAATAAATCAAGTGTAATTTTCTATTAACATATCAAAAAAAGGTGTGATTTCGATTTATGACTTGAGATTATTTTTACGATGATACGGTATTTAGAAATGAAATTACAGGCCAATAATTTGATCTTCAATTTTTCACAAAAGTTAAATTTTGATTTTAAACTTAAATATTTTTTAAACTTAAATATTTTTTAAAATAATAAAGATAAAATAATCAAAAATACTCAAATCATACGCACAAATGTTTTGAACAAAATGACACATTTCGCAGCCCAATCGGTTTGATAGTTCTACAAAACGGTACGATGAAAGGGAGTCATGTAAGGTCAAATCTTTATTGACTTTGGATAATTGTAACTAGCACCAATACATTAAGCAGACATTTTACTATAATATTTGAACGCCTGGTATTTATAACTGTAATAAACTGTATAAAAAGTTGATATAACCAAAGCAAAAAAAACGTCGTTTTAAGGGAAGAAGAGCCTTAAAGGAGGGCTCATCCGCTTCTGTCATGATTAATAGTACGATAGTGCAGAAAAAACATATTTGAACGAATAAGTAGAGAAAACCAAGGTACAATTGTCCCATGGTGCAACCTCTTACTGAAAAAAGCTACTCTGATCTGAAGAGATCCTCAAGAACACTACAAAAGTCTTGGGAAAGTCTTTAAGAATACCTCAAGACTTCTTGAGATAATGAAAGACTTCTCCGAGACCTTGTAAGACTACATAAGACGCCCGAAAGACTTCCCCAAGACCCCTTAAGACTAGCTTTTTATGGTAAGGGACGTTATAAACCACATGATTGTAAGAGAAAGCACTACTGCCCTTCCAACAACTCTCATGGATGCCGTCCCTTAAAAATAGAATTAAATTGCGATATAGAATGTTTGAAAGATTTTTTATACCAATTACGTACAAAAACAGCAGTCAACAATAACGAAACTTTTACCACTTAAATAGATTTGTAATAAAGCGGTTTATAAACTTTAGTATTTGCTTACTGCTGATTCTATACTGAACTTGAATGGTATCAACAAAACAGCACGAAGGGTTTTCGTTTACGAATTAAAGGCAATTTATATTAATTAAAAGATTGATTACTTCAAGTTACGTCGGATAGCAAGCATAATTTCGGGAATTATTCCGTCATACTCATCAATGATCGCCGTTTCCTTCGTCTTTCCAGGTTTTAGATAAATTAACGGATATATCTAAGACCAAAACAAGCATTTTAGATAAACCCATGAATTAAAGGAATAAAATATTCTTTCCAAGAACCCATTCACGACCAAAGAACGAACTAAGATAAATTCAGACTAAAGTGACGAAATCTCAGGTTTCTCTACCATCACAAAAACATTTTGATCATCCCCAGAGATATCTATTCGATTAGAGACTTCCAATAACCTTCGATTGGTCGCTGACCCATCAATTCGAAGAAATTCAGGATCTCCATGAATCCTGATACGTATATTTTCAGTGTAATCTTTAAATTTATTACTAGTTTAATATTTGTTTGTAAATTTTTAACTGGTGGGTTAGTCCTATATAATCGATAAGGAGTCGATAAAATTAGCGTTCTAGACGATTTTCTAGGCGATTGTATTAGTGATTATCCTAGCATGTTTGACGCTATAAAACTAAGGAAAATTTGACAATGACTAAAACCGCCTTTAAAGCTGGAGACAACAAAAATAAGGGGTAGTGATTCAATATGGAAACATCTTCCTCTCCAGACGCTGTCAGTCGAAATGGGATTTTTTTTCTTACCAGTGATCCTGAATAAATTCGAATCGTCTTAGAATTATCCATTTGCTGATTCAGTGCTCCTAAATTAAATTTAAGTTTTAATCTTAATTTCCAACGTTTGAAAAACTCATTTCACTGCAAAATAATCCTTCGTCCAAATACCCGACTTGGAAAATCGCGTGACTCACGTGAAAAACAAAAACTAAGAGGCTTTTTTTTAAGTACTTGGAAAATCGAACGTGAAGTCATAAAAACGAAAGTCACCAAAAGTGTCAATAAATACATAGCCCTTGTATATATTAAGAGAAAAGCAATAGAGTAAAAGGCAGGAATGATGAGATACGCGCAGCCAACCTTCCATTATAATAATCTGTAAACGCTAAACAAGAATGAAAATGCCTGCTTTTGCTTCGCTGTTTCAAAAACTTAAAATAAATAGGGTAAAAGCAGCACCGTGGCTTTAATGTATTAATGGTATACGATAAAATATCGTGGGGTGCCCTTTTGCAATTTTTGCGTTCCACCGATCTCAGATTAACACACGCCAGGCTAGCGGCCTAATAAACAGGGAGCTTTACAGCTACACTATTTAACAAGATGGGCAAGCCCATAGGAATAGCTAGAGCATTGACATTGTAAAAGATTAAACACGAAGTTGCGGATTCCTCGAGCCGACTATAATACCGTGAGCGTTTTTATGCGATATATTGGAAAAGACGTACAATCGAATATCCCCGCAGTCATTGCATTTAAATCATGTTTTCCAAATCACGTTTTCCAAATCACGTTTTTCAAATCACGTTTTGCAAATCACGTTTTTCAAATCATGTTTTTCAAATCATGTCTTTCAAATCATGTTTTTCAAAACATGTTTTTAATTTTCGTTACTGACAGACTAGAACTCAACACGCATAGGCTCCCTTAGTATCTCGTTCGCGACAACTTGTTTATTGTTTTCGAGTTTTCATTACTGACCGACTAGAACTCAACAAGCATAAGCTCTCTTACTATCTCGTTCGCAAGAACTTGTTTATTTTTTCGAGTTTTCATTACTGACAGACTAGAACTCAACAAGCGTAAGGCTCCTTATTATCTCGTTCGCGACGACTTGTTCGTTGTTTTTGAGTCTTCATTACTGACAGACTAGAACCGAAACATTCATAAGCTACCTTTTTATCTCGTTCGCGACAACCCCTTAATAACGACGATTTGTTTTCTGTATCGTATACCTCTGAAGATATAAGAGATTTTTTTCTCGTATTATATCAAATGCCCGTGGTAAAGGGGGATCAGCGACCGACACTCGATCGTATAGCGTGCAGCGTCGAGCGCTACGCGGTCCTGGGAGGGAGACCACCTAAAAGTCATATATATTAAATACAAGTATATATTTTTAATTTGAATCGGACATCACGTCGTGACGTCTGGTGGGTAAGAGACGAAGTTTTTTCGATTCGATGACGTATTTCGTCTTCTTGCACAAAGCCAACGCGAACGCCATCGCGAACGCCAACGCGAACGCCGACGCCGCAGTGAATACAGTACCTAGACCCCACTAGGGTTGGGTCTAGCTAAAAATTGATGTTCTCTATTTTCACAAGCGTGATATGCTCACTGACCGACAAAGTTGGTATAGATTGTACTTAAGCATGTGACCCAAATAACATAACCCAGAGAGAGCTTACTTTGTTTCCATTCTCTTAAGAGTTTTCTCTTTGTTTTCTCAGTGATTATATTTCACGTTAAGTTCTTTGTAGAAATATCGACTTTTTCCAAGTATCTCAACCGTATTAAAGGAACACTGACAAACATTGTTATATTTTTTAATTTTTCCTGGTTTTTAATAATTAAATATAAATCTTTAATTTTTTCACATTTTTTTCAATTTCAATTGGAAAAAATAACTATTTTAAACTTTGTAGGCTCTCTGAGCTACACAATTACCCTTATAGAAACTCTAAGCAACATAAAATAGGGTGATTATTTTTAATTTAAATGGAAACTATCGAGCCTTAGCCAAAATTAATTTATTCATTTTCAACTATAAATTTGAGTTTGAATAATGAATGAATTGAGCACGCGCTCAATGTAAATTTTATCCGTCCATAGAATATATTGAGTTTTATGATCCGAACCACCCTGCACATCCATAAAATTGCTTTTTACGAACTTTGTGTTGAGTTGACAAAACAATAAAATACAAAAATAATGTATTTTGCTTTAAGTTATTTAACAGCATGCGTGTTTAGTTAAAGATTGCTTAAGGAAAATCGAAATAGCCAAAATTATGTATTGAGTCAAACTTTATTAAGGGAAAGACGACCAAGGGAAAAAAAATTATATATATATAATATATATACATATATATTAATGTACATATATACATATATATATAAAATATATATATATATGTATATATATATGTATATGTGTATGTGTATATGTATATGTGTATATGTATATATATGTATGTATGTATGTGTATATGTATATATATGTATGTATATATATATATATATGTATGTATATGTATGTATATATATGTATGTATATGTATGTATGTATATATTTATATATATATATATATATATATATATATGTATATATATGTATATATTTATATATATATGTGTGTACATATGTGTATATATGTGTGTAAATGTGTGTGTATGTGTCTCACTTCCACAACATTATGAAGCACAATATTAATTTGTATTATAAATAAAAATATCAAAATGGTTAAACTTAATCTCATTAAAAATAAAGTCGAAAAATCAATTTAAAATTCGAGATAGTTTAGAGGATATTTAAGAAATTGACCAAATATTTAAAGAAATGTGACCGTTTAATACCAACTTGAGTTGGCAGTACGCGCTAAACTGTTTTCCATACATCATTTAGTCCAAAAAGCCAAGGTGTAACGGGCAGTATGGGCTTATTCCTGCTGCAAACTTGGGGTGGATTGAATAATCTAAATAAAAGTGCGTGTACACGGGTATCCAAGATCCCACTGTCCACTGAATTCGAATTAATACAAAGGTACTTTGACAAAATTTTATAAGACTTCTTTCGGTACGAGAGTATCTCTAGTTAAACACAGATTTAAATAATGAAATATTGATAAAGTATATGAAGAAATAGAAATTAAGGTGCCTGAATTGTTTTTAAAAGGGTGTAATCATAAGCTTAGCCGATTTTTTTTAATTGCTTCAATATGATAAACAGAAACTTTATTTCTTAAACAGTAGAATGATAAGGAATATCCATTGAATTCGAGTTAATAGAGAGAAAGTATAGTTTATTGTTTACGAGTGCTTCTCTTGGTAAAACAAAGGTTTCTATAATGAAAGATTGATAAGGTATATGAAGTAATAAAGAGAAAGGTGGCTGAATGGGTTACGAAAAGATTAAAACATAAACCTAGCGAGCTTTATTAAGTGGTTCTAAATTGATGAACAAAAATTTAATTTATTAAACAGTATATAAGCTCTTTTTAATGGTATTTTTTATCGATAACTGAAAACTGCATTCACTGGGTTCTTCTACTCGGGTAGCCCTCTTTAGCCCTTTAATTTTGACTATTATATTATATCATGAGTATCCCATTAAATTCACCTTAATAATATATCTCTTCTCGGCCTATATAAACGAGATTTACAGATTCGGTACTCATAGATGCGCTGCTCCAATGGGTGGTTTATGTTAGCGTGTATAATTGTGGCGAACGCTCTTGCTTGCGCGATGGTGTCGTCTTCGATTGTGTCGGCAATCGTTTCTCGCCTATGTTTCGGTGATAAGAGGCCTCTTTCTCACGATCTGTTGGGTAGAGTACTCGAATAAACCGAGGCGATTGAATTTAAATCACATTACTTAGAAATGTGGCCAATTTAATCTATTATGTTTTTAAGAATATTATACAATGAAAGGTCTAGGGATTAAATATCTTTTGTGTGTTAAATGAGTGTTCAGCACGCGCCGATGTTCAAGCGAAGGTAGTGTAAGCTTAGGCTTGATGCAAACTCAATGTGGTTTGGATCATCTAAGTACAATTCTACTACTATACTCTAGTTGATAGATCGATTATATTCGGAGTATTTAAATATAACCAGTTCAAGCGGAATTGGAGTATAAAATTTAAAGCTGAGGCGGATTGATACTTAACGTTAGAAATCATAAGAAAAATGATAGTCATGCAAACTCTCTTTGAAGTATAGTACGTTTCTTGTGTTTAAAAACCAACAATGATGTAGATGCTATTTTTACCTTTAGAAAATTGACGGATCGTGTAAAGCACAACTTTTTTATCATGCATTAAGCCGATTCAATTCCCTCCTCTCAAATAATATTTAACAGAAAACATTTTTTGGCCGAAGCGGGGAAATTCGCGATTAGCAGAAGTATGATTTTAAATTGAAAAAATTCTGAGAATGGCGAAATCTGATTGGTGTCCGGTGTCGAAGGTTCCAATTTTGCCGCTCGGCCGAGATGGCGCTGAATAGGAATAAGGCTAATTTCCTTTTTTCAATTTCTAGCGTGTTTGCGATACTGCCTAAAGCTATGTACACTGAAACTTCGCAAATGAGTTCGATTTCTTGCGCAATTGCGAACTTTATGAATGTGTTTCGCGCGAAAATGTCGCGTGTACCTAAGGGTATAATTCACAAGAAACGCTGGATTTGCAGCAAATCCTTTATAAGTGTTTGCAATTTCTCACGCGAAACGCCAATAAATGTGTAAGACTTAAAGCGACTTCCTATCCTCGATCTGTGTATTAGTATGCGTTACAGTTGCCTAGTCTGATTCGATATGTCATAAATTCGCGCCCGACCTTTATTTTGACGTTTAATTTCGACCAGTTCAAGGGGAATTGGTATATAAGATTTAAAGCTGAGGAGTATTGACATAAAATGATAAACCTATTAAGAAACAAGTTGGGAAACCAAAATATAACCTCCCCGACCACGACGTTAAGGTAACATAACATAACCTAACCCTACCTAAAATAAAAGATGAAAAGAAATGTAGAGTATTGAAAGAGTAGAAGAAACAGCGTGCATTTGAATTGCACTTCTCTATTTCCCATCTAGGTTACGGAGTATAAATATTTTCCCTTAACCTCAAGGATTCAGACAATGCAAAAGAGTGTCCTGCGTTACCCATAATTATATGCGGCAGGTCGTAGACTTTTTAATGAAATGTCCTGCGTTACTCATAATTATATGCGGCAAGGGGTAGATTTCTTAATAGACACACCAAATGAACTGTTTATTATCAAAGTAAATATGTAATATAAATTAACACTTGAGCATAGGCTGTACTGTGTGATTATCTTTGATTATCCACTGATTTGATAAAGAGAAAGGATTTAGTCTGGGATGGCAAGGAAGACAAGGAATTAAAAACGACGAAGATACGGTAGATCAGATAAGGAGAGGAAAAGTGGGGCTGCATTGAGTTTGAGAGAGAAGAGCCAACCTCCCACTCGGGTGGAAAGGGGGATAGGAAATTCTCGAGGTAAACTGTTGTCACGTGGTCGCTAGCTAGCGCGTCTCATAAAGGATTCGTTTTACCCACGTGACAAAAATTTACCACGAAGCATCTCTACCCCCGTTCTCCCAGAGTGGGAGTTTAGGCCGACGCAGTAGGAGCCGCGCCGATCACAACCACGAAGAATATCATTATTTGAAGTCAACAGAGCAGCGATACGGCTTTCATTTATCACCAGAAAGAGACGGCCTGGCTACGAAGAATTGAAACATGCAAGCAGTGAGTGTTTTCGGTCTCGACATATGAGATACCTACAGTCAGTAAAAGCTCGGCGATTCTTCATACGGCCTCGTTATTCTAAACATAAAAGGAGCTATTCAAGTATAAATACTAACGGTATGGTAATTAGTCTACTTTCAGTCTTGAACATATTTTTTTATCATAGGAGTGGAAACTTACGTCTTGTCAGCTGGTTTGGAAAATAACGTCTCGACCAGATCCATCCTTGGATTCTTCCAATGACGGGGATCACTCGTATGACGAAAATATCAGTATTGATCCTCTATTAACAAGTCAAAACAAGAATTTCAGAAGAAAACTGTACCGGAAGTAATTACCAATCATCTACCGACAATGGGTTGTAAATGGTACATTCAGTCTAGAATATTTCTTGGTTTGTCCAAGAGGAACTTTCTACCATATCTTCGTCGTTTTAATTCTTGTCTTCCTTGCCATCCCAGTACAGCCTATGCTCAAGTGTTAATTTATATTACAAGAATTTGTATTTTACATATTTACCTTGAAAATAAACATTTCACTTGGTGTGTCTATTAAGTCTACGACCTGCCGCATATAATTATGGGTAACGTAGGACACTTCATTTGGTGTGTCTATTAAGAAGTCTACGACCTGCCGCATATAATTATGGGTAACGCAGGACACTCTTTTTGCATTTTCTGACTCCTTGAGGTTAAGGGAAAATACTTAAACTCCGTAACCTAGATGGGAAATAGAGAAGTGTGAATCAAATGCACGCTGATTTTTCTACTCTTCCAATACTCTACATTTCTTTTCATCTTTTATTTTAGGTAGGGATAGGTTTGGCTATATTAACTTAACGTCGGGGTCGGTTAGGTTATATTTTCCCATCTTGTTTAAATTAAATCTAACAAACACCTTAAAACTGCAGCCGCAACATTGTAACGTAATGAATATGACTTAAAATACAAATAAAAATTATCAATTCGCTTTATAAAATTAAATTTCGTTGGTTAAAAAATATTTTGTTTTTTTAAACAAGTTTTCGTAAATATTTCACAAAATAATTTATGGCTAGTGCTCATTTTACTTGGCCATTAAATCATAAGGCAATCGAATCTTTTGCTTTCAAAGATTGAATCGTTTCTGGGAATTTAATTTATTTAAATTCCATCGGTTATATTTAAGCTTAAATAATGCATCGGTTATATTTAAGCCCCCCTCCCCCACCTATCCGTGCGCAGGGTGGGGTTTATGTCACCTCCTTGTCATGGTGAGGGGGCTCGAGTTCTAGGATCCGTCCTAGTTCCGCGAATGAGTAACACGGCCGTCTCGCTCCTTCCCGGCCGGCTCACGGGGGGGGGGGGGGGGGGAGGGGCGTACTACCCGTTCCTACTTGGTGCGGCCTCAGGCATCCTCCTATGCCGTTGATTCGGTCTTTGTGGGTCCGGGTTACATGGTAGGGGCCGTATGGCATTGCTGTGTAGGTTTTGGTCGCCAAGCCAGCTCTTCTACCTGCTGCCTTAGTCCCTCGGCACGTGTGTGCGGAGCACTGGTCTGGGGTACTTCGGTTCACGCTCTTTGGACTTGTTTCCCGTTCCGGGCGTGGTTTCGCGTGCGGCACTTTGCGGACAAATGATGCAGTCGCATGGATTGGCGGGGGTGTTATGTATACTCTGTTTACGGTGCATCCCCTTAACAATTCACACTGATGTTGATATTTAAGCAAAGTACTTGTCCAATTGACTGAATCCTAGTGGTGGTTTTTCGGTCGAATGGGATTTTCCGTTGTACCGAATCCGCCAAAGTGCGGGTTTTTCGGTCGAATGGGAATTGGTTCGGTCGAATGGGACAGGAGCTCTCCAGCAGCCACAGTCGAGACACTGAAATCTTTACATTTTCCCCATTGCCCTTTAAACCCAATTAAATTTTTTTATAATTTTTAGCTACACCAAAAGTGTAGCTATTACATTCGATGGTTCGCCGCAGCCGCCGTTGTAAATGAAGAAAATCAAAAAGTCGCGTAAAAGCTTGAAAAACACGAATACCCCTTAATGAACTGTAATGTTCGCAATCACGTCATCGGAGGAATACGTCATGGGAAGAAAACATCATCACCATCGGCGTTTGAATTTCCAATGAAATTCATGTCTAAGTTATTAGCTTTTTCTTGCTATATAAGTTTACCCACTTCGGTTCATTGTACAGCCGCTACCGTTACTCGTTTGTTATTTAATAATGATCCACGAACGCCTATATAGTATCTTTTGGTTGCGAGTCTAATAAACTTCTGAGGCTAGAACTATTAATGAATTGAAACGTAATATTCATTTAAATTAAAATTAAAACTATCTAAATGATTTAACTTAATCTAAAAACGGATGTTGGTGAAAATTTAATTTAATATAGAAAATATTTTCGAAGATATTCAATATTTTCTTATAGGTTCATTAGATAAAAGTGCGTTTTCACGGATGTCCAAGATAAAATAACTTGATAAATATTAGATATAAAGGCGCGTTGACACGAGTATCCAAGATAAAATCGAAATAAAGTTTAGATTTAAAGGCGCGTTCACACGGGTATCCAAGGTTAAAATAAAGATTAGATATAAAGGCGCGTTCACATGGGTTTATAAGTTGAAAATAAATAAATATTAGATATAAAGATGCGTTCAAAAGATAAATTAATAATGATTAGATGGAAAAATGAAGAGTGAAAAAATAAAGTGGCAAAATGAAGTGTCATTGGTGTAGCTAATCCTATGGGCTTGACCATCTTGTTGATGTTAATATATCCGGCAGCGGCAGTCGAGACACTGAAATCTTTACATTTTTCCCATTGCCCTTTAAACCCAATTAAAATTAATTTTTTCATAATTTTTGATATTAATACCTCCGGCAGCGGCAGTCGAGACACTGAAATCTTTACACTATACTCATTACCCTTTAAACCTAATTAAATTATTTTTTTTTCATCATTTTTGATGTTAATACCTCCAGCAGCGGCAGTCGAGACACTGAAATCTTTACCCTATACCAATTACCCTTCAAACACAATTAAAATTATTTTATTTTCATCATTTTTGATATTAATACCTCCGGCAGCGGCAGTCGAGACATTGAAATCTTTATACTATACCATTGCCCTTTAAACCCAATTAAAATAAATTTTTTCATCATTTTTATGTTCATGCCTCCGGCAGCGGCAGTCGAGACACTGAAATCTTTGCACTATACCCATTGGCCATTAAAATAATTTTTTCATCATTTATGATGTTAATACCTCCGGCAGCGGCAGTCGAGACACTGAAATCTTTACACTATACCCATTGCTCTTTAAACCTAATTGAAATAATTTTTTCATCATTTTTGATGTTAATACCTCCGGCAGCCGCAAATCGAGACACTGAAATCTTTACATTTTTCCCATTGCCCTTTAAACCCAATTAATATAAATTTTTCATAATTTTGATGTTAATAACTCCGACAGCCGCAAATCGCGACACTAAAATCTTTACATTTTTCCCATTGCCCTTTTAATCCAATTAAAATTTTTTTCATCATTTTTGTTGTTAATACCTCCGGCAGCAACAATGCTAGAGATATACGGCGTTGCTCAGCTATTACGCGGGAGATATAAACCTTACTCCGAGCTCTCTCGGGCAACAAAGAGCCTGTTTGAGAGGAGTGCTAATGAAATACGATTTTATACGAGATGATTCAAAATGAAATGTTCGCAGTTATTTATTCGCGAGAGACAATTTAGAAGTGGTGCAGAAATTATACACGTTTCCTACCAGGTGGTAAAGACCAGACCAACACCTATCTTTGTGGACGTCCCCCAATAATGCCGTCGGATAACGTCACTATACTTCCGTGTAGACCTCGTATACAGGGTGTAAGTAAATACGTGTCATTGTAATCAAATGAGATACTTCTATGGGTTTAATAGGATAAATGCCTGATGGCTAGAAACATTGTAGTGGCACAGATCTGAGCCTCGTAATTCACTAGATGACTTAACTCCGAGACAATTTATTTAACAACTTTAATAATTAGATAGTGATTGAATTGAATCGACGCCAGGCCTGAAACGCCAAAACTGAATGGTTAGCATATCTGCGTAAAGGTTCGATGTGTCTACCATCGTGGTGTAGGCACTCTTTGAGGCGACTTTCCAGGTCTTTCAATGCATTTGCCAGCATTTGAGGAGTGATTCCGTTGATAGCGGCTCAAATTCGGTTCTTTAAGTCTTCTGCGTAAATCGGTTCTGTTTCGTAAACGACGCCCTTATCATATCCCCATAGGAAGAAATGAAGCTGGGTAAGGTCAGGAGACGTGCTGGCCACGGAATTGGTCCAGCTCCACCTATCCAACGGTTGGGAAAGTGGTCGTTCAGCCATTGACGAACATTGACTATCCATTGTCGTGGGGCTCCATCCTGTTGGAACCACACGGTCTCGCCTACGTTCCCCGTCCTGCATGTCGAACCCACCGAACTCTATAAAGTTGTCTGTAATGTCGGTGAAGGTGCTTCGAACCGGATGGCGTCGGTGGGGGCAATGTTCTGCATAAATGAGTGCCCGCTCGACGTACGTTACCTAGACATTAACCCAAACATCTTGTCTAATCTTTATTGGTTGGAATAGGCTGGCATTTGACTACAACACGAGTCTTACTACGGTAAGACGAACTAAGATGGTACCTTAGGGCGCACAAGTTTAATGAAACATTTCTTTTTTTCTCGGCGTGAAAGGGAACTTTGATTTTTGGAGTAGAAGAACAATCTAGCGAAACCTCGTATGGATTCCTCAACTTCACCAATCGTGTTTTATTATTGGTCATCGTATGGTAAACCGTCATAACATGCATTACTGACCCATCACAATCCCTATTGGTTACAACACCATTACCATCAAATTCGATGGAACGTAAATGTCTGGGATTGCATTCTTGGGAACCGAATTATCGGTCCTTTTTCTTCGATACGAGCATTACTAGAGAACTGTACTTGGACTTCCTGCTTTACGAGTTTATTGACGCGATAGACACATTGGCATTAGCAGTGATTCACAATATGTTGTTAAAACAGCATGGAGCCCACCACATTATGGCGGTCAATGTTCGTCAATGGCTGAACCACAACTTTTCCACACATCGAGCATTTACGCTGATGTTCTTACCGTACGGATTCAACTTTGGTGTTTCAGGCCTCGCGTCGATTCAATTCAATCATTATCTTATTATTAAAGCTGTTAAATAAATTGTCTCGAAGTTAAGTCTAGCGAATTACGAGGCTGAGATCTGTGCCACTTCAATGTTTCTAGCCATCAGGCATTTACCCTATTAAACCCATAGAAAAATACCATTTGGTTACAATACCACATATTTACTTACACCCTGTATACGAGTTCTACACTGTTGAATTCAACAGTCATCCGTCGGCATTATTGGTGAACGTCCACAAAGATAGGTGTTGGTCTGATCTTTACCACCCTGTATATCTAATAGGTAACGGTTTAGATATAGGGATCGGTTTAGATATAGGTAGCGGTTTTGATATAGGTAACGGTTTAGATATAGGTAGCGGTTTAGATATAGGTAGCGGTTTTGATATAGGTAACGGTTTAGATGCAGGTAACGGTTTAGTTACAGATAACGGTTTAGATACAGGTTCCGGTTTAGATATAGCTATCGGCTTAGATGCAGGTAACGGAGTATTTTTAGCTAACGTTTTCTTTTAGGTGATTGTTTAAGTATAGTTAATGGTTTAGATGTAGGTTATTGTTTATTTTAGCTAACGTTTTCTTTTAGGTGATTGTTTAAGCATAATTAATGGTTTAGATGTAGGTTATTGTTTATTTTTGGCTCATGTTTTTTTACGTTATTGTTTAGATATAGATAATGGTTTATATAATGTTTAGATCTAGTTAAGGGTTAATTTTTGACTCATGTTTAGTTTTTTTCCGTTAAAGGTAGTACGTGGTGATTGCTTAATTTTAGTTAATTGTTTAGTTGTAAAGTTATAAGGGTAGGTTGGGTTAGGTTAGGCTGCGAAATTGCGTAAGACATTAGGCCCGTGAAATTAGTATTACGGGCCCCTGCGGACCGTCTTGTTTATGTTAATACCTCCGCGGGATCGGCCATATATTGCCTTTTCCCAGCATGCTCTTGGGCAAGAGTAAAAGTCGTTGGAAAATACGATTTTATTTTAGGGTCTATTGTAAAAGACGTACATTAGAATATCCCTGCTTGTGAGTAATCATGTTTTTCCAATCACGTTTTTCCCGTCGGGTTTTTTCCCCATCGGGTTTTTTCCCCATCGGGTTTTTTTCCCCACCGGGTTTTTTCCCCGTCGGGTTTTTCCCCATCGGGTTTTTTTCCCCATCGGGTTTTTTTCCCCATCGGGTTTTTTCCCCATCGGGTTTTTTCCCCATCTGGTTTTTTTCCCCATCTGGTTTTTTTCCCCATCGGGTTTTTTTCCCCATCGGGTTTTTTTCCCCATCGGGTTTTTTTCCCCATCGGTTTTTTTTCCCCATCGGGTTTTTTTCCCCATCGGGTTTTTTTCCCCATCGGGTTTTTTTCCCCATCGGGTTTTTTTCCCCATCGGGTTTTTTTCCCCATCGGGTTTTTTTCCCCATCGGGTTTTTTTCCCCATCGGGTTTTTCCCCCCATCGGGTTTTTTCCCCCATCGGGTTTTTTCCCCCTTTGGTTTTTTCCCCCATCGGGTTTTCCCCCATCGGGTTTTCCCCCATCGGGTTTTCCCCCATCGGGTTTTTTCCCCCATCGGGTTTTTCCCCCATCGGGTTTTTTCCCCCATCGGGTTTTTCCCCCATCGGGTTTTTCCCCCATCGGGTTTTTCCCCCATCGGGTTTTTTCCCCCTTCGGGTTTTTCCCCCATCGGGTTTTTTCCCCCATCGGATTTTTTCCCCATCGGGTTTATTCCCCATCGGGTTTTTTCCCCATCGGGTTTTTTCCCCATCGGGTTTTTTCCCCATCGGGTTTTTTTCCCATCGGGTTTTTTTCCCCATCGGGTTTTTTCCCACCGGGTTTTTTCCCATCGGGTTTTTTCCCATCGGGTTTTTTCCCATCGGGCGTTTCCCCATCGGGCGTTTCCCCATCGGGCGTTTCCCCATCGGGCTTTTCCCATCGGGCTTTTCCAATCATGCTTTTCCAATCATGCTTTTCAAATCATGTCTTTCATTACTGTCAGACTAGAACTCAACACGCTTAAGCTCCCTTACTAATCTCATTCGCGACGACTTGTTTATTGTTTTCGAGTTTTCATTTTTCAAAACATGTTTTTCATTACTGACAAACTAGAACTCAACACGCATAAGCTCCCTAACTAATCTCGTTCGCGACGACTTTGTTGTTTTGGATTTTTCATTACTGGCATACTAGAACTCAACACGCATAAGCTCCCTTATTATTTCGTTCGCGACGACTTGTTTGTTGTTTTTGAGTTTTCAATACTGACAGACTAGAACCGAAACATTCATAAGCTACCTTTTTATGTCGTTCGCGACGACCCCTTATTAACGACGACTTGTTTGCTGTATTGTATATCTTTGAAGATATAAGAGGTTTTTCTCTTCTCTAAATTTAAGAGCCTGTTGTAAAGTGGTAGAGCGTCCGACACTCGATCGTAAATTTCCAGCGTCGAGCGCTACGCGGTCTCTGGGACGGAGACCACCTGGAGAAAAAGCATATATCTTAAATACAAGAATATATTTTAAATTTGTATCGGACATCACGTCGTGACGTCTGGTGGGTAAAAGACGAAGTTTTTTCGATTCGATGAAGTATTTCGTCTTCTTGCACAACGCCGACGCCGACGCCGCAGTGAATACAGTAACTAGACCCCACTAGGGTTGGGTCTAGCTAAAACTTCCGTAGGCTAGTTTACGCCGTGAGCGTTCTACAGTTGAGGCACCAAATATGAATGTATAATAATTGTATTGGTACCTATATCCTAATGCTATTTTTACCCTAAAAACTTGAAATATGGAAATTGAAATACTGTAAAATACCAGATCTTGATGAAAATTTCTAAGGTACAAAAATTGAGTCTTTTTTTCTTACTTAAAAATTAGCCTTAACTGACCTGAATTTTTCTCGGTAAATACATGAATGTAGACCCAAGTAGATTCAGATTTTTTTAACGCTTCCAGATATTTTCTAGGTTTGTATTTTCATTGAAATATGAAGTAAGTTTCAAGCTTGATTTCTAGCCTCCAAATAACGCTCTCTTGCCGCCTGCGCGTGATTTAAAAGGCTATGGAAAACCTAAGCCTAATTTATTAAATTAGGCTCAAGTTTTCCGACTCCATTTTTCCGCCTTAATTTTTTTCCGTCTTCATAAATAGATTGTGGGCCAACTAATCGGTGTATTATTATGAAATTAGTCTTAAAATAAAGCTTGAAACTTAATTCATACCACACGGAAAATCCAAGTCTGAAAAATATCTGAAAGTATTAGAAAGTAAATCTGAAAGGTAAGCTACTTTCAAAAAACCAAATCCCATAGAATAACATTACGATTGGCCAATGGCCATGACCAAAACTAGCTAAGAACCAATCTAAGGGTCAATTTCAAAATTAATTTTAAAATACTTAGACTAAAAATTTATTAATGAAACTTGAAAAAGCGCCACATTCGAACCTTGCTCTACCATTTAAAATTAATTTTAACTGTAACAAATAATTCCACTTTTAGTTCTGCGATGTAAGGGACATGTCATCGAAAGAGTAGATTTTAATGTTATTTCAATGGGAAAATGGAGCGTTTTGATCGGCTATAGGTCGAATTTTTGAAATTGCATTACAAATGATGATGGGCCCATAACATAGAACCCTGCCGGGTTCTCCGAATTCGATTCCATTGCTCTGGAAGAACCACTCCAGTTTTTGTGACAATCGTGGTCCAAGGGTTGTAAGTTTCTACGCACTCTTTAAGAACAATTATAACAGTAATTATTCCTTACTCCCGCGAAAATAGTTTTTTAAGTTCTCTCTCCGATTATAACGGCTATTCCTGACCTCGCATTGTAATTATGGCCGTGGCTTCTTTTGCTCCATCATCCATTGACAATTACAGTTATGAAGCAATTGATTTCGTACGGTGGCTCGCAAATATTCCCAGCCTCTTTCGCTAGCGTGTATTCTTCCGTCGCGTCTTCTAACATGTTATCCATTAGTACATCGACCCACAAATCTCCATGACGTTTACCAATTTTACTCCACCTGCTTTCTGCCATGACGGGTATTCCAATTACAGAAAATAACTCCTTAAGATTAGCGTAGCCCGAACCTATTCCCATAAATCCCCTTACTGACAAATCACACACTAAAAGCTGGTTATCTTTGTTTTCCCTTTTTTAGAGAAACTTTCCGCTACCTTGTCTGTACAAATTTCCATTTGTTTCTTGCAATTTGAACAGCGATAAATAAACATAGAAAACATCACGGAACTATTCTCTCTTTCAAAATAGAATATCCAAGTTGCTTGTTATTTGAATTTTCGCATATATCGCTGTCCATTTTCCGAATTTGCTCTATGAAAAAAAACTGGGTCTACTATTTTTTGCCTATAATCATGTTCAACCCCGGGTGTTCAAAGTTTGGGCAATACATTTGTATTTAATTGATTATTCTTTTTCCGCAGATATAATACATATTTAAAATAAATTTTCACAAGAAGTCACTGCTTAATTTTTTCAATAATATGTATTGAACTTTAAAACAACGTTTCGGAGCTATAACTCCATCATCAGGTCTAATGATATTAATACTAAAATAGTTTTTTTTCCTATTAAAACGATTGTAAAAAACACATTTTATCTACTATGCAGATAATAATTATATATATGCAGTTAAAAAATGTTTTTCACCCCATCAAAAGTGGAACTTGGTCCTCAATTTTTTTTTATTAATAGTTTTCTTTTTTTTTTTTTCCTTTCCAAATCCTTTAATCTTTAGACCTTCTAAATTCATATTTCCTATTCTTTCTATCATTAAACTTTCCCTTATCTTTCTCTTCCAATAATATTTCTCTATATTCAAAACTTTAAAACCATTCCAATCCGTTTCATGTTTCACTTTGTTTTTTAAATGCACAGCTATTCCATTTTTTCATCCAATTTCTTGACAGCATACTAATGTTCCTTCCTTCTTTCTTTGAAGGTTCTCTTTGTTTCCCCTAAATATTTGTGTTCGCAATTACAATTCACCTCTTAAACCACACTTCTCTTGTTCTCATCTAAGATTTTTTCTGACCTTTTAACCTCGCCCCAATATACGATTTTCTTCCCTAGTGTGTCTATGCCCTTACTGAGTGCAAATCGGTATATTCCTAGTGCGCCGAATCCAATTAGACCGAATTCGTATTGGACCGAATTCCGCCAAAGTTTTTGATGAAATTAGCCAAACGGCGGGTTTGCTATTCTTTTAAACGACCAACACGATATAAGTTTAATATAACCTTTATCTAAACTCGAATTTCATCAGAGACCGTAATGTATTTTCCAATGGACCCTCGGCGCTTGATAACTGGAATTGTCTTCGTCGTATTCCTCTTCCCACCGCCCACTGAATTCTAATTAATACATACAAAGGTACTTTGACAAAATTTGATAAGACTTCTTTCGGGTTCAAAAGTTTCTCTAGTTAAACACAGATTATATAAGGAAATATTGATAAGGTATATGAAGTAATAGAAAGTAAGGTGCCTAAATGGGTTTCAAAAGGATGAAAACCTAAACTTAGCCGAGCTTTATTAATTGCTTCAAAAATATAAACAAAAATTTCATTTCTTAAACAGTAGAATGGTAAGGAATATCCATTGAATTCGAGTTAGTAGAGAGAAAGTAAAGTTTTTATCGAGAATGAGTGCTTCTCTTGGTTAAACAAAGATTTCAATTATTAAGGATTGATAAGGTATCAGAAGTAATAGAGAGAAAGGTGCCTGAATGGGTTACGAAAACGTTATAACATAAACCTAGCCGAGCTTTATTAAGTGGCTCTTAATTGATAAACAAAAAAAAATCAATTTAATAAACAGTAGATTAGCTTTTTTTTTAATGGTATTTTTTATCGGTAACTGAAAATTACATTCACTGGGTTCTTCTACTAGGGTAGCCCTCTTCAACCGTTTAATTTTGAATATTATATTATATTTTGAGTATCCCATTAAATTCACCCTAATTAAAAAGTAGGCAAGACTTTCTTATCATTTGATTTTTTAACTTTAATAATATATCTCATCTCGGCCTACATAAGCGAGATTTACAGATTCGGCTCTCATAGATGCACTGCACCAATGGGTGGTTTATGTTAACTAGCGTTTAGAATTGTGGCAAACCTTCTTGCTTGCTCAATGGTGTCATCTTCGATTGTTTTGGCAATCGTTTCTCACCTATATTTTCACCTACACTCTAAAAAATAACCGTGGTTTTAGCATTCAATTATGAATACGTGTGCAAACTTGTCCAGAATCATTCAAACTTAACTAAATGCCTCCTTTTTAAGGCCAAACTTTTATTTACCATTCAACTCCCTAAAAAGCATTCAAATTCAATTGAAAAAACATAGTGAGACCACGTAGAGAGACCAAAAATTTACAATATACCTCTTGCGTTTAGAAAAGGGGTAGGCAGACAAGCAAAGGGGTATGGAACATCGCCACTGCGCATGAGCAGTAAAGTGTTTGGTGCAGGTGTGCCGCTTGGTTAGATATTAGCAAACGTGGGCTTATCGAGTTAAGATTAGTGTGTATCTACGTCAAATCAAGCTGCAACCAGGTGAATGTTTTTGGGAGGAATTTGGGGAAAAACACAAAAAAGCAGTTGACTCATAGAATAAAAGTTTTAACACTTTGGAACCACGGTAGAAGATAAGAAAGTTGTACGCGGAATCTGATCTTCAACAACGACTCAACGAGGTAAGGGTTAAAATATATCTAGTTTATTTTAATATCAAACAAAGTAAGACATTTAAATATTTTTAATATAGGACTGAAAATGATATCTAATTCTATCTGTTTATAGAATAGGTACGAAATTAAAGAAACGAGGAAAACATTTAATGTCCTGTTATCGTTACTGATATTGAAATTCAAAAAATTCATCAAGGTAAGAGTAATTTTAATTGTAAAATCTTTTGATTTACTGTATGTTTTATGTCTGGTAAAAATATTATATCGCCAGGATTCATAATGAGCAATCTTTAATTTAAAAACCCTTAATTTTGTATTTTAAAATAATTTTTATGTAAATATAACTCAGTTTGCGATATGAGGAAGGGTAATGTAGGTTCTTTTAAGTGATGAAAGAGAATTTAGTGCAAGGGTGACAACGCTTTAACAAAGGAAAAAATGTCGGTGATTATTTTCCTTTTCTTTGTTATTTGAAATTCTTCGAGGCATGGGCCGTTTTGGGAGCTCAGTTTAGGAGGAGGCACATTTCAATTTTATTGATGCGTCAGGGCATTACAGGGTCACGTGAACAATTCCACTTTCCTCTCTGGCTGGACGATTAGCCACCCGCGAGGCTGGACGATTAGCCACCCGCGAGGCTGGACGATTAGCCACCCGCGAGGCTGGACGATTAGCCACCCGCGAGGCTGGACGATTAGCCACCCGCGAGGCTGGACGATTAGCCACCCGCGAGGCTGGACGATTAGCCACCCGCGAGGCTGGACGATTAGCCACCCGCGAGGCTGGACGATTAGCCACCCGCGAGGCTGGACGATTAGCCACCCGCGAGGCTGGACGATTAGCCACCCGCGAGGCTGGACGATTAGCCACCCGCGAGGCTGGACGATTAGCCACCCGCGAGGCTGGACGATTAGCCACCCGCGAGGCTGGACGATTAGCCACCCGCGAGGCTGGACGATTAGCCACCCGCGAGGCTGGACGATTAGCCACCCGCGAGGCTGGACGATTAGCCACCCGCGAGGCTGGACGATTAGCCACCCGCGAGGCTGGACGATTAGCCACCCGCGAGGCTGGACGATTAGCCACCCGCGAGGCTGGACGATTAGCCACCCGCGAGGCTGGACGATTAGCCACCCGCGAGGCTGGACGATTAGCCACCCGCGAGGCTGGACGATTAGCCACCCGCGAGGCTGGACGATTAGCCACCCGCGAGGCTGGACGATTAGCCACCCGCGAGGCTGGACGATTAGCCACCCGCGAGGCTGGACGATTAGCCACCCGCGAGGCTGGACGATTAGCCACCCGCGAGGCTGGACGATTAGCCACCCGCGAGGCTGGACGATTAGCCACCCGCGAGGCTGGACGATTAGCCACCCGCGAGGCTGGACGATTAGCCACCCGCGAGGCTGGACGATTAGCCACCCGCGAGGCTGGACGATTAGCCACCCGCGAGGCTGGACGATTAGCCACCCGCGAGGCTGGACGATTAGCCACCCGCGAGGCTGGACGATTAGCCACCCGCGAGGCTGGACGATTAGCCACCCGCGAGGCTGGACGATTAGCCACCCGCGAGGCTGGACGATTAGCCACCCGCGAGGCTGGACGATTAGCCACCCGCGAGGCTGGACGATTAGCCACCCGCGAGGCTGGACGATTAGCCACCCGCGAGGCTGGACGATTAGCCACCCGCGAGGCTGGACGATTAGCCACCCGCGAGGCTGGACGATTAGCCACCCGCGAGGCTGGACGATTAGCCACCCGCGAGGCTGGACGATTAGCCACCCGCGAGGCTGGACGATTAGCCACCCGCGAGGCTGGACGATTAGCCACCCGCGAGGCTGGACGATTAGCCACCCGCGAGGCTGGACGATTAGCCACCCGCGAGGCTGGACGATTAGCCACCCGCGAGGCTGGACGATTAGCCACCCGCGAGGCTGGACGATTAGCCACCCGCGAGGCTGGACGATTAGCCACCCGCGAGGCTGGACGATTAGCCACCCGCGAGGCTGGACGATTAGCCACCCGCGAGGCTGGACGATTAGCCACCCGCGAGGCTGGACGATTAGCCACCCGCGAGGCTGGACGATTAGCCACCCGCGAGGCTGGACGATTAGCCACCCGCGAGGCTGGACGATTAGCCACCCGCGAGGCTGGACGATTAGCCACCCGCGAGGCTGGACGATTAGCCACCCGCGAGGCTGGACGATTAGCCACCCGCGAGGCTGGACGATTAGCCACCCGCGAGGCTGGACGATTAGCCACCCGCGAGGCTGGACGATTAGCCACCCGCGAGGCTGGACGATTAGCCACCCGCGAGGCTGGACGATTAGCCACCCGCGAGGCTGGACGATTAGCCACCCGCGAGGCTGGACGATTAGCCACCCGCGAGGCTGGACGATTAGCCACCCGCGAGGCTGGACGATTAGCCACCCGCGAGGCTGGACGATTAGCCACCCGCGAGGCTGGACGATTAGCCACCCGCGAGGCTGGACGATTAGCCACCCGCGAGGCTGGACGATTAGCCACCCGCGAGGCTGGACGATTAGCCACCCGCGAGGCTGGACGATTAGCCACCCGCGAGGCTGGACGATTAGCCACCCGCGAGGCTGGACGATTAGCCACCCGCGAGGCTGGACGATTAGCCACCCGCGAGGCTGGACGATTAGCCACCCGCGAGGCTGGACGATTAGCCACCCGCGAGGCTGGACGATTAGCCACCCGCGAGGCTGGACGATTAGCCACCCGCGAGGCTGGACGATTAGCCACCCGCGAGGCTGGACGATTAGCCACCCGCGAGGCTGGACGATTAGCCACCCGCGAGGCTGGACGATTAGCCACCCGCGAGGCTGGACGATTAGCCACCCGCGAGGCTGGACGATTAGCCACCCGCGAGGCTGGACGATTAGCCACCCGCGAGGCTGGACGATTAGCCACCCGCGAGGCTGGACGATTAGCCACCCGCGAGGCTGGACGATTAGCCACCCGCGAGGCTGGACGATTAGCCACCCGCGAGGCTGGACGATTAGCCACCCGCGAGGCTGGACGATTAGCCACCCGCGAGGCTGGACGATTAGCCACCCGCGAGGCTGGACGATTAGCCACCCGCGAGGCTGGACGATTAGCCACCCGCGAGGCTGGACGATTAGCCACCCGCGAGGCTGGACGATTAGCCACCCGCGAGGCTGGACGATTAGCCACCCGCGAGGCTGGACGATTAGCCACCCGCGAGGCTGGACGATTAGCCACCCGCGAGGCTGGACGATTAGCCACCCGCGAGGCTGGACGATTAGCCACCCGCGAGGCTGGACGATTAGCCACCCGCGAGGCTGGACGATTAGCCACCCGCGAGGCTGGACGATTAGCCACCCGCGAGGCTGGACGATTAGCCACCCGCGAGGCTGGACGATTAGCCACCCGCGAGGCTGGACGATTAGCCACCCGCGAGGCTGGACGATTAGCCACCCGCGAGGCTGGACGATTAGCCACCCGCGAGGCTGGACGATTAGCCACCCGCGAGGCTGGACGATTAGCCACCCGCGAGGCTGGACGATTAGCCACCCGCGAGGCTGGACGATTAGCCACCCGCGAGGCTGGACGATTAGCCACCCGCGAGGCTGGACGATTAGCCACCCGCGAGGCTGGACGATTAGCCACCCGCGAGGCTGGACGATTAGCCACCCGCGAGGCTGGACGATTAGCCACCCGCGAGGCTGGACGATTAGCCACCCGCGAGGCTGGACGATTAGCCACCCGCGAGGCTGGACGATTAGCCACCCGCGAGGCTGGACGATTAGCCACCCGCGAGGCTGGACGATTAGCCACCCGCGAGGCTGGACGATTAGCCACCCGCGAGGCTGGACGATTAGCCACCCGCGAGGCTGGACGATTAGCCACCCGCGAGGCTGGACGATTAGCCACCCGCGAGGCTGGACGATTAGCCACCCGCGAGGCTGGACGATTAGCCACCCGCGAGGCTGGACGATTAGCCACCCGCGAGGCTGGACGATTAGCCACCCGCGAGGCTGGACGATTAGCCACCCGCGAGGCTGGACGATTAGCCACCCGCGAGGCTGGACGATTAGCCACCCGCGAGGCTGGACGATTAGCCACCCGCGAGGCTGGACGATTAGCCACCCGCGAGGCTGGACGATTAGCCACCCGCGAGGCTGGACGATTAGCCACCCGCGAGGCTGGACGATTAGCCACCCGCGAGGCTGGACGATTAGCCACCCGCGAGGCTGGACGATTAGCCACCCGCGAGGCTGGACGATTAGCCACCCGCGAGGCTGGACGATTAGCCACCCGCGAGGCTGGACGATTAGCCACCCGCGAGGCTGGACGATTAGCCACCCGCGAGGCTGGACGATTAGCCACCCGCGAGGCTGGACGATTAGCCACCCGCGAGGCTGGACGATTAGCCACCCGCGAGGCTGGACGATTAGCCACCCGCGAGGCTGGACGATTAGCCACCCGCGAGGCTGGACGATTAGCCACCCGCGAGGCTGGACGATTAGCCACCCGCGAGGCTGGACGATTAGCCACCCGCGAGGCTGGACGATTAGCCACCCGCGAGGCTGGACGATTAGCCACCCGCGAGGCTGGACGATTAGCCACCCGCGAGGCTGGACGATTAGCCACCCGCGAGGCTGGACGATTAGCCACCCGCGAGGCTGGACGATTAGCCACCCGCGAGGCTGGACGATTAGCCACCCGCGAGGCTGGACGATTAGCCACCCGCGAGGCTGGACGATTAGCCACCCGCGAGGCTGGACGATTAGCCACCCGCGAGGCTGGACGATTAGCCACCCGCGAGGCTGGACGATTAGCCACCCGCGAGGCTGGACGATTAGCCACCCGCGAGGCTGGACGATTAGCCACCCGCGAGGCTGGACGATTAGCCACCCGCGAGGCTGGACGATTAGCCACCCGCGAGGCTGGACGATTAGCCACCCGCGAGGCTGGACGATTAGCCACCCGCGAGGCTGGACGATTAGCCACCCGCGAGGCTGGACGATTAGCCACCCGCGAGGCTGGACGATTAGCCACCCGCGAGGCTGGACGATTAGCCACCCGCGAGGCTGGACGATTAGCCACCCGCGAGGCTGGACGATTAGCCACCCGCGAGGCTGGACGATTAGCCACCCGCGAGGCTGGACGATTAGCCACCCGCGAGGCTGGACGATTAGCCACCCGCGAGGCTGGACGATTAGCCACCCGCGAGGCTGGACGATTAGCCACCCGCGAGGCTGGACGATTAGCCACCCGCGAGGCTGGACGATTAGCCACCCGCGAGGCTGGACGATTAGCCACCCGCGAGGCTGGACGATTAGCCACCCGCGAGGCTGGACGATTAGCCACCCGCGAGGCTGGACGATTAGCCACCCGCGAGGCTGGACGATTAGCCACCCGCGAGGCTGGACGATTAGCCACCCGCGAGGCTGGACGATTAGCCACCCGCGAGGCTGGACGATTAGCCACCCGCGAGGCTGGACGATTAGCCACCCGCGAGGCTGGACGATTAGCCACCCGCGAGGCTGGACGATTAGCCACCCGCGAGGCTGGACGATTAGCCACCCGCGAGGCTGGACGATTAGCCACCCGCGAGGCTGGACGATTAGCCACCCGCGAGGCTGGACGATTAGCCACCCGCGAGGCTGGACGATTAGCCACCCGCGAGGCTGGACGATTAGCCACCCGCGAGGCTGGACGATTAGCCACCCGCGAGGCTGGACGATTAGCCACCCGCGAGGCTGGACGATTAGCCACCCGCGAGGCTGGACGATTAGCCACCCGCGAGGCTGGACGATTAGCCACCCGCGAGGCTGGACGATTAGCCACCCGCGAGGCTGGACGATTAGCCACCCGCGAGGCTGGACGATTAGCCACCCGCGAGGCTGGACGATTAGCCACCCGCGAGGCTGGACGATTAGCCACCCGCGAGGCTGGACGATTAGCCACCCGCGAGGCTGGACGATTAGCCACCCGCGAGGCTGGACGATTAGCCACCCGCGAGGCTGGACGATTAGCCACCCGCGAGGCTGGACGATTAGCCACCCGCGAGGCTGGACGATTAGCCACCCGCGAGGCTGGACGATTAGCCACCCGCGAGGCTGGACGATTAGCCACCCGCGAGGCTGGACGATTAGCCACCCGCGAGGCTGGACGATTAGCCACCCGCGAGGCTGGACGATTAGCCACCCGCGAGGCTGGACGATTAGCCACCCGCGAGGCTGGACGATTAGCCACCCGCGAGGCTGGACGATTAGCCACCCGCGAGGCTGGACGATTAGCCACCCGCGAGGCTGGACGATTAGCCACCCGCGAGGCTGGACGATTAGCCACCCGCGAGGCTGGACGATTAGCCACCCGCGAGGCTGGACGATTAGCCACCCGCGAGGCTGGACGATTAGCCACCCGCGAGGCTGGACGATTAGCCACCCGCGAGGCTGGACGATTAGCCACCCGCGAGGCTGGACGATTAGCCACCCGCGAGGCTGGACGATTAGCCACCCGCGAGGCTGGACGATTAGCCACCCGCGAGGCTGGACGATTAGCCACCCGCGAGGCTGGACGATTAGCCACCCGCGAGGCTGGACGATTAGCCACCCGCGAGGCTGGACGATTAGCCACCCGCGAGGCTGGACGATTAGCCACCCGCGAGGCTGGACGATTAGCCACCCGCGAGGCTGGACGATTAGCCACCCGCGAGGCTGGACGATTAGCCACCCGCGAGGCTGGACGATTAGCCACCCGCGAGGCTGGACGATTAGCCACCCGCGAGGCTGGACGATTAGCCACCCGCGAGGCTGGACGATTAGCCACCCGCGAGGCTGGACGATTAGCCACCCGCGAGGCTGGACGATTAGCCACCCGCGAGGCTGGACGATTAGCCACCCGCGAGGCTGGACGATTAGCCACCCGCGAGGCTGGACGATTAGCCACCCGCGAGGCTGGACGATTAGCCACCCGCGAGGCTGGACGATTAGCCACCCGCGAGGCTGGACGATTAGCCACCCGCGAGGCTGGACGATTAGCCACCCGCGAGGCTGGACGATTAGCCACCCGCGAGGCTGGACGATTAGCCACCCGCGAGGCTGGACGATTAGCCACCCGCGAGGCTGGACGATTAGCCACCCGCGAGGCTGGACGATTAGCCACCCGCGAGGCTGGACGATTAGCCACCCGCGAGGCTGGACGATTAGCCACCCGCGAGGCTGGACGATTAGCCACCCGCGAGGCTGGACGATTAGCCACCCGCGAGGCTGGACGATTAGCCACCCGCGAGGCTGGACGATTAGCCACCCGCGAGGCTGGACGATTAGCCACCCGCGAGGCTGGACGATTAGCCACCCGCGAGGCTGGACGATTAGCCACCCGCGAGGCTGGACGATTAGCCACCCGCGAGGCTGGACGATTAGCCACCCGCGAGGCTGGACGATTAGCCACCCGCGAGGCTGGACGATTAGCCACCCGCGAGGCTGGACGATTAGCCACCCGCGAGGCTGGACGATTAGCCACCCGCGAGGCTGGACGATTAGCCACCCGCGAGGCTGGACGATTAGCCACCCGCGAGGCTGGACGATTAGCCACCCGCGAGGCTGGACGATTAGCCACCCGCGAGGCTGGACGATTAGCCACCCGCGAGGCTGGACGATTAGCCACCCGCGAGGCTGGACGATTAGCCACCCGCGAGGCTGGACGATTAGCCACCCGCGAGGCTGGACGATTAGCCACCCGCGAGGCTGGACGATTAGCCACCCGCGAGGCTGGACGATTAGCCACCCGCGAGGCTGGACGATTAGCCACCCGCGAGGCTGGACGATTAGCCACCCGCGAGGCTGGACGATTAGCCACCCGCGAGGCTGGACGATTAGCCACCCGCGAGGCTGGACGATTAGCCACCCGCGAGGCTGGACGATTAGCCACCCGCGAGGCTGGACGATTAGCCACCCGCGAGGCTGGACGATTAGCCACCCGCGAGGCTGGACGATTAGCCACCCGCGAGGCTGGACGATTAGCCACCCGCGAGGCTGGACGATTAGCCACCCGCGAGGCTGGACGATTAGCCACCCGCGAGGCTGGACGATTAGCCACCCGCGAGGCTGGACGATTAGCCACCCGCGAGGCTGGACGATTAGCCACCCGCGAGGCTGGACGATTAGCCACCCGCGAGGCTGGACGATTAGCCACCCGCGAGGCTGGACGATTAGCCACCCGCGAGGCTGGACGATTAGCCACCCGCGAGGCTGGACGATTAGCCACCCGCGAGGCTGGACGATTAGCCACCCGCGAGGCTGGACGATTAGCCACCCGCGAGGCTGGACGATTAGCCACCCGCGAGGCTGGACGATTAGCCACCCGCGAGGCTGGACGATTAGCCACCCGCGAGGCTGGACGATTAGCCACCCGCGAGGCTGGACGATTAGCCACCCGCGAGGCTGGACGATTAGCCACCCGCGAGGCTGGACGATTAGCCACCCGCGAGGCTGGACGATTAGCCACCCGCGAGGCTGGACGATTAGCCACCCGCGAGGCTGGACGATTAGCCACCCGCGAGGCTGGACGATTAGCCACCCGCGAGGCTGGACGATTAGCCACCCGCGAGGCTGGACGATTAGCCACCCGCGAGGCTGGACGATTAGCCACCCGCGAGGCTGGACGATTAGCCACCCGCGAGGCTGGACGATTAGCCACCCGCGAGGCTGGACGATTAGCCACCCGCGAGGCTGGACGATTAGCCACCCGCGAGGCTGGACGATTAGCCACCCGCGAGGCTGGACGATTAGCCACCCGCGAGGCTGGACGATTAGCCACCCGCGAGGCTGGACGATTAGCCACCCGCGAGGCTGGACGATTAGCCACCCGCGAGGCTGGACGATTAGCCACCCGCGAGGCTGGACGATTAGCCACCCGCGAGGCTGGACGATTAGCCACCCGCGAGGCTGGACGATTAGCCACCCGCGAGGCTGGACGATTAGCCACCCGCGAGGCTGGACGATTAGCCACCCGCGAGGCTGGACGATTAGCCACCCGCGAGGCTGGACGATTAGCCACCCGCGAGGCTGGACGATTAGCCACCCGCGAGGCTGGACGATTAGCCACCCGCGAGGCTGGACGATTAGCCACCCGCGAGGCTGGACGATTAGCCACCCGCGAGGCTGGACGATTAGCCACCCGCGAGGCTGGACGATTAGCCACCCGCGAGGCTGGACGATTAGCCACCCGCGAGGCTGGACGATTAGCCACCCGCGAGGCTGGACGATTAGCCACCCGCGAGGCTGGACGATTAGCCACCCGCGAGGCTGGACGATTAGCCACCCGCGAGGCTGGACGATTAGCCACCCGCGAGGCTGGACGATTAGCCACCCGCGAGGCTGGACGATTAGCCACCCGCGAGGCTGGACGATTAGCCACCCGCGAGGCTGGACGATTAGCCACCCGCGAGGCTGGACGATTAGCCACCCGCGAGGCTGGACGATTAGCCACCCGCGAGGCTGGACGATTAGCCACCCGCGAGGCTGGACGATTAGCCACCCGCGAGGCTGGACGATTAGCCACCCGCGAGGCTGGACGATTAGCCACCCGCGAGGCTGGACGATTAGCCACCCGCGAGGCTGGACGATTAGCCACCCGCGAGGCTGGACGATTAGCCACCCGCGAGGCTGGACGATTAGCCACCCGCGAGGCTGGACGATTAGCCACCCGCGAGGCTGGACGATTAGCCACCCGCGAGGCTGGACGATTAGCCACCCGCGAGGCTGGACGATTAGCCACCCGCGAGGCTGGACGATTAGCCACCCGCGAGGCTGGACGATTAGCCACCCGCGAGGCTGGACGATTAGCCACCCGCGAGGCTGGACGATTAGCCACCCGCGAGGCTGGACGATTAGCCACCCGCGAGGCTGGACGATTAGCCACCCGCGAGGCTGGACGATTAGCCACCCGCGAGGCTGGACGATTAGCCACCCGCGAGGCTGGACGATTAGCCACCCGCGAGGCTGGACGATTAGCCACCCGCGAGGCTGGACGATTAGCCACCCGCGAGGCTGGACGATTAGCCACCCGCGAGGCTGGACGATTAGCCACCCGCGAGGCTGGACGATTAGCCACCCGCGAGGCTGGACGATTAGCCACCCGCGAGGCTGGACGATTAGCCACCCGCGAGGCTGGACGATTAGCCACCCGCGAGGCTGGACGATTAGCCACCCGCGAGGCTGGACGATTAGCCACCCGCGAGGCTGGACGATTAGCCACCCGCGAGGCTGGACGATTAGCCACCCGCGAGGCTGGACGATTAGCCACCCGCGAGGCTGGACGATTAGCCACCCGCGAGGCTGGACGATTAGCCACCCGCGAGGCTGGACGATTAGCCACCCGCGAGGCTGGACGATTAGCCACCCGCGAGGCTGGACGATTAGCCACCCGCGAGGCTGGACGATTAGCCACCCGCGAGGCTGGACGATTAGCCACCCGCGAGGCTGGACGATTAGCCACCCGCGAGGCTGGACGATTAGCCACCCGCGAGGCTGGACGATTAGCCACCCGCGAGGCTGGACGATTAGCCACCCGCGAGGCTGGACGATTAGCCACCCGCGAGGCTGGACGATTAGCCACCCGCGAGGCTGGACGATTAGCCACCCGCGAGGCTGGACGATTAGCCACCCGCGAGGCTGGACGATTAGCCACCCGCGAGGCTGGACGATTAGCCACCCGCGAGGCTGGACGATTAGCCACCCGCGAGGCTGGACGATTAGCCACCCGCGAGGCTGGACGATTAGCCACCCGCGAGGCTGGACGATTAGCCACCCGCGAGGCTGGACGATTAGCCACCCGCGAGGCTGGACGATTAGCCACCCGCGAGGCTGGACGATTAGCCACCCGCGAGGCTGGACGATTAGCCACCCGCGAGGCTGGACGATTAGCCACCCGCGAGGCTGGACGATTAGCCACCCGCGAGGCTGGACGATTAGCCACCCGCGAGGCTGGACGATTAGCCACCCGCGAGGCTGGACGATTAGCCACCCGCGAGGCTGGACGATTAGCCACCCGCGAGGCTGGACGATTAGCCACCCGCGAGGCTGGACGATTAGCCACCCGCGAGGCTGGACGATTAGCCACCCGCGAGGCTGGACGATTAGCCACCCGCGAGGCTGGACGATTAGCCACCCGCGAGGCTGGACGATTAGCCACCCGCGAGGCTGGACGATTAGCCACCCGCGAGGCTGGACGATTAGCCACCCGCGAGGCTGGACGATTAGCCACCCGCGAGGCTGGACGATTAGCCACCCGCGAGGCTGGACGATTAGCCACCCGCGAGGCTGGACGATTAGCCACCCGCGAGGCTGGACGATTAGCCACCGCGAGGCTGGACGATTAGCCACCCGCGAGGCTGGACGATTAGCCACCCGCGAGGCTGGACGATT